>CM062818.1:1687137009-1687566303 GCA_031772625.1 Pinus tabuliformis
AAGTAATCCGCAATCGTGGAAGAAAGTCAATTGAAACCCCGTCATTCGCGGAGGCTTACGAGTCAACCGTCTTTGTCTCTGGAATCGAAAACAGTACGGACAAAGCGAACTCGTTTAACCGGTTCGAAATCTCCTATCAAAGTTAGAACAAGTGTTCCAACAACATCTGAGATTCCGGTTACTCCAAACATTTCTGGAAACCCTGCCTCTATTGAAGAAGTTCAACAACCACAGAGGGACAGTGACACTGATCCTAGCCTGAGAGCAAATACTTGTGTTACTGAACCAGTTCCATCTCTAACCGGTCCAGAGAGTCTTGTTCCTCAAGCAACTGTCGTTGTCGATTCAACCCCTTCTTCGGCACCAGAAATATTTTATGGACCTGACGGTCTTCCTCTTCCACCTTGTTTGATTGCGATAGAGGAAATTGTAGAAGATCTGCAAGCAAGTAATCCAACCCATTTTGGAGTAGGGGTCACTCTATTTCCTTCTACATCAGAAGTTAATCTATCACCAGTGGAAGTTCCTGTAGAATCGCTAGGCAACCTATTGGATAGACTCAAAATGTCTGAACAACTGTCAACATCTAAGACTGTGTAGAACGACACAGCGACAGTAGAACTCCCTGCCGTCACTCCGACAATGTTTGTCGGCGTATCATCTGTCCCAACTAACTCACAACCGCTAGAAGGAGCCCACCCAGGGAATATTTCGACAGTGTGATATGTTCCAGTTTGTTCCTCCGGAATAATGTCCAGCAACTCGTATGTTGAGACTCGCCAGATTGATCCATTTGGAGGTCAATTTGGGCAATCCAGTCCCCAAGGACAAACAATCGCCTTGAGTTCCGGATTGCTACCGTATGGGGGGCAGTATGCCCTTTCATTACCCCCTCCGGGAGGATATCCATACGGGAGTTCTCAACAGTATTCAGGTTATACTAGAGTTACGACAAGTGGTTGGGTACCTATGCTACCCCAACAGCCAAGAGTTGTGTATTTTATGCAACAATGTGTACCTATGTCGAACATCCCGACAACACCAGCTATTGTAACAGTGTCACAAGTTCAAACGATGCCTGTTATATGTCAACCTCAAATTTCTAAGGTTGTAATGGAATAGCCCCTTGACCCTGTGACACAACCACAATCGCCAACTGGTGAGGCGACACAGGTCCAAACGGGTACAATTACCCCACATCTTGGTCCGACGGTTAGTATAGCGCAGCAGAACATGGCTTCACAACCGTGGCTGGTGCAGTACCAACAACCACAATTCCAGCAAGTGTACCAAGGTTCTGAGCAGCAGATCTTTGCGAACAGTGGACAACCGTACATTCAAAACGGTCAAAACCAACCACTTTACAGTGGTCAAGTCCACCAACCATATCATTCATACCAACATCAATTACATTATGCTGGTATGCAAAGGCCCACTGCTCAGGCGATTCCATCGTATCCTCGGTATGCTTCACCTAATCGGAATCAACAGTTACCGTTCGTGGCAACTTTAGAGTTACCCTATTTACACCGGTTAACAAACGATCCAATTGCTTACGCCCCTTGGTGGCCAGCGATTCCTCACAAACTTCCATCGGACATTCCTAGATTTAATGGAAATCCAGGTGAAGACCCATCGAATCACGTGATGACTTTTCATCTGTGGTGTTCATCAAACACCCTGAACGATGATTCGATAAGGCTTTGCCTTTTTCAGAGGACGTTAACAGGTCCAACGGCAAAATGGTATATTGAATTACCTAGAGCCTCTTTCGACAATTTCATCTCCCTAGCCATGACTTTCTTAACCCATTTTCAATTACCGATAAGGTATGAAACGGGAACAGAAATCTTAACCAACTTTTAGCAGACAACGGCCACTCATATATCCGATCATATACATGAGTGGCGTCGTCGTCGTAGGATGGTGAAAACATATGTTCCCGATCAGCTATTAGCTGAGTGGTTTATCAAGTCATTACTTCCTTCCATAATGGAAGATGTGGCCAAGGGGGGAGTCGTAATGGAGGAGCAAGTTATTGCTCATGCACAATATCTAGACTTAGTATACACTCAGTCTGGCACGCTCTACGACAAAATACCTGATGCCCCTAGACCGGAATTCTCAATTCCTCCTCCTCCTAAATCAAATAGTGACTCTCATACCGACGATGGTGTGATTGGCACGGCAAACGTGAAATCGATAAAGGCTTCGTCTAAGAAAGCCCGTAAGACTTCAGATCAAAATGCAAAAGAAGAAATTCTTGCTTCGGAAGTAAATGCCGTATCAGCAGATAAAGGCAAAGAAACCAATCAACCAGGAAGCAAGAAGAAGCAAAACAAAGGGAAGAAGAAGAAACAGGGTGAGTCATCCCCTGAAAAAACTTCTTCAAACCCTCCTAGGAAAGGGAAACCAAAAAGTCCATGCATGATATGTGACGAGGATCATTGGACAACCGATTGTCCATACAAAGCTGAGCTTAAAAGGTTCTTCAAACTTCACAAACCTCAACTGTGTTAACTGATCCGTTTCCCAATCCAGGTCAAAATCTGGTTGAAAGTGGAAATGCTTCCCCGTCGCAAGTGCTAATGTTGTCGATCTCCAAGCAACAAAATGATGCTTTGATTTCGACAAGGAACAAAGATTACGGGAATCCGCAGCTGTCGAACGACAAAGGTAAAGATCAACCAAGTAGTTCGACAACAACTTCGACAGAGGTTGTACCGCCCATCATTCCTGAATTAAAAATAAAACCGCTAAAGGGAGTAGTACACAAGTCGACATTTAATCCTCGCGCCAGAGTGGCAGAGCATTATAACATAGTGGAAGATTTGGCCCAATCGCCATCCGCTATGTCGACTCTTGAAGTACTACAAAATTGTCCATCCCAAAGGCAGGCATTGTTATCGGCTATTGGTGGGGTTGATCCTAAGGATTCCAATCTTGTGTCCTTCGACCACAAAGGATACGATCCTCAGTTACCAGCTCAACTAGCTTTCCTTATTCAAGTGAAAGCCCTCAAAAAAACTGTTCACCGAACAATTATTGATGAGGGGGCATCTACATGTATCATGTCGATGAGTTGCTGGAAAACTTTAGGGTCTCCAACCTTGTCGCGATCTTCGACGACACTAAAAGAATTCAACGGAAGGACGTACACCCCATACGGTATCCTAAATAACTTGAAGGTTGAACTAGGCGGAAAAATAGTAGAAATAGATGTTGAAGTCATCGATGGGAATCTTGACTACAACATCCTACTGGGAAGACCATGGATATATGCCATGGCGGTTGTAGTGTCGACTTATTTTAGGAAGATCGCATTCCCTTTTCAAGGAGGGATTACGATCGTCGACCAACAAAACTTCCTCCCTAATGGTTCACAAGTTACAGGAAGCATTCCCATGATCCATGGAAGCAACCATTCGCTTCAAGATATCGGAGTAGGCCTACTGAAAGACCCCACATTAATGGGAACTTTCGCACTTCCACCTCCCATCTATATAGGAGAAATAGCATTGGTAGCAGCCTGCAACATGATATCTTCCACGAAGGTCGCAGAAGACGATATCGACATGGATCATGCAATGGTTTTTCCCCCAAGCCCAATAGAAATATTGTAGCAATCAATGTTTCAGGCATGGGAGGCAAACCCAAGTCAACGCTCGTCAAGCGTTTGGGTAGATAGGTCTAGAGAATATGGTACCCCATTAGATCCTTGGTCGAAAGTGCATGGGACTGACGAAGGAATCCTACAATCAATGTTGATTGAGGGGACACCATGGAATGATTGCCACCATCGTTCCCTTCTTCTAGATTATGAAGAAGATACTCACGATGACCTTTATCACCCTTCAGTTTTTGAATTCCTATCAAATACTGTAAATACGGTGGATTCCGAGCGAAACTTATCCAATATTGAAGAGACTATAGCCATAAATATCTCGACTAAAACAAATGTTGTAGAAAATATTTATGTCGGCAAAGGTTGTTCTCCTTCAGAACTGGAAATATATAACGCTCTTTTTCGCGAGTTCAGAGATGTCTTTGCTTGGTCATATGATGAAATGCCAGGCATTGACTCGAGTATCATTGAACATGAAATTAAGATGTATCCTGATGCAAACCGATAAGACAACGGCTTTGGCAGGTGCACCCCAAGAAAGCCGCTGCCATTAAAGCAGAAGTTGAAAAGCTTCTCCATGCTGGTTTCATCTACCCGGTTCCTCTAACCGATTGGGTATCGAATATTGTCCCTGTTATGAAAAAACAAGGGACAATTAGAGTGTGTGTCGACTATAGGGATGTAAACCAAGCTTGTCCGAAAGACAACTACCCTACACCCTTCATCGACCAGATAATTGATGAATGCGCCGGATGTGAAATCTTTTCATTCATGGATGGATTTTCCGGGTATAATCAAATAAATATTCGCCCACAGGACCAGTCAAAGACTGCATTTATTTGTCCGTGGGGCACATTCGCTTATCGAAAATTACCCTTTGGTTTAAAGAACGCAGGGGCGACGTTTCAGAGGGCAATGAATTATGCCTTCCATGACATCAAGAACATCGTTCAACCATATCTCGACGACCTTCTGGCTCATTCGCGAAAGCGGACTGATCATCCGCAGCATTTAAGAGCGATATTTCTACGTTGCCGACACTACAAGATAAGACTCAATCCACACAAATGTGTGTTTTGCGTCGGTTCTGGTCGTTTACTTGGCTTTGTAGTCTCTAATAATGGGATTCGTCTCGACCCTTGCAAGGTTCAGGCAATCATTAATTTGCCTCCACCTTCAAATTTGCTTCAGATTCAGAAACTCCAAGGGAAAGCAAACTTTCTGAGGAGGTTCATTCCAAATTACGCAGAACTTGCTAAAGGTTATACTCGTCTTTTGAAAAAGGATGTACCTTTTGTCTGGGATCAGGTGGCGCAAGCCTCCTTTGATGCTCTGAAAGATTCTCTAGTAAAAGCATCATTAATGTATGCCCCAGACTATCAAAGAGATTTTAACCTGTATCTGGCTGCAGCGGATACGACCATTGAGATGGTTTTAGTTCAAGAAGTTGATGGAATTAAACATCCTATATATTATTTAAGTAAAAACTTGAATGATACAGAAAGCAAATATTCTTATGTTGAAAAACTAGCGCTTGCAGCTGTTCAAGCAATTCAAAGATTTCGACATTATGTCCTCTTTCGGAAAACTACCATTTTATCAGATTGCAACCCCATGACTTATATACTGTCGCGACAGTTGCTGGGGGGCAAATATTCAAAATGGATAGCAATCCTTCAAGAGTTTGATCTGGAATTTGTAAAATCCAAATCAAAGAAAGCTCTAGTTTTCGCAGAATTATTGTGCGATCTCCCATCGTCATCCAATGATGAAACATCCGAAGAATCAATCGTGGACGAGAATTTGTTTCTGATATCTACAAGCAATGAGTGGTATGGAGATATAATAATTTATCTCCAAACCCAAAAGTTCAGGTCTAACACCTCTCACTCTGAACAGAAACGTATACGATACCAAGCTAAATACTACATGATCGTTGGTGATACACTTTACCGTCGTGATATCGATACAGTTCTGAGAAGGTGCCTCACCCATGACGAGGCCGAAAAAGTCCTAAATGAATGTCATTCGGGCGTGTGTGGGGGGCATCAATCTGGATATGCAACACCACAAAAAATCTTACGAGCAGGATACTTCTGGCCAACCATGTTCAAAGATTGCATAACCGCAGTCAGAAGTTGCCATGCTTGTCAAATTTTTGATAGCAAAACCAGAAGACCACCTGCACCTTTGCAGCCAATAGTTGCTGTTGGGCCTTTCGCCAAATGGGGCATCAATTTCATGACATGTAAACCCACCTCGACCGGGGGGCATGGGTATATTATAGTCGCCGTTGACTATTTTACCAAATGGGCCGAGGCGATGCCTACATTAGATAACACTGGTGAAACAGCTGCCCTTTTCTTTTTCAATCATGTAGTCACTAGGTTCGGCGTACCACAGGCTATTGTTACAGATCATGGATCGCATTTTCGCAATCACATGATGACTGAATTAGCTGCCAAGCTAGGGATATCCCATGACAGCTCTACCCCGTATTATCCGCAAGCCAACGGACAAGTTGAAGTGATCAACAAGGTCCTGAAGCGTATGTTGCAAAGGATGATCGGAGTTCACAAAAGAAGGTGGCACCTAATCCTGTACTCAGCCTTGTGGGCTTACCGAACATCAGTAAGAAATGCGACCGGGTTCACACCTTTCCAACTGGTGTATGGCCTGGAGGCAGTCTTACCAGTCCAGTGTGAAATTTCGTCTCTTAAACTCGCAATTGATCTCCTCCCCGGAACTTCAGAAGAAGAGGCACGTTTCTTGGAATTAATCCAATTGGATGAAACCCATCGTGATGCCGCTTTGGCTAACGAAGCCCATAAGAAACGAGTCAAGGCGCAGTTCGACAAAAATGTCAAACCCCGTGTCTTCTCAGAAGGTGACTTGGTCTTGCTTTACGACCAAGAATCCGACAAATTGGGAGCAGGTAAATTTAATTCTTTATGGATGGGCCCCTATATTGTTAAACGAGTGTTAGCAAAAGGAGCCTACAAGTTAATGGATTATGACGGAATTCCACTCGCGTAACCCCGCAATGGGTTGTACCTCAAGCGTTACTATGCTTAAATAGTAACCTGTGTGCTTTTGCTGTATTTTGTTTTTGCTAAAGTGTTTGTTTTGGTCGAGTAATCCACCTTTTTACATTTATTGCAGATGTCGAACCTTTCTGAGACATGTGTGGGATATGCTGACGGAGCGAGTCGTAGTTCGCGGAACTTGTCCTTCGCGGCCTGGGCCATTTTTGATCCAAGCGGCGAGTTAGTGAGTTTCAGAGGTGTGTGTATTGGGCAATCAACGAATAATATCGCTGAGTATAGCATGTTGATAGAACTACTCTCTGATGCCATCACCCATGGTATACACCGACTAATCATCAGGCTAGACTCACAACTCGTGATACTACAACTCAATGGTATATATTTTGTCCGCAATCCAGCTATTTATTGTATGTTCCTAAGGGTTAAGATTTTGGAAAGACAATTTGATTTAATTCAATACCAACATATTTCCAGGAACTTAAACACATTAACCGACTCATTAGCAAACTATGTGTTAGATAGACATTTGTGACATTTATAAAAAGAAATGCATCATCAATGTTGTACAAGTGGATCATATAACTCAACCAGAATAAACCCCGAAGATGAAAATATATATATAAAAGCTGTTTATTGCTTACACATAATGTTCTGTAACCAAGACAAAAATTGGTCGCATGACCTGAAAACTCAAAAATGCTAGGGGGCACCCTAGCCTAGTGATGCTCATGATAGCACGTCACGGCCTGTGAAATCATGCGCAAGAGACGAGTCCATCGTCTAGGCACACCAGTACTATGCCGCTGCAACTGTAAAGGTAACTCGTCGATCCGTACATCCGGAATACCAATAGTAAGGTCTCAACCTGCTCCTGCACAGCTGTAAGGGTCTCGGCCACGTCTAGGTCGCGAAGAATAACCCCCCCAGCAGCCTCCCCTACTGGGGCAGCGACTGGCGCTCTCGGGCGAACTGCTGGACGAACAGGACCAACATCTGCATGCACACATGAGTTTGATTAAAGTCTTGATAAAATAAAGCACAAGGACATTATGAATAAAAACAGTAAACAATGATATGGTCGAAGATTTTACCAATAGCGCCCCACTGTTCGCCATCCGGTAGTACCAAATCCAGATCACCTCGGAAATCCATGCCAACATATGGATACTCGGAATAGACCATCTCTTAACACTCGAACCACCTAAAGAAGATATCAGTGAAAGAAATCTGAGATTGACCGGCATGCCTAGACATGTGATCAACCCGTCTCTGCATGCGTGGCTCGGTAGGAGAAGGCAAGTCAAGTGCAATATACTGAGGTTGCATCAGTGGTATCCTCTCCAAGGCAAAGGCAGTCAAAACAGAACCAAATCCAAAGTTCTTCAGCTTCCCGTCCTTTACCTTGGTCAACTAACTTTTCATATGAAGAAGCACTGCATCGCACGAGTTGAATACTTTCGGTTGGAGACACTCCAAGGCGTGTTGCACATAAGATCTGTTGGCAACATGAAGAGATGCACTACCGGCCATCCTACCAATAGTATACAGAATTGACCTGAGAGACCTGTCAGTAATCTCACAGATAACGACCTTGCCATCTCTGCTCGGCTGAGATCCTTCCCTACAATACTGGCGGACATAATCTCTCACGGAGTCATTCCCTCGGGCCGAACCTGACAAAGAAATGGGGGCACCCCGCCTTGACAACCCAGTCAAGAAGTAAATGTCTACTATGGTCAAGGGGATGGATTTGCCCCTAATCTGGAATACTTGGTTGATAGGATCCCAAGCATCAAGCATATACTGCCGTAAGGAGATCTGTGCTCTCATACTAGAGATACGGAAAAATTTTAGCAGGCCACAGTTCCGCAACGCGTTCACTGTGACAGGGTCATGGAGGGCAATCATGTCCTCTTCTTCATGTTCTCATTCTCACCATGTAAGGGTCATTTTGCTCAAAGGTCCTTGCAAAACAAACAAGAGAAAGAGTAAGATCCTGGATTTGATGAGAAACTGGCAAAATTTTCATCAAAAACTGTGCAACAAAACCAATCTTCTGTGCCCAACGCAGCTAGCCAGTGTTCCACCTGCGTTGAAGGTCAAACTACCTTAAGGCAGCTTGACATTCAGTGCAGGTTTCGAGTGAACTAGCCGCGCTGATGGTAGAGCACCCTAACAAAACCCCAGGTGCTCAGGGAGACAGGGAAACAGGCACAGAATGGAAAAGTGAAACCATGAAAAGAAAGAGCTAGGGTTTAGCTCCTACCTAGTCTAGACAGCACCGAGAATCATCCACAGAATCTCCCGAAATGAGCTGGTGAAAATCAAGGGGGAAGAGGCACCTCCAAAGCTCCAACAAACCAAGTTCAAATGAAATGGTAAAGTGAGAGGTAAAAACACTTTTTAATTGCTTTTTACGTAGTTCAAAGCGAAATATTAGGGTTTTAATCTCATTTTCAAACAAATGTTATTCATTTCTAACTAAGTTTGATGCAGCAATTGAGAATTCAGTACTATCTTTGAAAAGGGCAAAGCTAGTTATGGTAAAAAATCAAAATTTGACCATATAAACGAGCAGTTTTAGCACACAGTTCATGCTCGTTAAAAAATAAACGCAAGATCCGAGCAGTTTTAGCGCATAGTTCATGCTCGTTAAAAAATAAACATAAGATTGAGCAGTGTTTTTCCGCGTTCAAGCTCGTTAAAAAATGAACTATCTTTCGGTAAATAACCACTGTGAATGTAACCTTATCAGCCATTAAAGCCTTGGTCGTGTTTGCACCGTCACCTCCACTTTTCATTTGGCCGATCGTTCACCTCCATATGATTGTTTACCCATTTTGAGGAACAGCTGCGAAGAGTGATTTCACCTAGCCATCCTTGTGACACTGTCGTGATTGGAAAATTCCAACCTGTACCTGGAATTAGCTGCTAACCCTGTTTATCACTCGTTCCTCAAAAGACGAGTCTTCTTTAAGATCTTTTCAGCTGACTCGTAAAATATGAAAATATTGCCGAGTTTTGGCCTTCCAGCTCATTAAAGCGACCGGAAGTGTTATCCCTCCTCTAGATTTTAATCTTTTTGGACCTAGGGGATTATTGCACAAAAAGATCGAGCGCTTGTTTTGTTCGGCTCGTTAAAACTATCGAAAACTCATCCCTTCTGTATTGTTTTATACTTTTTCGGACTAAAGGGATTAGATGATGAAAAAGGAATTTTGGAGTTAACTTTATGTACCTTTTCAGACTCTCTAAATATGAAAAGGACCAAGTTATCCTTGTCGTTAGACTCGTTAAAATCACTAAATAGCGACAAACTTTTCTTTAGACGAGAACGAGTTTCACTATCGCTAGGCTCGTTAAAACATAGCGATGGGCTTGCCCGAAGGGCAGGTTATAGAACAAGCATATGTTATCCTCCTCAAGCTTGACAAAAATAAAGAGGTATTGGTCAGCAATGACTGGGGAAAAATTGGGAGAAACTCAAGAAAAATTTGATGGTAGCAAGTCGCTCTTGAACATGACACTTTTCCTCCGTACCACAATCGGGTTAGGTTGTTTCATTCACCGGTCACATCACCATGGTCTCACCATACCATCCATATTTGGGGTAATGCTACCGATCCATCGCATCAGTGTCGCCATATGTTCAAGAGAAGTCGTTCAGAAAAAGTCAACCGTGTCCCATCCACTGCCATACATTGTCCTTCATCCTTTCATGACCGCCACCCTGAATCATATGTCACAGATCGTTTTCACCTCCATCAAAATCATTAGCTTCGTTCCGTGTCACTGATGTGGGATTCATTAAGGCCCTCCTTTGACAGATCACTTCTTGTCGACATCAGCTCATTATCCAAGAAGTTGATCTAGGAACAACCCCCTCAATACTTTGAAGCTTGCATGCCTCAATGGCAAGTTTCTCACTTCCGGTGACAGGTATTCATCAATGACCTTCGACCGAAAGATTTTGCATGGTGTTCGACGCCAAGTCCTTTATTCACACCACATGAATTGTACTGCAGTACCTTGAGGGTCATTATCATTATCAGTGATTCCTCTCGCGCTTGTTAACGGTTTACCTCATTGACCGGTAATCAAGCGATGTATTTCCATGTTCGACTTCAGAACATTTCTCACATGGATCGACTTGTACTTAGAGTGAAGATCGAACGAGTTTGAAGACCCCGGATCTAGTTTCATCCATCCGGGCTGCGATATATATTCAGGAAACATAAAGACATTTGACATGTACATCATTGCAGCAGATGATCATCCTACTCAAAGGATGATAATTTCATCAAAATTATCAGTCTACCATCAGACGATTGTCTGTTCAATGTACAGAAAATGAATTTATAAAGCTGAGCATGGGAATGCCCGCCTCAGCTAGATCATGAAAGCAATATGAAAAATAATGTATTGTATTGTATCTTATTACAGGTCTCCTCCCAGCATTGGATGAACTTCGAACCCTCCTGGATAAAGCATTTCACCCGATAAACGGCCTCATACTTTAGGGGGCAACTGTTATAGATATTTTTGTGCCTTACAGCATTGAGCATGAAATGTCCATAATCTAAGGGATCCAAAGTCCCTAAACATCTTGTTCCTACCCCTAGAGGAACAAGGCTAACAAACCACAGCAATTCACAGAAGTTCTCCACCAGAAACTGCTCAAAAACAAGTCAATTCATGATCATGTCAATGGCTCCATTGGCTGTCTACGTTGAATGTCAAAGCCAACAGTGGCTACCTGCGCTGAATGTCAAATCCAACACTGGCTACCTGCACTGAGCGAGAGTGGACATGTGGCAAGCTCATTTCTCGAGGTGTCAAAACCTAGGAAGCTTCCAAAATGACACTTGCCTCAGGGAATTCGACTATGATGAGTAAGAGGTTCCAAATCTCCAAGTGGAAGCAAGAACCTCCAAGTGGAATCAAGAACTGACAGAGGGAGAGGACACTAGTCAGATCTCAAGCTGACTCATCCTCTCTCCAAACATCTATATATGGATCTCTCCTCCATGAGATCTAGAGGCTGGAATTTTGTTATTGCAAAGAATTGTTGTTGGTTTGAGACTGGAATCATTGGGTGCTTAATGCTTTGAAGGGAGTTAAAGATAGGAATTCCATTTTTCTGAGAAGGAGATGCTGGATTGGAGCCCTCTGAGTTGTATCTCTTCCTTAACCTTGTTATTCATCAATAAAGCTATCTTGGTTTCTCCTATATACTGATGTATCTTTGATGTATGATTGCATTAGTATGTTTAGTTTACTTCTAATCCTGAACTAGTTATGATTATGAATCTATGCCTTTGTGTATTGTTCTTCTCTTGTGATCTTGCAGAGACCTATTGAAGCTAGGTGAGCGAGAAGGCAAGTAGCTGTGAACTCCTAAAGAGAAGAGAAACTGGATCGAGGGACAAACGAAAGACACCGGTTAGTCCATCCATCTCTCTTCATTCTTAATTCATAAAGGAAGAATACTAGAATAGTTGTCTATGTTTTTTGCTAAGGCACTGTCACACCTTAGGTGGATAGGATCGTCTTGCATAGGCATTTTTCCCCACAACAGGATAGAGTAGTTCTAAATAGACACTTTTCCTGGTAACAAAATGGCGACCATACTGGGGACGAATGTCTAATTAGTTTTTTTGTGTTTCTCTTGTTGTTTGTTTCATAAACTTATAAGTAGCAATCGAACTGCATTTGCCATAACAAATGCAAAGTAGACATCTGCTACTTCAATCCATTCACTGGATCTGTTTATGATTTGAACAGCTGAGTCATAGACTATCTAATTGCCCTTGTGATAGCTCTTAGACCCTCCTGAGATCTACCTCTGATTGTGCATTATTGATTGCTTTTACTCGGCCAAAAACCAATGATTAAATTGCAAACTGTGACCCAGAACCCAGATAGAATTCTCGTTTCTGCCCCAGCGCAGGCACAGTGAAGAGGTTCTGCATTTCAACGCACTTCCTGAGAGGGCAACATGCGCTGTAATGCAGTTTCTCTGTGTAACAGGTGCGCTGATCAACCTAGCCCTGTGCAGCTGAGTTTCTTTGCTTCATTCTTTCTAGTTTTGTCTTTGTATTTTGCAGCCTGTGATCAGTATCTGAATGTTTCGAACCCCTTTTCCTTACTGACATTCTGCCTCATTTGTACAAAAGAAATGTAGATGTTTTTATTTGTTTGTTGAGTCGTTTACAGTTTTCCATTGCAAAAGTATAATAATCGTACTGTCGTCCTTTGATTTAGATCAGTCGCAAGTGTCGATTTTGATCATAGGATAAAGTTTATTTGTTGTTGATAGTCGATTATGCTTTTACTTTTGCCTTTGGTTTGAATTTGTGACTTTCTAGTGTCAAAAAGAGTATTTATTTCAAAATCATAAAGTGTCGTAACCATCTCTACCTTTTGATTTCGAAAAAAAGCTTGTTTGTGTTTGTCGCTTGAAAGCAAATTCAGATTTGTACATCAACTTTCTTTTTAGCATCAATACTAAGAAAGTGAAAAAACAAATACATGCATGTGCATTTTCATATTGACAGTCTGTTTGGCTTGATTTAGGAAAGTGCATTTACAGTGTGCTCTTTGCTCTTTGCGAAAAGATTGTGTCTTTCTTTTCCCCTAGTAGCTAGGATTTTCATTGTTGAAAACAGATAAAAGTTTGTTTATCATCTTTAGATTGCATTTTAGGAATTACATCTACATCTCGTGGTGAACCCAAAAGGAAAAATTCATAAGAAAGATCAACTTAAAATAAATTCAATGAACCTAACAACGCTTTGGAACTTAACGCACAACATTTAGAGGTCTAGGCTAGAGACATATTCCGGCGTCGTAAAGCCTGGTAACTGTTTTCCTCACTGATGGTTGCGTGATTCCTCCACTTTGAGACGATAAGTGCCAGTACGGACTTGTGCTCCCACGTACCGTCGAGTATATATTGGGAGACCCCTATAGGCTTAAATCCTTTATCCATAGGAAGTCGCATTGGCTGCCCTACTGATCGCAATGCACCGAACACAGCATTCGGGAAGATTGACTGTCGTACCGTAAAAAGTATTCTGCAGTTTTCCAATTGGTTTGGGACTCCCTCTACCTAGACCTCCAGAGCAGTCCCTTTCATTCCTTTTCAGACTCCTTAACAGAAAAGGTCCATCTGAGCACTTGTCACTTCAGGCTCATTAAAAATTGAAGGAGACTAGAGTCATCTTTTGTTTTTTCTCGACTCTTAAAAACTGAAAAAACAAGTTGTGTCAAAGCGTGTTAAAATTTATTTTAAACGGAATATTCATACCCTTTTCCTACGTTGATCGTAGGTTGAGAAAATGGAGCCTACCAACCAAGGAATTCCCCTTGGTGGAAATCCTAGTCCCCTCTCCTCTTGGGGAGATGTTGGTGCGCCCCATATGGCCACATTCTCGCTTCCAGGACTGACAATTGGTTTGCCTGTATGGCTCTTCTCAACTTCTGTCTTTCAGAACACCACCATTCCTGAACAATCGAATCAGAAATTAGACGAGTCCAGAGTTGCCCACCAACCTTCTACTTCCTCTAATTCTTCCTCTCCTCCTTCCTCTTCGCTTGATGGAGCTGGTAAAGCTAGAATCCAAGTTCATAAGGAGAAGAAGGAAAAGAAGAAGAAAGAGAAGAAGAAGAAGGAGCCAAAGGCGAATGGGGGAAAACGAGTGTCGTCTAACGAAAATCCACACACTGCACCAACCAGGCCTAAATCGCCATGTGTCATTTGCAAAGGAGACCACTTTCACAGAGATTTTCCTTGCATCCCCTGGATACTAAGGGACTGGTCTCCTCGTTTGCACAACCCGGTGTCGTCAACCTCTGATGATCATGTTGAAAGCACACCGTCAACTAGTGAAAGTGAAGCCTCAGGACAAAAAGGGAAAGCTAGATTTCCTTGTAAAATGTGAGAAGGCAATCATGCTGTCCACCGTTGTCCCTTCTTAGATGAAGCTAAAAGAGTTTTGGATGATCGTCCGGTTTCACCGTTACGACTTCCTCCTGGATATAGAAAACTCTTGCCGAGTCCGTCACTAGTTGAGAATCCAGCTGGCCCGCTCAGGTGGTCGGCTGAAGCACCTATCATTGAAGATAAACCATCTGGATCCATACCAGATGAAAGTCAAAAGGTCGAGGCGGCAGTTGACCCGGTCTTGCCTTCAGAGGTTTTATCTTCAGATGATACAGTCACTGAAGAGAACAAGGATGACACCGTCCAAATTCTCTTCATAAACACAGACTCTGACAAACATGGGGGAAATTTACCCGTTCCTTTACTGCAGGAAGGAAGTTCGTCAGAGCCGTACCCGACCGTCTATTCGGTCCCACCTCCAAGAAACCTAGTTGTCTCCTTCGACTGGAATCAACTAGGCAGACCCCGTTTACCAGCAAGCATACCATTCCGAATTATCGTTCAAATATATAGAATGGTTATGGCTGGTACCATCATAGATGAGGGGGCTTCTGTGAGTATCCTTTCCTCAACTTCTTGGAAAGCGCTTGGTTCCCCATCGCTTTTGCCTGAGATGAGAAATCTGACAGGCTTTGATAAAGGAACCAGTCAACCTTTAGGGATCCTTCCCAATGTGCCCATAAAATTGAGAAGGAAGACAGTTCGCATGAACGTAATGGTAGTTCAAGGACCCTGGATTAAAACCTACTCCTTGGACGAGACTATATTTATTGCATGCGAGCGATTGTCTCCTCACTCTTTAGAGTAATGTGTTTTCCACACGAGGGAAGAGTGGTCAAGCTCGTGGACCAGCTTTCATTTCCCGGATCACGCATAGCAAATAGTCATATACCATCCTTAAATGGTCTTTTCACGCAAGAAATGTCTCGATCTCCAGTCCGTCCTCCCGATAAGCGCGAGTAATTCTGAGGGATATGACTGAAACCCAGGGGGCATGCGTCCTGGTCTGCTTCGGCAGGAAAACTTCGGGTATATGGTACGTTTCCGTGGGAGAATATGACTAGTCTGTACCCCGTCCGTGATTGGAAGAGGGGTTATTCTGGAACAAGATTCTCTTGTCAAAGTTATGTGAGTGGAGTAGTCTCCCTTCACTCACCTTTGTTTATCTCGGTAGACATCGCCAGAGAAGTGTTTTGTTTACGCCGTAAATAGAACAATCTTTGGGTAACCTGTAAGAGGTAGTACCCTTCCTGATAAAACGAATGTTTTGTCAGCTCGAATAGAGGGTGACCTTGAAACTCTGTTTTATACCTTGGGGCATGCAAACCTTTTGGAGTGCAAGCGATGGGTGACTATTTATTTTTTAAATTTGTAGGACCTCTAACCCTTTAAACTCGTAGGATTGGTCGTCACCTAACTTTCATAAAGAAAGGATGTGGGGCAAAACTCTAAAAGTTGCCATTTTATATGAGACATTCTTATCATATGACTGCATTAATTGAGCAGGGTTTACCGCGAGTTTCAAGCTCGTTAAAAAATAAACCCGGACCGAGCAAATGTTTCCACCCGCGTTTAAGCTCGTTAAAAAATGAGTTGTCCCTTGGTAAATAACCACCGTGAATGTAGCATTTCAGCCATTAAAGCCTTGGTCGTGTTTGCACCGTCACCTTCACTTTTCCATTGGCCGATCATTTGCCTCCATTTGATTGTTTACCCATTTTGAGGAACAACTGCGAAGAGTGATTTCACTAGCCATCCTTCTGACACTGCCGTGATTGGAAAATTCCAAACCTTACCTGGAATCAGCTGCTACCCATTTTATCACTCGTTCCTCAAAAGACGAGTCTTCTTTAAGCTCTTTTCAACTGACTCATAAAATATGAAAATATTGCCGAGTTCTGGCCTTCCAGCTCGTTAAAGCGACAGGAAGTGCTATCCCTCCTCTAGATTTTAATCTTTTTGGACCTGAGGGATTATTGCACAAAAAGATCGAGCGCTTGTTTTGTTCGGCTCGTTAAAGCTAATCAAAAATTCATCCCTTCTGTATTGTTTTATACTTTTTCGGACTTAAGGGATTAGATGACGAAAAAGGAATTTTGGAGTTACTTTTATGTACCTTTTCAGACTCTCTAAAAATGAAAAGGATCGAGTTATCTTTATCGTTAAACTCGTTAAAAAGATTAATAGTGACAAGCTTGTCTTTAGACGAGAACGAGTCTCACTATCGCTAGGCTCATTAAAACATAGCGATGGGTTTGCCCGAAGGGCAAATTATAGAACAAGCATATGTTATCCTCCTCAAGCTTGACAAAAATAAAGAGGTACTGGTCAGCAATGACTGGGGAAAAATTGGGAAGAAAACTCAAAGAATCTTTATTGGTAGCAAGTCTCTCTTGAACATGACACTTCCGCTCCGTGCCCGAGTCGGGTTGGGTTGTTTCATTCACCGGTCACATCGCCATGGTCATGCCATACCATCCACATTTGGGGTTAATGCTACCAATCCATCACATCAGTGTCGCCGATATGTTCAAGAGAAGTCATCCAGAAAGGCCACCTGTGTCCCGCCCACTACCATACATTATACTCCATTCTTTCATGACCGCCACCCTGAACCATATATCATCAGATCGTTTTCACCTCCATCAAAATCATTTGCTCCGTTCCGTGTCATTTATGTGGGATTCATTAAGGCCCTCCTATGATAGATCACTTCTTGTCGACATCAGCTCATTATCCAAGAAGTTGGTCTAGGAACACCCCATTCAGTACTTTGAAGCTTGCATGCCTCAATGGCAAGTTTCTCACTTCCGGCGACATGTTCACATCAATGACCTTCGACCGAAAGATTTTGCGTGGTGTTCGACGCCAAGTCTCTTATTCACACCACGTGAATTGTACTGCAGTACCTTGAGGATCATTATCATTTGGTGATTCCTCTCGTGCTTGTTAACAGTCTACATCACTGACTGGTAATCAAGCGATGTCTTTCCATGTTCTACTTCAAAACATTTCTCACATGGATCGACTTGTACTTCAAGTGAAGATCGGACGAGATTGAAGACCCCGGATCTAGTTTCATCCATCCGGCTGTGATATATATTCAAGAAAATAAAGACATTGAAATGTACAACATTACAACAGAGATAATCATCCTACCAAAAGGATGATGGCTCTATCAGAATCATCAATCTACCATCAGACGATTGTCTGTCCTATGTACATGAAAATGGATTTATAAAGCTGAGCATGGGAATTCCCGCCTCAGCTAGATCATGAAAATAGTATGAAGATAATGTATTGTATTGTATCTTATTACAGGTCTCCTCCAAACATTGAAAGAACTTCGGATCCTCATAATAAAGCATTTCACCCGATAAACAGCCTCATACTTTAGGGGGAAACAGTTATAGAAATTTTTGTGCCTTACAGCTCTAAGCATAAAATGTCCATAAACCAAGGGCTCCTAAGTCCCTAAAAGAGTTGTTATAACCCCTAAAGGAACAAGGTCAACAAATTAGAGCTTCTCCCAGAAGTTCTCCACCAGAAACTGCTCAGAATAAGTCAAAACAGGATCATTTCAGCTGCTCCACTAGCTAAGTGCGTTGCATAGCACCTAAGTCCACCAACTAGGTGTGTTGCAACGCACCTAAATGCACTACCAGGGTGCGTTGAGTGGGAAATGACAAGTGGTAGTGTCATTCCATGAGGTGGAGAGACAATAGAAGCTTCCATAATCTTCTCCAATGACACTTGCCTCACTGAATTCGACCAAGGATGAGTAAGAGGCTTTCAGTCTCCAAGTGGAAGCAAGAACTGACAGAGAGAAGCCACTAATCAAATCATAAGCTGACTCATCCTCCTTGCATACATCTATATATGGATCCCTCATCCCAGAGATCTAGAGGCTGGAATTTTTCACATTGTAAGGAATTGCTGTTGGTTTTGAGATACATATCAGAGAATTGGGTGATCTATGCTTTGTTGGGGGTGAAGAAGGGACTTCTTTGCTGGGAGGTTGATGCTAGGTCAGGAATCATCGGTTGTAACTCCTCTTGGATCTTCTTTTATATCAATAAGAACTATTTGAGTTTCTTCTCCATGCTTTTGTATCATTGATGCTTGTTACATTTGTATGGTTAACTTAAATCTGATCCTAAGTTATTTATGAATATAAACCCATGTCTTTGTATAGTTTCCTTCTTCTGTAATCTTACAGGTACTTGGTGAAGTTGGGCAAGTAAGGGAGCAGGTAGCTGGAAGCTGTCAAAGAGGAGAGAGATTGGATCAACGGACTAGAGCAAGACACAGGTTGGTTCTTCCTATTCCTCTTTCTTTATAGTTCATAAAGGATATACAAAAGTAGTTTTCTCTGTTTGTTTCTAAGGTAGCTGTCACACCTTAGTGGGATAGAGTAGTTCTAAATAGACACTTTTCCCGGTAACAAGTAAGGGTCGACAGGGTATGTTGATGTGTTTGAAGAATGTGGTGGATGGAGCGACTATTCTCAATTAATTATATTGCATTATTTTGTAGATCCAATGGGATAGTGGTATGATTCTAGTTATGGGTGTCATCAAAGCCATGAAGACCACGCATGTCAAGGTCATTTATGAGAAGCTCATTTGTAGGGTGTAATTGGGAAAGTAATTCCCATTCATTTATTTCCATGGTGTCTATTGGATTGGCTTCATTTATAGTTGAGGTATCATTTGTGACATATTCAATATCAGATAGCATGTGGTGTTGATGCCAAGGATTGTAGAATTGACGAAATGTTTGCCAATTTGTGATGAATTTTGCAGTAGAATCTCCTATATCTTGTACGATATGGCGAAAAGGTTTGTGTAGCGTAAGTTCAACCCTGCAAAAGTCAGCGTAGCAAGGTTCTGTTGTGGATGGTATGGAGGAGTAATGTGGTATGACCTGAACAATTGCTTTTGTAGGCCTTTGTTTCCATTTGTTTGTTTTGAGACGAGGACCATATGTCCAGGATCTTGCCAATTCTATTAGTGATGTGGACTCTAGGGTAGAAGGGCGCTGGATATATGTATCTATGAAGTGCGGGGATGTAATGGAGGTGGTGTTCGTTTTTGGAAGGCGCATAAGAATTTTTTGGTTTACATTTAAAGAAATGAATGGCTGACTACATAATGTTAATGCTAATTTTTGCAGCATATGGCAGGTTTCTTGTGCTCCAATGTCACGATCAACAAGGGTTTCTGCAAGAAATTTTCGAAATGCGGATGTTGCTGGGTCAGCAATGGGTGAAGCCAGGACAATTCTACGTAGCATGTGGTGGAAGCTTTCAGATTTTTTTTCTTCTTTGGATGCATATTTGGCGATATATTTTTGTACAACGTGTATGGAGAGTACTTGTTGGCAGTCAACATTTGCACGCCAAATAGATAGGATGGTAGGGTTATGGCTATTGAGTCGATCGTTGTTGTGAGAAGGGGTGTATGTTTTTTGGCCATTGGAATCAATGAATAAGGCCGATTTTGGATGTAATTCCCAGGGTACTTTATAACAACATTGGGGTGAGGATCCATTTTTTCTTAGGCACTTGCTTTCTGAGCATTTTGTGTGACGTTCAACACAATTGACGAGCTGTTCATAGTCACTGAAAGGATTGGTTCGGAAGATTTGCGGTGTGGACAATAGGCAAGGGTCTTCGGGATTTTTCCAAGCATTTGGTTGGTTTGAAGTCGAAGGAGCATGAGGGTTCCAAGCGGAAATATATTTGTCGAAGAACTGCCTTGTAATATCGACTGCTTCTGTGTCTTCCGAGTTGAGATTCTCCATATCAGGTGCATTTTCTATCCAGAGGAAACCATGGATGTGCGCAGATCCCCTAAGTTTCCATTCATACCTAACAAGTATGCATTTTTGTAAGATAATTTTGCAATAGGTGAGGAATGTTGTTTAGAGTTCTTGGAGGAAAAAAATGCGGTAGAATGCGTACCTATACCAGTAATCTTTTGTATTCAAGTGTTTCTCTAAGATAATCTCACGAAATGCTGTGAATCTATGGTGCATATATAGTGATGTTAAATGTGGGTTAGAGATAATGTTATCATTTCTCCACTTTTGTTGTTTTGCAATATCAGTAGGAAGACATCCGGGCATGACTGCATGAAGATCATGCCATTTTGTATCAGTTGCACTTAATGTGAAGAAGAACGTCAGGCAACCGAGTTGAGATATCATGTCCGTTAATTCATTTTTAGCTTTGTGCCAAAATGACCTTGTTCCATGTAAAGAGCTACCGAATCGCATGACTTGCTCTGCCAATTGCTCATCTAGAAATTGTTCTAATCGAATGTTCAAATCTTGAATAGATATTGGAAAGTTATATGTGATGTTTTTTTTCACAAAAATTGACGTTGTTGCTTGACTGAGATGCCGCATCATGAGATTATATATGTAATAACGAAAGCATGGGTGGCTTCCAAATATATTATCGTAGTAACGTATGAGATGAAGTGCATATTCATGTAAATGCACTGCTTTCATTCTTGGCTGATTTGGCATTGCAACGCCTGTCGGGAAAACGGCAGGGAAAGCCATAGAGAGTAGACCTTCTGTGTTGTGTTCATTGACTAGCGATAAACCAATTGTTGGCCACTAAATTGTAGTATCAGATTGGTGGTTGTAAGCATGCAAATAATGACAGATTTCTTGGATTTCTGTATTTGTATTAGGTATGATGGGTACGAACGATGATGTTTGGCCAGCGGATGGATCTATGAAATCTTCGGTGAGCTCATGGGGTGGTTCAAGTGGAAGGTAGATAGTGGTTTCTGTAGTATTGGAATGGTGAAGGGAGGAGGAGACATCGGTGGGGATTGCTGGTAAGGATGCCAGTGCGTTGGAATCAATACGAACATTCTTATAGTATGGGTCATTAGCCAATTTGTATTCCAATGCAGCGAGAACGCGATGTCTACTGACAATGAGATCATAAGCCTTATGGTCATTAATATGACGCGTGACAATTAGGATGTCCAAGTGCTCAACACGTCATGGAAACATGTTTGTGATTTTTGTAATGTCTTGAGGAAAAAAAATTGTGTGGCCACTATATTTATACTGGCCACCACGTGCATGTGTTACCTACAGTATAGGGTTAACCCTAGTAATGAGCATTTCTTCTATTTGTGAAAGAGACGTAAGGGTAGCTGGTTGAGGGCCAGGGTCCATTTTGTTTGATAATGAGAAGCGATGACCCTTTGTTTCAGAGACGCATCTGGAGCAGCAATACATGTGGTTGGAATTGCGGATATGTATTCCAGGATATGATTCAAGAAAAATGGAGCATGGGCTTTTAGGTGGAAGTTTATCAAGCTTTGAATGGAAATCTCGTTGTGCTTGATCAGTATAAACGTTTTTGAAAGCATGTGCGAAGGAGGGGTTAGGGAAATGAGGCATGGATGTGTTTTTTTGAGAGGTTTTCGGAGAAGATAAAGAGTCTGATAACTGAAAGGGAGGATTGTTTTTAGGGTGGGCCATTTCAGACGAGGAAGGTTGGTCGCCCTTTTGTTTTTTGTGTTTTTGACATTCTATGATGTTTTTTTTTGCTTGGTAAAGCTCACGGCGCTATGCATTTATTCGTTCTTTATTTGTTGCATAGTATCTTCGAGCACATTCATTATTAGAAGAAGAAGCCATTCGTAAAATTTATGGTACCTATAAGCAAGGGAGGGGAAAAGAAGAATGTTATTTGGAGACAACAACCATGTTATTGTATGAAAGCAAAAGAAGTGTAAAAAATGCAAGCGAAAGCGAAAGAAGGGAAAAAAATATAAGTTCTGAACAGTGCCATGTGAATTTTTTTATTTGAGAAATGTTTTTGAAAGAATGTATTAGTATTTTTTCTGCATACATGTAGGTAGTTTCATGTGTAAAGCTGATAAAAGGAAAAAAAAAAAGGTGATTTTGTCTACTCACATAATGCTAGATACAATGGAGAACGAATATTTATTTCAATGGTATATAAGAAAATTTCATAAGAAGACATGCAACAATATATCTTGTAAAGTTGTATTTATAAAATTGGACAATAGGAATTGCCAAAAAGTAAGGAATACATTTTGCAATATTTATCTACAATGTCGAGATGTTCTGAATTTCTCGAAGGATGTTGTTGCATTCTGTCGTGAAATGCAATTTTTCTTCTTTTATGATAACGCATTCCAATCGTGGGACTTATTTAAAAAATTTTGTCTTCACCGATAGTGTGAAGATATGATCTATCCATAGAGCTCTACAGACAATTTCCTTGATCAGTTCTGGATCTGAAGATAACAGATAGAAGTCTTTGGCATTATTTCCAAGAATTGTAGAGCCCGCATCTTCGAAAGAAACAGTTGAAGCCAATTCACCAGTGTGATCTTGTATGTCGATTTTCAATAAGTATCTGTAATCACAGTCGCTTACTTCAGCGTTGCATTTTGGACAGAACCACATCCCTGTATTTTGTGATATAAGTTTTTTCATGTATTTTTTCCCACCAACAATCGGCGGGCAAGAAATGTAGTAAAAACTATCCATACCAATTTTTGTTATTGTGCCCTTTAATTGGAAAAATGTTGGTTTCTCTAAGGAATCCATACTGTAAATGTCAGCAATTGTTATTTTTTTTGTTGGTGGCCAAAAGGAGATCTTGTTGTCAAAGATGTAGAAGCTGCAGTCAAACCTTCTTTTTTAAACCACGACTTTAGCGCATGGGCCTCTTCAATGTCAGTATCTACAAGAACAATGGATCTCATTGTAGTGCCGATATTTTTTCCATTAAATTCTCCAACACGTGTAGATTTGATTGCAATGATGGGGTTATTTCCTGTAGCACATAGGGAGGAGATTTCCTGTGACACGGCATTAAAATTATCTCCCCAAAAGATTGCATCTATTTTATACCCTGACATGTCTCGAAGTTGTACTATTTGTTTATTGACTTCAGAGCTGTCTTTTCTATGTATAGTGCATACACTGGAAATTTCTGTGACAACACCAAGAATATCAATAATAGAGTTGACGTTTGTTGTTCTAATATCATCAATTGATTTTATATTCAATCGCACTGTTGGATTATGTTTTTTTTCGTTGGCAACATGTTCTATGGTAGATGTTGCATTCAACAAAATTTCCCAGTCATTGTTCAAGTGGTTGTATTTCTTATTAGCCATTTTTACATTCCCTTTAGAGACAATGTAGACATTTCCATTTTGGATTTTGTCGAAAAAATAATCTGCGACATTGTTGAAACATGTAATATGTATTTCTCCACCCTCTGTATTGAACAGGTCAAAACCAAACACTTTACCGAGTCCGTATTGATTATGAAATTGTCGAAGAGCTGTTTTCCTTTGGACATATCCTTTTATGCACCAGTTTGAGTGGTAAGGGTTTAACGATTTGATGGGAATTTCAACTGGTAGAACGGACGGAGTTGGAGTAGTTGGAAGAGGGCAGTGTCTTTTTGATGGAGGATGTGGATCCGATGAGGATGGAGTGTTTTCATCAGATGTGATGGGGATACTCATAGTTTTTGGATTGCCAATTAAGGGTGCAAATGAAGTAGATATTTCAAAGCCTATTAGCTTTATAGACCTACACGACAAATGAGAGTCAAAGGAATAACTATTAGAAGCGGTTGTGTTATAAATAAAAAATGTTAAATTTGAAATAAGAAATTTATAACAAACTTACGTTGAAGGACCAATAGCTGAGGTAGTCCAGCTTTTAACTTTTATAATAGAACTCTTTTGTAGCAAGCTTGTTGCTACAAGATCATTGAAATCTTTTGGAAGCATGATGTGTTTCTTATGTGTTCCGTCTGAAATTGCAGTACGATATCGTGGAGTTGAATTTTGCATTGATTGTATTGGATCAAGTTCAACAATTTGTAGGTATGGTTGAATATGAGTTGATCCAGATAACGTTGAGGAAATTGCATTTTCAGTAAGGTTTGTTGTCATTTTCTGGTACAAAAAAAAACACAAAAATGTTGTTTTCTTCGCATAAGATGTTTAAAATTCATTACATTCCTACAACATTACTTGAGAAAATATGAATTAAAGGGCAAAGGGAAAGAAGCATGTTCAGTTTTTTTCTAAATGAGTGGGCATCTAAGCTTGTAAACATAATGAAGAAAGATATTTATTACAACAACTTTTATACAATCATTTTTTTAAGCATAGTTGCACGAAGCGCAGAGGAAGGAGAGGGAGAAACAAACAAAATAGAAGGTTTGGGGGTAACTCTAGTATCATCTGGTTGCTGATTTGATTTCCCAAGAATCATGGTGTTTTGAATGATAGAGGTCGAGAAAATCCATACCAGCAGGCGAAGTGCAAGCCCTGGAAGGGACAATGTAGCCATATGAGGTAAACCAACATCTCCCCTAGAGGAAAAGGGAGTAGGATTCTCCCAAGGGGAAATCCTTGATTGGTGGACTCCATTTTGTCAAACTGAGACCAACGAGGGAGCAATGATGTTATTCTGATTTGAATAAATGTTATGACACTTTGACACAACTTGCTTTTTCAATTTTTAAGAGTCGAGAAAAAGCTAAAGATGATTCTAGTCGCCTTCAATTTGGGTAACTCTAGTATCATCTAGTTGTTGAGTTGATTGTTCAAGAATCACGGTGTTTTGAACGGTAGAGGTCATGAAAAAGCATATTGGCAGGCCAATTGCAAGCCCTGAAAGGGACAATGTAGCCATATGAGGTGCACCAACATCTTCCCTAGAGGAAAAGGGAGCAGGATTCCTCCAAGGTGAAATCCTTGATTGGTGGACTCCATTTTCTCACCCTAAGACCAACGAGGGAACAGTGAGGTTATTCCGATTTAAATAAATTTTATGACACTTTGACACAATTTTCTTTTTCAATTTTTAAGAGTCGAGAAAAAGCTAAAGATGACTCTAGTCGCCTTCGATTTTTAACGAGCTTGAAGTGATAAGTGCTCAGATTGTCCTTTTCTTTTAAGGAGTTTGAAAAGGAACGAAAGTGACTACTTTAGATATCTAGACAGGGGGATTACCAAACCAATCACAAAACTGCAGAATACTTTTTATGGTATGGCAGTCAATTTTTCCAAATGCTGTGTTCAGTGCATTGCGATCGATAGGGCGGCAGACACGGCTTCCTAAGGATAAAGGATATAGCCTACTGTGGTCTCCTAATATATACTTGACGGTACGTGGGAGCACAAGTCCGTACTGACACTTGTCATTTCAAAGAGGAGGAATCACCCAACCTACTATGAAAGTGATAGTTACCAGGCTTTATGACGCTGGAACACGTCTCTAGCCTAGAATTCTAAATGGTGTGCGTTAGGTTCTAAAGCGTTTTTATGTTTATTGAAATGTATTTTACAGTTGATCTTTCTTAAGAA
The DNA here is from genome assembly GCA_031772625.1 of Pinus tabuliformis. Taxonomy (NCBI): domain Eukaryota; kingdom Viridiplantae; phylum Streptophyta; class Pinopsida; order Pinales; family Pinaceae; genus Pinus; species Pinus tabuliformis. Next base: position 1,687,163,029 of record CM062818.1, read on the forward strand.
GTTTGCCTTTAAGGTTGATCACGTGATGTACATATACAATTCCTAAATATGCAATCTAAGATGATAAACAATCGTTTACTTTCTTTTTTGCAGTGAAAATCCTAGCTACTAAGGAAAGAGAAGTGAAATTGTTTCAACATAGAGCAGAGAGCACACACTAAGTCCTAAATCAATTTCCGCATGCATTCTAAATGTAAATGTACATGCATGTATTTGTTTTCCGCTTTCTTAATGTGTGGATGACAAAAAAATGCCAAGTGGAATATAATATCAATACAGGGATATGACTAGTCTAGAATTCTGACAGACATAAGCAAAGCTATTGAAGTTTGTATCTAAGATTTTCTAGAGTCTGTTCACTAGAAACAAGATAGTCATGATGGCACCACTTTGCATTAGTTTAACACAAAGGAATAAAGTTTAAATTATCAAGAAAGCATATATATAACTGAATCATTTCAATCGGGAAATAATTTTGAATGAAATTTATAAGACTCTATAGTTGCTCAGTGGCTAATGTACAATTGATGGAAGAGGATTTTGTATCATGGTCCATGGATGAAATAGAAATGAAGCAAAATCTCGAAAAGGAGATTAAGGTTGTTACCAGAGATGAAGCAATACAGAAAACGCCCAGAAATGTCCCTCAATGCTGAAAGTTGAATTGCTCAGTGACAAAACAGAGTAGGCCATGGCAAAGTGTCTGTATTTAACATTTTTGTGTGAGTAACCAACATAAGCTGCACAGTGCTATGCAAATTAATAGTATTTGTGGGAAGAAAACCCAACATAATCCATACAATCTAATCCTCACGAGGAAGGTTTTGCAGGGATTTAAAGGTTTTCTTATGTTATAAAATCCTAGGCAAATGTGGGTGCCCTAGCAAATAAAAATGTATACCATAATACCTGCTTACTATTAAGCATTGTCTCCAAAGGAACTTGAACAATATGATAAAAGATTCATCTTTTACTTCTATAATATACATAATGTTAAATATATGAAAAACACTTTCTGCTTTCAAGTAAGACTCTATAGTTTCTCAGTGGCTAATGCACAATTGATGGAAGAGGATTTTCTATCATGGTCCATGGATGAAATAGAAATGAAGCAAAAACTCAAAAAGGAGACTAAGGTTGTTACCGAAGATGAAGCAATACAGAGAACGTCCAGAAATGTCCTTCAACGCTGAAAGTTGAACAACAACTACAAATTAGTTAATATCATATTTAGCTTGCAACTGCTTGACATAAAGTAAAAAATGGATATTGTCAGATAAAGGTAGGGAGAAACAACTGCAAATTCAATAATAAAACAGAGATTAAACTGCATGCAAGATGATTCGACAACAATTAGTAAAGAAAAAATTACCACCACTTTCTCCAAGGTGCGTAGATATTGAATTCAGCTGTGCCCTGTTCTCATAAAGGCACTGGATAGCTTGCCTCGATCTTACAATTTCTTTTGCCAAATTCTGCCCAAGAAAATATTGAATCATTAAAGATAAAAGAAAAGCCTGTTTCTGAGCACTAGCAACCTTGCTGATGTTCTTTAGTCACAAACATGATATCATTAAATTTAGTACAATATAATATCATTAAATTTGGAAATTGTACTAGAGAGAAATATAACAAGAATCGTTACTGGAGGTTCAACCCAAGATACATAAAAAATGATGGAAAGCAGTACATCAGCCAGCATTCAGTGCAAACACACCTCACAAGATTTGTCCCCTGCTTGATATCAATCACAAAGTTGCAGCAAACAATAGATTTAACATAAGAAGTGAAGAAATAAAAGAAGTTGATCTTCTTGGTCTCCTAAGAAAAAAAAATATCTGAGTGTGAGTGTTAGCCCTGAGTTTACTGAATGGAACTTTGTTATTAAATGGATACTTCTAAAATTCAAATTTGAGATTGATGAAGACCCTATGCCACAAGAAATTCGCAAACTAGCACATAGCCTTGACTTTCAAATTTTTTCTTTCCATCTAGAAATAGAATAAAGGCACTTATAAAATATGGACCTATATATGATCCACAAGTTTCCAGTGCTACTAAGGATGCAATCAAAAGTACTTCCTTCCAGAGAGATAGGAATAAGCCTTTTGCTAATGACCAGTATGACATTTTGCCTCTGGCTGATCTCTAAATTTATGGTATATCTGACCTGCCCTCTCCACATCTGCAACTTGGGGTACATCATCAATGTGCATAGGGCTCTTATAACCAGCAACATGCAAAGGACTCATCCAAGTTCAATTATTTTAAGTGATGTGATGAGCTCTATTCTAGTGACTTCGAACTTTGTTATTGAAGCTAAACTCTAAAAAATTCTTCTAAGACTAAATTCCTCTTAGTATAATGATATTTCTACTTTAAAAGAACAAACATTTTGCCTAATAAAAAACCTGGAAAAAGAAGATCTGAAATAGAAGTAACCCTCAACACAAAAATTTCATCAATATAATAGGCACTAAATCCTAGTTCATCACATATCAGAATTCAACTTGCTCAGACACATCTGCTGTTAATTCCTGTAATTCTGGTTTCTGTACCCTGAGATACAACACCAAAACTATTGTCCTTCTTCGTCTATCTAAACTAGTTTTGAATCTTGATAGTTTTCTCTTGATGTTATTCCATCCCTTCCTCAAGTCTCCACAGCAATCTGGATTCTGTATAGGAAGAGATTTTTTTAGGCTATCTAACCCTGCATTTTCTCTGAGTATTTCTTCCTCTCCATGCTGTCATAGGTCTAAGTTCTGACAGTCCGAGTTGCCCCATGAACAACACTAGCATCTTATTGAACCCTTTTTCAAAAGAGATTTCCATAGCTGAACAACAACGAGGATTATTAAATAGAGATAAAATAGTTACATCAATTTCAAGAGAAGAATAATACCCATAATAGTACATTGAGGTGATAGTATGAACCCACAGCTTCTACTCAGAGTTGCACATTTAGCTTAATATATAAACCATAGATCTTCTCTTCTACAATTTATCTACAAATGATTTGGTTTGTATCACATTGTATAATCCCATCTTTACATCTTTCTCTTTGATTTTCCTTAAAGGTTGCTTCCATTCCCTGTAACAAAAATACCTAAAATGCTTGTAAATACATTAGCATTTCCAAAAATAAACAATGCCACCTTCATTTTTGTTACACATTTTATGTGACATATATATTAGCATCTCATTTTCTATCTAACTATTCTTTAGTGTGGATATTGTCTATAAATATAATTTACTACATTCTTTATTGTCCCTAAATTACAATTTATTAATACCCTCACAATTATTCTGAAAGTAACTCTATAAGTGGATAATATACAGGATACTGAATAACAACAGTTTATCAGAGGAGATGCCATGGCAGTTGAACAACTACTTTAGCCTTACTACTCTATAAGAATTTGCCTGAATTGGTGCTATTTTTTGTTCATTTCATAGTGAAATTACAGAGGAAACAATCCACGTATATCAACTTGTACTTATTCATACTGGAAACAATCAATTTGTTTTACAGAAAACTCTGCCACAACAATTTGTCTGGGAATATTCCTGTCACATAGAAATTTACAAGGTTTACCCTAGAAAGGTATAGATATAATGAACACATCTTATTTCCAGATCAAATTTAGTTTTCTTCTTGATATTGTCAAGTCTATACATTTTATCTGATGGGAACGATTTTTGCCTCAGTTTTTTTGGAAATCCAGGTATCTGTGGCTATTGGATTGGATGAGTTTGTGGGATATGTGCCAGACAACCAAAAGGTGAAAACAGAACTAGATATTACAAATCAGATTCCATAGATTTGTATTAAATATCCTTTATATTATATTGATAGTGTTATCTATTGATTGTGTAAATGGATAGCTTCTGTGTGAACAACAACTATTGTTTGCATCTCATTAGGTTCAGTGATATTAGTGTGTGAAATCACTATCGCTCTCTACCTTTCAAATCAACATAAACCATTCACTAAAGGGTCATCAAGAAAAACGGGTCAAGGTGTTATGCCTCATTTTAAATTTGTTGTTTCTCAGAGTAAAGCTATCATCTTACCATCAATATCTATGCCTCTTGTTAAAAGATTCTTGCATGTCATGACCAGGTTCTCCAAGGCTTGTAATATTGCACATGGATATGGCCCTATACATGTATGATGATATAATGAGAATGACCAAAAATTTGAATGAGAAATTCATAATTGGCAATGGTGCTACAAGCACAGCTTACAGATGTGATCTTAAGAACTGTAAGTCAGTTGCTATTAAAAGGCAATACACACACTATCCACAAAGCTTGCGGGAATTCGAAACTGAGTTAGAGACTGTTGGACGTATAAAACATCGATCTGTCCTCCAACAATACCACGGGAACAATTACTGTAGAGCTGGGGCATATTATAAATTTAGAAATATTGTGAGTTTTAGTTATTCTAATGTCTTGGTTAAGGCTTCTAAGGTTCCCTTTTAGAACTATATCTAAAAAACATAATAGCTGCAAGGGAAGACCTTACATTTATATTTCCCTGTTATGTGATGTGAACTTTTAGGGACATTTCTAACAATAATATATCTGGACCTATCCTGAGATCTATTGGGAGTGCTCTTATTTAACAAAGGAGAACTTTCAAACAAACGACAATCCTGGTGTTGAGACAATGCCCAGTCAACCCAATGGCAAACTGATTAGGTTCTGATGGATGTGCAGTAATAACAAGCGGATAGACATTGCCACTACACATATAAATCGACACGAATTTCTCAACAACAATATAAAAAAAACAATAGGACCAGCTGGGATCCCTGCTATTTAGATGAGGATAATTTACCAACATTGATTTACACATCAGATCTTAGAATGACAACAATTTAAAATAAAACTGTTTCTCAACATCCTCACAACTTTCTGAGAACAAACCATGATAGCATGAACCTGAAAAAGACGAGGGTTATGATCCTCAATCTCAAACATAGACTTATCACATTGAACCTTAACAAGACTAAGGTTACAATATTCAATACCAAAGACAGATTACGACAGTGAACCCTAACAAGACTAAGGTTATAATATTCAATACCAAAAATAGACTTATCATTCTAAACATTAACAAGACTAAGGTTATGATCTTCAGTACTTCTAAGAACAATCATACTTCCATTTCATATCTACAGGGGATGAAGTAGAGAATCGAGATCGTTTCAGCATATACCTATGTGGGGTTCCAATTCACTGGCAAGGAAGAGGCCTCAAAAAGATACATGCCTTGACCTAAGTGATAGAAACTCAAGGGACAGAAAAGTTAAAAGTGAAGGGGCCAAGTCTTGCTCAAGACAAGCATTCCGTGAAAATGGTATATGGATTCCTTGAACCCCTACTAAATGCCAATGAAGATGAACATGGCAACCATAAATTCACAATAGAACAAATATATGCAAAAACAATACATTCTATCATAAAGGTTTACAGGTACCTACATTAACAATGGGCAAGAGAAATTTTGATGCAGTAGTAGACAGAAGCAGAGATGAGCATCATCGCTAATCTCTGTTGGGAAGCGTCATTCAAGAAACCACCTATAAAACCAAGAAAGATGATAAGATCCCTATAAGGGTGGCCAAGTACATTATTTGCAAGACTATAGGTAAATTGATGGCAGTAAGAACACAGTGTTATGAGATCACTCCTCATAAAACATTTGAAGTCACGATGGCACCACTTTGCATTCGTTTAACACAAAGGAATAAAGTTTAAATTATCAAGAAAGCATATACATAACTGAATCAATTCAATTGGGAAATAATTTTGAATCAAATTTATAAGACTCTGTATTTGCTCTATGGCTAATGTACAATTGATGGCAGAGGATTTTCTATCATGGTCCATGGATGAAATAGAAATTAAAAAAAAACTCAGAAAGGAGATTAAGGTTGTTACCGGAGATGAAGCAATACAGAAACGTCCAGAAATGTCCTTGAAAGTTGAACCTGAAAAAGACGAGGGTTATGATCCTCGATCTCAAACATAGACTTATCACATTGAACCTTAACAAGACTAAGGTTACAATCTTCAATACCAAAAATAGATTATGATAGTGAACCCTAACAAGACTAAGGTTATGACCTTCAATACCAAACATAGACTTACCATTGTAAACATTAACAAGACTAAGGTTATGATCTTCAGTACTTCTAAGAACAATCATACTTCCATTTCATATCTACAGGTGATCTTCAGTACTTCTAAGAACAATCATACTTCCATTTCATATCTACAGGTGATCTTCAGTACTTCTAAGAACAATCATACTTCCATTTCATATCTACAGGGGATGAAGTAGAGAATCGAGATCACTTCAGCATATACCTATGTGGCATTCCAATTCACTGGCAAAGAAGAGGCCTCAAAAAGATACAAGCCTTGACCTAAGTGATAGAAACTCAAGTGATAGAAAAGTTAAAAGTGAAAGGGCCAAGTCTTGCTCAAGACAAGCATTCTGTGAAAATGGTATATGGATTCCTTGAACCCCTACTAAATTACAATGAAGATGAACATGGTGATCATAAATTCACAATAGAACAAATATATGCAAAAACAATACATTCTTTCATAAAGGCTTACAGGTACCTACATTAACAATGGGCAAGAGAAATTTTGATGCAGTAGTAGACACAAGCAGAGATGAGCATCATCTCTAATCTCTGTTCGGAAGAGTTATTCAAAAAGCCACCTATAAAACCAAGAAAAATGATAAGATCCCTATAAGGGTGGCAAATTACATTATTTGCAACACTATAGGTAAATTAATGGCAGTAAGAACACAGTGTTATGAGATCACTCCTCATAAAACATTTGAAGTCACGATGGCACCACTTTGCATTCGTTTAACACAAAGGAATAAAGTTTAAATTATCAAGAAAGCATATACATAACTGAATCAATTCAATTGGGAAATCATTTTGAATCAAATTTATAAGACTCTGTATCTGCTCTGTGGCTAATGTACAATTGATGGCAGAGGATTTTCTATCATGGTCCATGGATGAAATAGAAATTAAACAAAAACTCAGAAAGGAGATTAAGGTTGTTACCGGAGATGAAGCAATACAGAAATGTCCAGAAATGTTCTTGAAAGTCAAACCTGAAAAAGACGAGGGTTATGATCCTCGATCTCAAACATAGTATTATCACATTGAACCTTAACAAGACTAAGGTTACAATCTTCAACACCAAAAATAGATTATGATAGTGAACTGTAACAAGACTAAGGTTGTGATCTTCAATACCAAACATAGACTTACCATTGTAAACATTAACAAGTCTAAGGTTATGATCTTCAGTACTTCTAAGAACAACCATACTTCCATTCCATATCGACAGGGGATGAAGTAGAGAATCGAGATCGCTATAGCACATACCTATGTGGGGTTCCAATTCACTGGCAAGGAAGAGGCCTCAAAAAGATACAAGCCTTGACCTAAGTGATAGAAACTCAAGGGACAAAAAAGTTAAAAGTAAAGGGGCCAAGTCTTGTTCAAGGCAAGCATTCCGTGAAAATGGTATATGGATTCCTTGAAACCCTACTAAATGTCAATGAAGATGAACATGGGCATCATAAATTCACAATAGAACAAATATATGCAAAAACAATACATTCTTTCATAAAGGCTTACAGGTACCTACATTAAAAATGGGCAAGAGAAATTTTGATGCAGTAGTAGACATAAGCAGAGATGAACATCATCTCTAATCTTTGTTGGGAAGAGGTATTCAAAAAAACCACCTCTAAAACCAAGGAAGATGATAAGATCCCTATAAGAGTGACTGAGCTTGGGAGTTTAGTGAAGCTGAAGAATGTTCCCTTATGGACAATTTTTCTGGTAGTCATTCCTGGATCATTGCTTGCATCCATGATTTTTGTAGACCACAATGCTACTTCCATTTTGATACAAGTAATCCTTCTGGCGCCCCCAATTTACTTTTTAGTTTCATCGAGCAGAGGTTACTATTATTGCTTTTAACTTTCGAGAATTTATTAGGGTGCCATTTATTGTCATGTCTTTCTCTACTCTCAGTCCATATTGATTGGAAATATAGGACAGGGTCACTATTAGCGTGAATCAGTCCCAAGTTTAGCCTAAATGAAATCAATAATTCCCTTTCGCTGGAGAATAAAGTTGGCCCCAATGCAAGAAGGACCACGTCAAGAAACTGGGATATATCAATTATAGCCATCCTTGTATTTATGTGTGGCATATTTGGGTTGCGTTTCTGCTACGGTCTTTTCTTTCAGGTAAAAGTGTGCTGAACATGTCAGAGATGAAACCTGCTTCTACTGCAATCAACAACTTGACAGTAAAAATTATTGGTAGACTTCAATTATTTCAAATATAATTCAAGTATCTCAAATATTCCTCTTGTCATGTACACTTAACAGAGCCTGAAGCATGTCCAAGCTCTTACACATGAGAAACATTCGGATCTGGAGAGCCAGGAGTCGCAGAATGATATTAGAGTCCAACACATTTCAGGCCTGATTGCTTCCTTGCTGTCAGGCCTTCCGCTTGCTCCAGGATTAAGTTGGGTCATTGCAAAAATTCCTCTTACTGTGTTTGTTGGCTTATTCATAGAGGTAAGTTGAGATCATGACCTAAAAACCTGTTTGCAGAGTTCCATTTAAATCATTTTCACTAACTACAGGAAATTGCAATACCATGTTGGCTCATCTCATTTTCATCATCTCTTTGAATCCACATAGGAAGCTATATTGTAATATTATGTTTTGTCACAACATTTTCGTTATCTATTCAAATATACATTGGAAGGGTTTTTTTTTTTTATTTTGAGCCAGCAAAGCTGACCCATGTGTATAAGCACCAATATTCTCACCAGGGCTCCAGAGATCTGAACCAGCCATTTGAGAGGCCTGCATTAGCCAAAACATAAAGCCTTTGTTATAAATAAAACATGTATACATAGTCTGCCTGCTCTTACTTTCATCGATTTCCTTCGAATATTCATATGGGCATGAAAAGATTTGTTGAAAGAAGTCCCCTTTTAACAAACATGCACCACCAGAGTGTATCTATTATACTTGAACCCTTTTAAAAGAGTTGTCAAATACTCCTATAATTGATTTTGTTGACCCTATTGTTATGGATTCTTGTGATGAGAGAAATGTGGTGCATTTTATAGCTTGGCTAGGGTTGTAAGTGACCTATCAACTCTTGATTTTGTTGACCTTGTTGTCATGGATTCTTGCAATGAGAGAAATGGGGTGCATTCTATAGCTTGGATATGGTTGTAAGTTTTATATCAACTCTTCTGTTTATGTCTTTGAAGTTTGTACGAGAGAAATGGGTTCATTATATAGCCTTAGTATTTGATTTGTGTAGCTTGTGAACTAGTTCTATTTTCTAGTTCTTTCTACATCTCTTTCTGGTGTGCCCTAGCCACTTCATCAAAATAGTAACATAGTGCGGTATTTTTTCAATGCAGGGACATTTCTGCCAACCAATTATCAGGTCCTATTCCTTCAGAACTTGGACAACTACAGAATTTGGTCTCACTGTAAGTTCCTTGGAGTGATCCCTAAATTACAATTTATTAATACCCTCACAATTATTCTGAAAATAACTTTGTAAGTGGATAATATACAGGATACTGAATAACAACAGTTTATCAGAGGAGATGCCATGGCAGTTGACCAACTGCTTTAGCCTTACTACTCTGTAAGAATTTTCTTGAATTGGATGCTATTTTTTGTTCATTTCATCATGAAATTACAGAGGAAATAATCCTCGTATATCAACTTGTAGTTATTCATACTGGAAGCGATCAATTTTTTTTACAAAAACCTCTACCACAACAATTTGTCTGGGAATATTCTTGTCACACAGAACTTTACAAGGTTTACCTCAGAAAGGTATAGATATAATGAACACATTTTATTTCTAGATCAAATTAAATTTTCTTCTTGATATTGTCAAGTTTGTACATTTTATCTGATGGGAACGATTTTTGCCTCAGTTTTTTTGGAAATCCAGGTCTCTGTGGTTATTGGATTGGATGACTTTGTGGGATATCTGCCAGACAACCAAAAGGTGAAAACAGAACTAGATATTACTAATCAGATTCCATAGATTTGTGTTAAATATCCTTTAGATTATATTGATAGTGTTATCTATTGATTGTATAAATGGACGGCTTCTGTGTGAACAACAACTATTGTTTGCATCTCATTGGGTTTAGTGATATTAGTGTGTGTAATCAACATCACTCTCTACCTTTCAAACCAACATAAACCATTCACTAAAGGGTCATCAAGCAAAACGGGTCAAGGTGTTATGCCTCATTTCAAATTTGTTATTTCTCAGAGAAAAGCTATCATCTTACCATCAATATCCATGCCTCTTGTTAAAAGATTCTTGCATGTCCTGACGAGGTTCTCCAAGGCTTGTAATATTGCACATGGATATGGCCCTATACATGTATGATGATATAATGAGAATGACCGAAAATTTGAATGAGAAATTCATAATTGGCAATGGTACTACAAGCACAGTTTACAGATGTGATCTTAAGAACTGTAAGTCAGTTGCTATTCAAAGACTATCCCGAGATCTATTGGGAGCGCTCTTATTTAACAAAGGAGAACTTTCAAATAAACGGAAATCCTGGTGTTGAGACAACGCCCAGTCAACCCAATGGAAAACTGATTAGGTTCTGATGGATGTGCAGCCATGGCAGTTGACCAACTGCTTTAGCCTTACTACTCTGTAAGAATTTGCCTGAATTGGTGCTATTTTTTGTTCATTTCATCGTGAAATTACAGAGGAAATAATCCTCGTATATCAACTCGTAGTTATTCATACTGGAAACGATCAATTTGTTTTACAGAAACCTCTCCTACAACAATTTGTCTGGGAATATTCCTATCACACAGACATTGATATTGTCAAGTTTGTACATTTTATCTGATGGGAACGATTTTTGCCTCAGTTTTTGGGGAAATCCAGGTCTCTGTGGTTATTGGATTGGATGACTTTGTGGGATATTTTCCAGAAAACCAAAAGGTGAAAACATAACTACATATTACAAATCCGATTCCATAGATTTGTATTAAATATCCTTTAGATTATATTGATAGTGTTATCTATTGATTGTGTAAATGGACAGCTTCTATGTGAACAACAACTATTGTTTGCATCTCATTGGGTTCAGTGATATTAGTGTGTGTAATCACTATCACTCTCTACCTTTCAAATCAACATAAACCATTCACTAAAGGGTCATCAAGCAAAACGGGTCAAGGTATTATGCCTCATTTCAAATTTGTTATTACTCAGAGTAAAGCTATCATCTTACCATCAATATCTATGCCTCTTGTTAAAATATTCTTGCATGTCCTAACCAGGTTCTCCAAGGCTTGTAATATTTCACATGGATATGGCCCTATACAAATGAGAAATTTAGAATTGGCAATGGTGCTACAAGCATAGTTTACAGACGTGATCTTAAGAACTGTAAGCCAGTTGCTATTAAAAGACTATCTCGAGATCTATTGGGAGCGCTATTGTCAGATTTTGAAACATCCTCAATCATCCGAGCTACGCTTTCCCAATATCTTAGATTTGCAGCCTTCCCAGCCCCAAGACCTTGGGTTTTAGTGTGTGTGTTCACAGACACAAATATAATGTCAGCTTCCAAAACATTCTTCTCCACATCAGAGCTGAAAAACAAGGTTTTCCCTCTGCAACCTTTTACGACTTCATCAAGACCAGGCTCATAGATTGGTAGCTGGTCACTATTCCATGCGACAATCCTAGCATGTGAAATATCTATGACGACGACTTCAATGGCAAGACATTTAAGTGCAATGATGGCCATTGTTGGCCCACCAACATATCCAGCTCCAAGACAGCAGATCTTCTCCATCTTTACCTGCTGAAGTGAAATTGAGCAGATAAGTGCAATATTGCACATGGATATGGCCCTATACAAATGAGAAATTTATAATTGGCAATGTTGCTACAATCACAGTTTACAGATGTGATCTTAAGAACTATAAGCTAGGTGCTATTAAAAGACTATCCCGAGATCTATTGGGAGCGCTCTTGTCAGATTTTGAAACATCCTCAATCATTTGAGCTGCGCTTTCCCAATATGTTAGATCTGCAGCCTTCCCAGCCCCAAGACCCCAGGTTTTAGTGTGTGTGTTCACAGACACAAATATAATGTCAGCTTCCAAAACATGCTTCTCCACATCAGAGCTGAAAAACAAGTTTTTCCCTCTGCAACCTTTTACGACTTCATCAAGCCCAGGCTCATAGATTGGCAGCTGGTCACAATTCCATGCGGCAATCCTAGCAAATGAAATATCTACGACAACAACTTCAATGGAAGGACATTTAAGTGCAATGATGGCCATTGTTGGCCCACCAACATATCCAGCTCCAAGACAGTAGATCTTCACCACCTTTACCTGCTAAAGTGAAATTGAGCAGATAAGTGCAAATGAAAAGGGAATCTAGCAAAGAAACCCTGATCGGTCTCAAAGATCCAAAGCTATCCAAAGAGACTTGTATGGTAGTTGACCATCTGCTTTAGCCTTACTACTCTATAAGAATTTTCCTGAATTGGTGCTATTTTTTATTCATTTCATCATGAAATTACAGAGGAAATAATCCTCGTATATCAACTCATAGTTATTCATACTGGAAACGATCAATTTGTTTTACAGAAACCTCTCCTAGAACAATTTGTCTGGGAATATTTCTATCACATGGACATTGATATTGTCAAGTCTGTACATTTTATCTGATGGGAACGATTTTTGCCTCAAATTTTTTGGAAATCCAGGTCTCTGTGGTTATTGGATTGGATGACTTTGTGGGATATCTGCCAGACAACCAAAAGGTGAAAACAGAACTAGATATTACAAATCAGATTCCATATATTTGTATTAAATATCCTTTAGATTATATTCATAGTGTTATCTATTGATTGTGTAAATGGATAGCTTCTGTGTGAACAACAGCTATTTTTTGCATCTCATTGGGTTCAGTGATATTAGTGTGTTTAATCACTATCGCTCTCTACCTTTCAAATCAACATACACCACTCACTAAAGGGTCATCAAGAAAAATGGTTCAAGGTATTATGCCTCATTTCAAATTTGTTATTTCTCAGAGTAAAGCTATCATCTTACCATCAATATCTACGCCTCTTGTTAAAATATTCTTGCATGTCCTGACAAGGTTCTCCAAGGCTTGTAATATTGCAAATGGATATGGCCCTATACAAATGAGAAATTTATAATTGGCAATGGTGCTACAAGCACAGTTTATAGATGTGATCTTAGGAACCGTAAGCTAGTTGCTATTAAAAGACTATCTCGAGATCTATTGGGAGAGCTCTTGTCAGATTTTGTAACATCCTCAATCATCCGAGCTACGCTTTCCCAATATGTTAGATCTACAGCCTTCCTAGCCCCAAGACCACGGGTTTTAGTGTGTGTGTTCACAGACACAAATATAATGTCAGCTTCCAAAACATTATTCTCCACATCAGAGCTGAAAAACAAGGTTTTCCCTCTGCTACCTCTTGCGACTTCATCAAGACCAGGCTCATAGATTGGCAGCTAGTCACTATTCCATGCGGCAATCCTAGCAAATGAAATATCTACGACAACGACTTCAATGGTAGGACATTTAAGTGCAATGATGACGATTGTTGGCCCACCAACATATCCAGCTCCAAGACAGCAGATCTTCACCATCTTTACCTGCTGAAGTGAAATTGAGCAGATAAGTGAAATATTGCACATGGGTATGGCCCTATACAAATGAGAAATTTATAATTGGCAATGTTGCTACAAGCAGAGTTTACAGATGTGATCTTAAGAACTGTAAGCCAGTTGCTATTAAAAGACTATCCCGAGATCTATTGGGAGCACTCTTGCCAGATTTTGAAACATCCTCAACCATTCGAGCTGCGCTTTCCAAATATGTTAGATCTGCAGCCTTCCTAGCCCCAAGACCCCGGGTTTTAGTGTGTGTGTTCACAGACACAAATATAATGACAGCTTCCAAAACATGCTTGTCCACATTAGAGCTGAAAAACAAGTTTTTCCCTCTGCAACCTTTTACGACTTCGTCAAGACCAGGCTCATAGATTTGCAGCTGGTCACTATTACATGCGGCAATCCTAGTAGATGAAATATCTATGACAATGACTTCAATGGCAAGACATTTAAGTGAAATGATGGCCATTGTTGGCCCACCAACATATCCAGCTCCAAGACAACAGATCTTCACCATCTTTACCTGCTGAAGTGAAATTGAGCAGATAAGTGCAAATGAAAAGGGAATCTAGCAAAGAAACCCTGATCGGTCTCAAAGATCCAAAGATATCCAAAGAGACCTGTATGGCAGTTGACCAACTGCTTTAGCCTTAATACTCTGTAAGAATTTGCCTGAATTGGTGCTATTTTTCGTTCATTTCATCGTGAAATTAGAGAGGAAATAATCCTCGTATATCAACTCGTAGTTATTCATACTAGAAACGATCAATTTGTTTTACAGAAACCTCTCCTACAACAATTTGTCTGGGAATATTACTATCACACAGACATTGATATTGTCAAGTCTGTACATTTTATCTGATGGGAACGATTTTTGCATCAGGTTTTTTGGAAATCCAGGTCTCTGTGGTTATTGGATTGGATGACTTTGTGGGATATCTGCCAGACAACCAAAAGGTTAAAACAGAACTAGATATTACAAATCAGATTCCATTGATTTGTATTAAATATCCTTTAGATTACATTGATATTGTTATCTATTGATTGTGTAAATGGACAGCATGTGTGTGAACAACAGCTATTGTTTGCATCTCATTGGGTTCAGTGATATTAGTGTGTGTAATCACTATCGCTCTCTACCTTTAAAATCAACATAAACCATTCACTAAAGGGTCATCAAGCAAAACGGGTCAAGGTATTATTCCTCATTTCAAATTTGTTATTTCTCAGAGTAAAGCTATCATATTACCATCAATATCTATGCCTCTTGTTAAAATATTCTTTCATGTCCTGACCAGGTTCTTCAAGGCTTGTAATATTGCACATGGATATGGCCCTATACAAATGAGAAATTTATAATTGGCAATGGTGCTACAAGCACAGTTTACAGATGTGATCTTATGGATTGTAAGCCAGTTGCTATTAAAAGACTATCCCGAGATCTATTGGGAGTGCTCTTGTCAGATTTTGAAACATCCTTAATCATTCGAGTTGCACTTTCCCAATATGTTAGATCTGCAGCCTTCCCAGCCGCAAGACCCCGGGTTTTAGTGTGTGTGTTCACAGACACAAATATGATGTCAATTTCCAAAACATGCTTCTCCACATCAGAGTTGAAAAACAAGTTTTTCCCTCTGCAACCTTTTACGACTTCATTAATACCAGGCTCATGGATTGGCAACTGGTCACTATTCCATGCGACAATCCTAGCAGATGAAATATCTACGACAACGACTTCAATGGCAGGACATTTAAGTGCAATGATGGCCATTGTTGGCCCACCAACATATCCAGCTCCAAGACATCAGATCTTCACCATCTTTACCTGCTGAAGTGAAATTGAGCAGATAAGTGCAAATGAAAAGGGAATCTAGCAAAGAAACCCTGATTGGTCTCAAAGATCCAAAGATGTCTAAAGAGACCTGTATGGAATTTGACCAACTGCTTTAGCCTTACTACTCTGTAAGAATTACCCTGAATTGGTGCTATTTTTTGTTCATTTCATCGTGAAATTACAGAGGAAATAATCCTCGTATATCAACTCATAGTTATTCATACTGGAAACGATCAATTTGTGTTATAGAAACCTCTCGTACAACAATTTGTCTGGGAATATTCCTATCACACAGACATTGATATTGTCAAGTCTGTACATTTTATCTGATGGGAACGATCTTGGCCTCCGTTTTTTTGGAAATCCAGGTCTCTGTGGTTATTGGATTGGATGACTTTGTGGGGTATCTGCCAGACAACCAAAAGGTGAAAACAGAACTAGATATTACAAATCAGATTCCATAGATTTGTATTAAATAACCTTTAGATTATATTGATAGTGTTATCTATTGATTGTGTAAATGGATAGCTTCTGTGTGAACAACAGTTATTGTTTGCATCTCATTGGGTTTAGTGATATTAGTGTATGTAATCACTATCACTCTCTACCTTTCAAATCAACATAAACCATTCACTAAAGGGTCATCAAGCAAAATGGGTCAAGGTATTATGCCTTATTTCAAATTTTTTATTTCTCAGAGTAAAGCTATCATCTTACCATCAATATCTATGCCTCTTGTTAAAATATGCTTGCATGTCCTGACCAGGTTCTCCAAGGCTTGTAATATTTCACATGGATATGGCCCTATACAAATGAGAAATTTATAATTGGCAATGGTGCTACAAGCACAGTTTACAGATGTGATCTTAAGAACTGTAAGCCAGATGCTACTAAAAGACTATCCAGAGATCTATTGGGAGTGCTCTTGTTAGATTTTGAAACATCCTCAATCATTTGAGCTGCGCTTTCCCAATATGTTAGATCTGCAGCCTTCCCAGCCCCAAGACCCCGGGTTTTAGTGTGTGTGTTCACAGACACAAATATAATGTCAGCTTCCAAAACATGCTTCTCCACATCAGAGTTGAAAAACAAGTTTTTCCCTCTGCAACCTTTTACGACTTCATCAAGACCAGGCTCATAGATTGGCAGCTGGTCACTATTCCATGCGGCAATCCTAGCAGATGAAATATCTACGACAACGACTTCAATGGCAGGACATTTAAGTGCAATGATGGCCATTGTTGGCCCACCAACATATCCAGCTCCAAGACAGCAGATCTTCACCATCTTTACCTGCTGAAGTGAAATTGAGCAGATAAGTGCAAATGAAAAGGGAATCTAGCAAAGAAACCCTGATCGGTCTCAAAGATCCAAAGATATCCAAAGAGACCTGTATCGGCCGGCCGACGAGAGCTCAAGATAGAAGCGCGCCATCTATTGGGAGCGCTCTTATTTAACAAAGGAGAACTTTCAAACAAACGACAATCCTGGTGTTGAGACAACGCCCAGTCAACCCAATGGCAAACTGATTAGGTTCTGATGGATGTGCAGCAATCACAAGCAATCACAAGCGGATAACAAACATTGCTAGAATGGTTTGAGATTCGAATCCAGAAACCAGAAATTACGTTAATTCGGTCAGCGTCCGATACAGATATAACTAGACAATTACAGAAGGAAACCAAACTGTCCGTAATCTTTTCCAACCAGCAGGATGCTTACCTGGCTGCTGTCGTAGCGTAGCTTTGGAGGAGCGCCTTCTCCTCTGTAGCAGGTGCGAACCCCAAACCGGTGACCAGAATCTCTGTGAGGATTACAAGCCACATGAAAAAGCTTTATAAAAGACTCCATTACTTCCTCCAGGCACCTGAAACATCAGAGGCAAGAAAAAACGGCCTACGCATGGCCTACGCGGCCCTCATGCAGCGAAGAAAGAGACGTGTGGAAACCCTTCTCCCTTCTCTGCAGGTCCGCCTCTGCAGGTCCGCCGCCACCCCCCTCAACACCTGCGCCCTCTGCTGATTTCTAAACCCTAAAAAACTTTAACCTATTAATCAATCGTCTAACATTAGATCTAATGGCTACGATTACGACACAAAGACATTTTGGGGGGTTGATTTAAGAGGGGAATGCCTTACGGCGTAATTATGCCATGTGGTCTAACATGTATTTAATGCATATTATTAATGGATTTTGAGGTCAAAGTCAAGGATTTAATGGTCAAACTGCAGAAATAACTTGAAGTAGACAGAGGAGAGGAACTATAGGAGGAAATCCCCCTCATCTATTTCTTCTCACTTTAAATTCCCCTTCATTCATCTCAGAGTACAAGCAACCAAATCATGCACTAGAAGGTAGCCGAGTAAGTGGAAGATAATTGACATTTATTTCGAGTTTTGGGAGCAAATCCTCCCTAATTTTGAGTAAGCTCTTGGTAGCTTCAAATGTATAAGTAGAGAGGCCTAGGGCCTCACTATGGTCGAATTTTTTCTAGTGTAAACTTTGCTCAAATTTCTAGCTTACTATTTTGTGATTGTTTTATGTAATCTTGCTATTTTTTTATAATTAAGATGGAATCCTTTTTTACCTAGCACTGAATTACCTCAGAGAGATGAAGCTCTTCGGTTAGGGCCCAATCCAAGCAGCCAAGCTTCTCTTTACTTGTATTTGTATGCTTTACTTTAGTTTGTAGTTTAGTTTGTTGTTAGATGTATTTCTCTTATGGTTAAGAATAGGTTGCTTTTGATGATTTAGTATCCTTTTTCTATTTGTGCTTTTTGTAGTAGGTTAAGCAGTGACTAGGCAATATTCAAAAGGCTAAAAATAGTTCCTTGACCTCTCTTCCTCCATTTGGGACCATGATTTGAGCCAAAGATCCTCGTTTTGCCCCAAAAACATAGATTTTCCTCATTCCTAGGACTTCTAGTGTTTGCAACTCTTTAGTAGGTTGATAGTCCAGTTTTGGTTTGCTTTAGATCTTCTTTATCATGTTCACTTCCTGATTTACAATATTCCTTTTTCATTCTTTCCTTTCTTACAACATTTACAAGAATTCCCTTCTCTACATCATCATTTAGGCCATTCTAATGCAAAACTTTGTTTCCCCTAGGATGCACTCATTTCATTGGTTTCTTGATTTTCTTGGTTTACTATTAGATTCTATGTAGCAGATCTCTTCCAGAAGTAGCCTAGCTTACTAGAAATAACACCCTCGATCTGAGCCATGCCCTATAGGTCTCTCAAACCTCACCTCAATTCTACCCTAGTTTCCTTCATTTTTCATAGAACTTCTTCCTCTCTCCTTGTGAAAACCGAATCATCTTTCTCTCCCATGGTGATTCATGGTAGACCTTAGGCACCCTAACACCTCATTCCAACCTTCATCCATCTTTTACACCCACTCTCACACCCTCAAACTATGAAAATTTCTCTCGGTCTCTTCCTGTAGGCCTCCTGTAATTTCTTTGTTTTCCTCCTGTAGTTTTCCTGTGTCCTCTTGTAGTTTTTCTTGTAGGCTTTCTTTCAAAGGCCAAGTGTGGGAAAAGCCTACAGAAGTCCATCTAAGGCCTCCTAGGACCCATCCACATGATCCTACATTCTCCCAAGCTCTGAAACTTCCCCTCTAACACCACTTGTTCACTGCCACACTCACACGCAATCAATTAGATGCATGTAAATTCACATAAAAACACATAAAAATCCAAAAATATGTTTTTTGCTTATTTACTTCCAGAAATAGCATGGTTAGATGTTGTTTAATGCCTTAAGTAGCTAATGGCATTTCTTTCATGGTTTTTATGGTGTTTTTGGCAAAAGTATAGTTAGCTTGTTAATTAGGGTTTACTAGGTTTTGCTTCACATTCCAATGTTTCTCCTTTCTACAGTTAGAATAGCATCTGTAGCATAATATTTCTTTCCTTTCATCACACATAGAACTTCTTTTGAAATCTATAGAAGTTGGCTTGAGCTCCTAGTGATCTCGCACCGGCTGACCAAGTGACAACCTGTAGTGAGAACTATTACTTGTGCATATAGCACCGATGATTCCAAGTTTGTTACGAACTACCAGGTTGATAAAAGTAAATTTGGTAACCCAGGAGTTACTGCATTCTTGTTGTAATACTGGAGCTCATCAATTTTCTCGCCTTGATTGAAAACTATGAGAAGTGTTCCAAATTAGTAAACATAACCTCGACACCTATCACTCATGACTCATATTATTCAATATGATCACATGAAATAAAGTTTCTTATGTAATTAAGAGTTGAAGAGCTTTTGATTTCATGGAAAGTGTTAGAGAGACCTAACCTCCTTTCAGAACTTCAATTCAGTATGCAGATATGAGATCCAAAAATGACAAAAAATAAATCAAATTTATCTGATTGGTCTAAGAAATTTCTAGAAGAAATCAAGGAAATTGATAAGGCTCATCAATAGGTAAGCTATATGGGTCACAATTCCACTCTCCAGCTAATTAAAATTGAATTTTCTCACATTTATTTACATATTATTTTATATTTCCCTTACTGAGAAACGTGAAGGTGAGTTACTATGTCATGTGGCCTAATATTTATTAAATGCAGAACTTTGAGCAGTTTTGGGTTGACTTAAGTGTAGGAACTCGAAGTGGGCAAGCAATACATATTTTAGGAGATTGGTATCCCTCCTTAACTTCTCAAATCATTTGAATATTCCTCCAACATCTTATCAACCTAGAATTCCTAGTAGCCACACAAGCTGAGCCCATTGGTAGCCAAGATAGTGAGAGTTGTGAAAGAGTCATTCTTGAGTTAGGGAGGCAAGTCTCCCTATTTTCTAGGGAGTTGTTGGGAGCTCCAGTTTTTCATATATAAGACAACCAAGGGATTCATTAGGATTAGATTTTTTGTTGTACCCAAGAAGCCATTTTGAGCTAAAAATTTATGACTATTATTGTTATGTTGTAATTGAAATTTTGAAGGTAATTAAAAATTCTATTTTGATCCAGCACTGAGTTGACTCAAAGGGCTGAACCTCTTCAGTTAGGGCCTAACCCTAGAAACAAAATTTCCTATTTTTGTATTTGCATTCTTAGATTAAAATGATAGTTTGCTGCTGAATTTTTTTATTTTTATTTTTATCTTAAAAAGTATTTAAATTATTTCTTAACCCAGTTTCTCTTATTTTGAACAGGTAGATCAATAGTGAAGTAGTGAAGGAATGTACTTCAGAAAATCTTGTGACAGTGGTTGTTTATGGGAAAACTAGTATCTTTTCGAATGAATAGCCCTCTAGGTTTGGTAGCTACCATAGAAACAACAATTTAAAGCAATTCAACGATTTCTTCTATGTGTAACAAATAATAGAAAGATAATGGAACTAACCTGGAACTTCTGCTTAATCCCTTGCTTGATCTCTCTCCCCCTTGACAGAGCTTGCAACTCCTCCCCGTGTTTAACCCACTTGGAGAGTACCTATAGAAACACAGTAACAAAGAACCATCAAAGCATCTTGATCTATTACAACATAAACATTAAAGAATCAGATATATAATGAACAAATGATAGCACTCACAAATGATAACATTAACACTTGCATAATCATATGGAAGAAAACTTGAAGAACTTTATTAAATAGAAGGGAGAATTACAACCCAGTTGTCTGAACCAGTATCATCCTCCCAACATCAATCCCTCTTCACCTCATGAAATAGCAAGAACACACCAACAATACAATGCTCTTTCCTCAAATACAAACTATCAACACTTCCTTGCAATTCACAATATTCCAGCCTCTAGAACTCTTAGATGAGGGATCCATTTATAGTTGTGTGCAAGGGTGTGAGTCATCTCTAGGTTTTGATTAGTGTCATTCCACTTGTTACAATCGGTTCCACTTGGATATTTCTTGGATCTTTTACTCATCCCTGGATGAATTCAGAGAGGCAAGAGGCATAGGAGAAGTTTTTGGAAGATTCCATGAGCAACTGCCTAGCAAACTGTCTCACACATTTTTCCATCCTTGCCCATCACACCCTATAGAAGCCCTAATCAGTATGCATCGCACTTTATCAGTGTATCTCTCAGTATGCATCACACCTAGCCAGTGTAGCAGTCAGTATGTTTCAGTTTAGGTGATTTCTAGACGGTTTCTTAGGTGGAAATTTTTGGGAATGATGTAATTAGATAACCATGTTCTTTTAGGGTATAACACAACTCTTTTAGGGGTTAATGAGCCCTAGTTTATTGACATATAAGCTTGGGGTTGATGTGCCCAAATATGTATATAACAGTTGCCCCCTAAAGCATGAAGTCGTAAATCTTGATGTCAGCTTAAATGTTTTATCATGAGGATCCGAGGTTTTGAACTGGAAGGTGACATGCATAAGTTACAATACAATACATCATCATAATATAATTTTCATGATCTAACTAACATAGGCATTCCCATGCTTAGCTTTATAAATTCATTTCATGTACATAGATCAGATTTTTGTCTGTAGATGTAGACTGGTGATTCTTTAGATGTAGAGTCATCATCCTTGGTTTGGATGACCATTTGTGCAGCATCTTTGTACATTTGATGTTTTCATATCCTTGAATATATCACAACCCAGAAGGATGAAACTAGATTCGAGGTCTTCAAATTTGTTCAATCTTCACCTAACGTACAAGTCAATCCATGTGAAGAGATCTTCTGAAGTCTAACATGGAAAGACATCGCCTGATTACTAGCGAATAATGTGACCTGTTAACAGACACGAGAGGAATCACCAATAATGATAATGACCCTCAAGGTACTATAGTACAATTCACGTGGCGTGAATATATGATCCAATGTCGAACAACACACAAATATTTCGGTCAAAGGCCATTGATGTAAACCTGTCACCAGAAGTGAGAAACTTGCCATTAATACATGCAAGCTTCAAAGCACTGAAAGGGGTGTTTCTAAGTCAACTTCTTGGATAATGAGCTGATGTTGACAAGAAGTGACTCATCGTAGGATGGCCTTGATGTATCCAAAATCTATGACACAAAATGAAGAAAATGATTTTTGGAGGTGAAAACGATCTGATGACACAAGGTATAGGAATGGTGGTCATGAAAAAATGAAGGTTGGAGGTATTGCAGTGGATGAGGTGTTAACTGGATTGTGGTTTCTCAACTGAATGACTTCTCTTGAACATGTCGGAGACACTAAGGTTGATTAGTAGCGTTAACCCCAAAGGATGAATGGTGTGATATACCAATGGTGAGATGACCGATGAACGGAATAACCCAACCCAACTTAATAATGGTGATGGAGTGAAAGTGTCATGTTCAGGAGCAACCTGCTACCATAATTTCTTTAAGTTTTTTCCCTTTTTCCCCAGTCATTGGTGACCAATACCTCTTTATTTTTGTTAACATTGAGGAGGATAACATATGCTTGTTCTATAATTTTCCCTTCGGGCAAACCTGTCGCTATGTTTTAAAGAGTCTAGCAACAGTGAAACTCGGTCTTGTCTAGAATGGACAAGTTTATCGCTATTGTTTTAATGAGCTTAACAACAAGGATAACTTGGTCCTTTTCATGTTTAGAGATTTTTAAAAGGGATGAAAAGAATACTCCAAAAGTTATTTTTCTTAAAATAATCCCTTAGGTCCGAAAAAGGATAAAATAATACAAAAGGGATGACTTTTCCGATCACTTTAACGAGCCAAAAAGACAAGCGCTTGAACTTTTTTGTGAGATAATCCTTGAGGTCTTAAAAAGATTAAAATATATAGGAGGAATGAAATTTCCAATCACTTTAATGAGCTGGAAAGGCCAATTGCTCGACAATCTTTTCATATTTAATGAGTCTAAAAAGGGTTTAAAGGAGACTCGATTTTGAGGAACGAGTGGTGCCTAGGGTAGCAACTACTTCGGGTAATCTTGGAACTTCTTAAAACATGGTGATTTATATGAAGAGTTTGGCTAACAAGACCACTCATCGTAATTGTTCCTCAAAAAGGTTAAACAACCAAGTGGAAGCGTATGATCGTCCAAAAGAATGGAGGTGATGAGAGGTACACAACCAAGGCTCAAAAGGCTGATAGAATGGCAATCACAAAGGTTAATTACCAAAGGTGGGTTCATTTTTTTACAAGCTTGAACCATGGGGGAACTATTCTTGGAATCAGTTTCATTTTTACACAAGCTTGAAATGAAGAAAATATGCTTGGTCACAGTTTTTGTTTTTTTTGTTTATATCTATATCTATATCTATATCTATATCTATATCTATATCTATATCTATCTATATATATATATATATATATATATATATATATATATATATCTATATATCTATATATATATATATATATATATAAGCTTGAAAATGACAAAACTAAAAATTGAAAAAATGACAAAACTACAAATTGAAAATGAAAATTGAAAATGGGGAAAAATGGTTTGCATGCCCCCAGCATGATGAAAAGGAGAGTCTCCTGTAACCATATGGAAATTGTTGTGGTTAGGTAGGACGGTTTCGTCCAGAATAGACAAAACACCTCCTTGGCTTCATCTGGAATAAACAAATGTGAATGGTGTGTCAGACCAATCATATAACCTATAGGGAAACTTATCTTTTCAACTAGGTGTGTCCAAAATAGACAAGGGTGCATACCCCCTAAGCTTTGTTACATCTACTAGACTACTCATGGCAATCAGGTGGATGGAATGAGGGTTCAAGAGATATTGCTGATGTAAAAGGACCATTTAGGGATGATGACTCAGTTGGAGCTATGTTTGAACTGGGAAATGAAAGCTAGTCAATGGTGAAAATTTTGCCTCCATGTAGGAAATGCATCACTCAGAAGAGTGTTGAAACAATAACGTCCATGTTATAAACATAGTCACGTCCAAGGAGTAAATTATAATCTAACGGTACAAGGACTACTATCATGTTCATATGAATGGTTTTCCATCCCAAAGTGATCAGTAACTTAGGAAGGATCCCTAATGGTCGAGTGGTTCCTTTGTTAAAGCCTAACAGATTCTATGTCACAAGTGTAAGCGGTGATGAACCAAGCACTTTCCAAGTAGTTGTGGAAAGAATACTCACTGATGCACCTTCATCTATGATAGTGCCAGACATGATCATTTTACAAACTTGTACTATCATTTGAAAAGGTACATAAGAAGGAAGGTGGGATCTTTCTAGTCAATTCCAATCAAAGGAGGTGTCTATACTACTTCTAGGGGGTACCAAATAAATGAGTGAACTAACCCCTTGTCTTACAAGAACTGGGGGGTTTTCCTCTTGTCATGAAGGAACAGGAGGATTTCCCTCAAGCTCATCAGAATCTGAAGTAACAAAAGAATTTTAATGGTATCATTCTCAGTCTCTTAAGGAAGGGTACGATTATCTGAAGGTGAAATTGGGTCAATTGTCACCTCGACCTGTTGACTTTGATCGGGTATAGACTCATAAGATTCACTTTCATAGAGAGTAGTTTCGACCAACAGTTGATTTAGTCAGTCGGTTTTTCAACTAGTAAAGGACTTGGGGAGAGTTTCTTGTAGCCAGATGGAAGTCACTGCGGTGAAGCAGGATGGTTATCCAACACTCTTTCGGCTTCATCCAAGAAAGGACAAAGGTGAAGGGCATGGTTCCCTTCACATAACCTACATGGAAACCTAACCTTTCTCTTTTATCCATGAACTTTAATATCTCTAGTTGAGGGTGTGATATCAACATGATCTCCAGAATTTTATGACATAGGATGTTGTGAACGGGAAGATGATTCTTTCAAGATCCAAGGAAAGCAAGGACAGTCTCAAGAAAAATGGTCACCCGCAAAAATTATGCATGGAAATTTGGGTATGGAAAGTCTAATGTGTGGATTTTCACCAGATGATGAATTCAAAGCAATGGTTGCTTGGTTGCCCCCTTTTTGAATTGGCGTCTTCTTCTTGTCCTTCCCTTTCTTCTTCTTCTCAGCCACCTGGATACTAGCATCACTACTTTCACAAATTGAAGAGGAAGAAGGGGAGGGAGAGGATCAACTTCAGTACCAATTGGAGGTTTATTCGATTGCAGAGGAATCGCGACATTTTGAACCACAGAGGTTGAAAACAGCCATACTTGCAGGCCAATGGTAATTCCCGAGAGGGACAATGTGGCCATATAGGGAGCACCAACAT
Organism: Pinus tabuliformis; assembly: GCA_031772625.1. Classification (NCBI taxonomy): domain Eukaryota; kingdom Viridiplantae; phylum Streptophyta; class Pinopsida; order Pinales; family Pinaceae; genus Pinus; species Pinus tabuliformis. The sequence continues at coordinate 1,687,188,840 of CM062818.1, forward strand.
TTCCCCAAGAGGAAAAAGGACTAGGATTCCCCTTAAAATGGATTCCCTGATTGGTGGATCCTAGATTTGTTTCCATATATCTCAACCCAAGATTAACTAAGGAATAGGGATGTTATTCCAAATTCAATTAATTTTAATGACGCTTTCGCACAACTTTGCTTTTTCAGTTTTTAAGAGTCATGAAAAAGTTAAAGATGACTCTAGTCTCTTTCGATTTTTAATGAGCCTAAAGTGACAAGTGCTCAGATGGACCTTTTCTTTTAAAGAGTCAAAAAGGAATGAAAGTGACTACTCTGGAGAATCTAGACAGGGGGATTACCAAACCAATCGCAAAACTACAATATACAACTTGGTGATAAAATAAAGAGAAATTACCAAGGACTTATGTATGGCAGTCAATCTTTATGAATGCTGTGTTCAGTGCATTGTGATCAATAAGGCGTTTGACTCAGCTTCCTATGGATAAAGTATATAAGCCTATTGTGGTCTCCCAATATATATGTGACGGTACGAGGAGCACAAGTCCTTGCTAGCACATGTCGTATCAAGGAGGAGGAATCACCCAACCTTCGATGAAAATGATATTTGCAAGTTTTTATGATGCCGGAACACGTCTCTAGCCTAGACCTCTAGATGTGTTGCGTTAAATTCCAAAGCATTATTAGGTTCATTGAAATTTATTTTAGAGTTGATCTTGTTTAAAGTTTTCCTTTCAATGGTTCACCACATGATCTTGATTTAAAATTCCTAAAATGTAATCTACAATGATAAACAATCTTTGTTTATTTTGAGCAATGAAAATCCTAGCTACTAGGGAAAGAAGATTACAATTCTTTCAAACAAAGAGAAAAGAGCACACACTAGTGCATTTTCCTAAATCATTTTTCACACAAAAACTAAATGAAAATGCAAATGCATGTATTTTTTTTTCGTTCTCCTTAATGTAAAAAATGCCAAAAAGGAAAACTAAATGCAACAAAGATCTAAAATAGTTCTTTCAAAATGACATTTTCAACAATTTCTTCTTCAAAAGAGAAACGAAGACTCAACGAAACTTTTCAATTTTCAATAAAAATGCTTTTGGCACTTTGAATATAAAAAAATCAAACCAATTACATGACTAAAATTTCAATCAACTATCCAGGGAAGGAAGAATCCATGACACTTCTCTTTTCGACACAAAACGACAATTACGACACCTTTTCTACCAAAGCGATAGATCGATTTAAGCAACTTTTCGACAAAGGATTGTACATGATGAACACACACATAATTTTTTTTACTAATCCTAATCTAATGGACGCTGATCTATGTGGTGCAAGTAGGCTTCAGTAATGAGGCACTATTTATAAGGAGCAAAACAACTAAATAAAACTGAAAACAAGGTAAAAAACCCCCAATTTCTAGAATGGAAATAGGTTCAGTCAATCATCGCACTTGGGCTTCACAGAAATAGGGATGAATCACACTTTACACACTTGGGAGGTGCGATGCTTATTGGGTTACAGTGACAGACAGTGCGATGGACCAACGAGCGCAACTGAAATGGGTTTTGGCTCAGATGTGCAGTTGTTTTTAGTGAGTTAAGCTGAGCTTTGATCGAAAATAAAGAGCAAAGTACAAAGGAATGTCTTGATAGGTTATTGAGCTACCAAAAGGGCATCTAGATATGCTTGTAAGTCAAATTTTTAACTCATAAACTAAATGAGAGATTGACTGAAGCAACATTCATCTACTATGTAATTGCGGAGCAAGAGCAGTTCGAAGGCTACATAGATGACTTCAGGCTCTGTCTATAGTTTATAAAACAAACAATAACAACAAACAAACATCTATTCCTTTCCCCAGTGGAGTCGCCAATTTGTTTTTAGGAAAACTAGTGTCTTGTCAAATGACTAGCCCTCTAGGTTTACCAGCTACCCTAGAAACAACAGTTTAAAGCAATTCAATGATTTCTTCTATGCGTAACAGATAAGAGAAAGATAATGGAACGAACCTGGAACTTCTGCTTAATCCCTTTCTTGATCTCTCTTCCCCTCGACAGAGCTTGCAACTCCTCCCTGTACTTAGCCCACTTGGAGAATACTAGTAGAAACATAGTAACAAAGAACCATCAAAGCATCTTGATCTATTACAACATAAACATTACAGAATCAAATATATAATGAAAAAATGATAGCATTCACAAACGATAACATTCACAATTGCACAATCATATGGAAGAAAATTTGAAGAACTTTATTAAATAGAAGGAAGAATTACAACCCAATTGTCTGAACCAGCATCATTCTCCCAGCATCAATCCCTCTTCACCTCATGAAATAGAAAGAACACACCAAAAATACAATGCTCTTTCCTCAAATACAAACTATCAACACTTCCTTGCAATTCACAATATTTCAGCCTCCAGATCTCTTAGATGAGGGATCCATTTATAGTAGTGTACAAGGGTGTGAGTCATCTTTGGGTTTTGATTAGTGTCATTCCACTTGTTACAATCGGTTCCACTTGGAGATTTCTTGGATCTCTTACTCATCCTTGGGTGCATTCAGAGAGGTAAGTGGCATAGGAGAAGTTTCTAGAAGATTCCATGAGCAACAACCTATCAAATTGTCTCAGACATTTGTCCATCCTCACTCATCGCACCCTATATAAGGCCTAATCAGTATGCATCACACTTGAGTAGTGTACCTCACAATATGCATCACACTTGGCTAGTGTAGCAGTCAGTATGGTTCAGTTTAGGCCATTTTTTGATGGTTTCTCAGGTGGAACTTTTGGGGAATGATGTAATCAAATGACCATGTTCTCTTAGGGTATGACACAAATTTTTTAGGGGTTGATGAGCCCTAGTTTATTGACATATAAGTTTTGGGTTGATGTTCCAAAATATGTCTATAATAGTGGCCTCTATCTTATCTTCCTCATGGGATGAAGATTAGAGGGCCCCACTCTCACAATGCCAAAAACATAGTTTGTCTTTTGGTCATTTCATAGCTTAGGGTTCATTCCTAGCTAGCTCACTCTTGATGATTTCTTGGAAGCACCTATAGTTTTTATCTTGTTTCCTTAAGTTTGATGTAGCTTAAAAGGCATTCCATTTCATAGATCTAGTCCTTAACAATAGATAGATCAACTTTCTCAAATTCCATTCATCTTTTCCATGCTAAAATGTAGTGATGCATAAATGAAAAGAAAAATAGGTTTGGTTGCAGGGATTGTTGATCTGTAGGGAGGAAATCATACAACCAACTTCACCTAGGTCTTCTCCACCTTCTGCTAAGGCATACCGACCCATAGTCCGAACCTCTATTTTGTATCCATTGTGAGCAAACCACCTTAGGAAAATCCAACCTCCTTAGAGTGTTGGGATTAGTCTTGGGTAATGTGAACCTTCCCTATAACTTCTATCACCATCATACATCTCTACAACACCTCATCTCACTTTTATTTCCCCCATAAGCCCTTCAACTAACTTCCTGTAGCAAGCCAAGACATCTTGTAGTAGATTAGAATAGTTTAGCAGCTATAAGATCTTCTGTAGCAGCCTGTTTGACCTAGTTTTGACCAAAGATGGTAGTACAAGAGAAGATTAGGCCCTCATCTTGAATTCCATGCATATCAGTGCCACCTAAGATCAACTCTCCCCTACCTTCTCCCACTACAAGATCAGACATAATAACATAGCATTTAAATTTCTAAATTAGCAACTAAAAGATTATTTTTTCTAAAATGAGATAGTTAGTGCATGTATGTATGAGTCCTATAATGATAGAAAATTTCCATTTCCAAACAGTCCTAATAGCTAGAGGATAAATTGAAATATTAACGTAGTTCTTTTCTCCAAGTAATTTGTGTCATTTCCTAGCTAGATGATTTATGGGATTTCATATCATTTACCTTTCAGTAACTTTCATTTCCTAAATAGGAAAGAATTTACTCGCATATCGCAATCTCGCAGTCGCACGATATCATAGTCCTGCAATCCCACAGTCCTGCAATATCATAGTCTCGCAATCCCACAGTCCCGCAATATCGTAATATCAGCAAATTGGTGATCGAAAGTGGGAAATCCTACATCCTGCAATCCCAAAATCTCACATATCACAATCCTGTAGTCTCGCGATATCAAAATCCTACAATCTCACAGCACCCCATTATTGTCATCCCGCAATATCGCAATATCAGAAAATCAGTGATTGACAGGCCCAAGGAACATTCTTAAGTAATTACAGGGACGAAATAAGTTGTTATCATGGGAATCCTCAAATATTGGGCCTTCAATGTTAAAGTGCCGGGAGGGGCCAATCTTATTTAACAAAGGAATTCATGGAAAATCCATGGGTGGATGGGCCCTTTTCTCTCTCTTCCAGGGGGGCAGATGGCAGAATCCTATTGGTCCTAAGAATCCACTGTGTTGAGTAGTAAAAAGGGTGTTTTTATTCTCTATTTACCCTACATGAATTGTCAATCCAGGTATGATTTGTTATCTCAAGAGTGTACTTAGTCTGAGGCGGTCACTTGTCAAGAGTAATGCTAGTAGTATAATGCTTTTATGAAAGTAAATAAATGTTGGAAACAAACTCTAAATGTAATGGCAAGGAACTAAAATTATTTGTAACTAAATCATTCATTTAATAAACTACAACACTCATCAGTCAAGGATGGATTAATGATAACTCTTTCCTTTGTAAACTGATGCAAATGAAAAGAAATCAAAGAGAAGATCTCCAATCTAGAAACTAGACAATAATAGTCAATGTTCACTACAATTGCAGATCGTTCTGTTCACACCAAATCAATTACTTGAAATGATAATTCAATTTATAGAAAATGGAACAACGACTAATCTATTGAAAAGATCGAACAACAAAGCTTTAACTTATAGGAATGAATTAAGCAACAATTGTAATCTAAAGGAATTGAGCAACAATTTTTAACTAGTAAATGAATTGAACAACAAACCAAGAATGGAATAGCAAGCTTAAGGAAGTCTACGAAATATTGAACAACGAACTAAATCAAATGTAAACACACAGTGAATCTAGAATGATGGAATCAGTAATCTGAGTTTAGCATAATAAATATTAACCACAGTTATAAGGGAACAACAATTGTAGTTGCAATGGAATGGTAATCTGAATGAACAACAATCACAATTAGAGGTAAACCGTAGCTAAATGAACAACAATACCCATCTGTAAATGAACCGCAATGTTACTCTGTAAATGGACAGTAAATGAACAGCAATGTTACACAGTAATGTCAATCTGTAAAGGAACAACAATGCGATATGATTTTAGAATGAACAACATAACATTTCAGTTGCAAATGATAACCTTACTATTCAAATATGAATTAAATATAACAGAGCCAGTAAATGAAATGACAAGGAACAATAGATTACTAAATGAAGCAAGTAAAAGAAATCAAACCACAAACGACTTGTAATCGGAAAATAATGGTAAATAGAGCAAGTGATCAACTAGGGCCAGGCCCTTAGCCACTAGGGATGCACTGCTGTGGTTACTCTAGAATCAAAGACAAAACAACAATTAATTTTATATTTTAATCATAAAAACAAAGTTACAATGATTGCTCTTTAAAGAGAATCGATGATCAAAGTTCAGTTTGCAATAGAAAATTCTATAAAACAACAATAGCCTGCCCCTTGGGCTAGCAACACTGTCCCTTTTTATAGTGACCAAGTGGAAATGCCAAAGATACATATGTTCTTATGGTAGCAACCCCTCAGGATCAAAGGATCTTTAGGGATTCACCATATCATTATCCTTCAGTTATCTCTTCATCATCTTGCGTTGATAAGGCATTTCTTCTTCCTTTTCCTGGCCCATGCGCTCCAATATAGATTGCCTCATCTGGATGTAGTTCCCTGTTAAAGGGACAACGGTTGGTTTTGCCTTGTCTTTTCCTCTGAAATGGCGATCTTCCATTTTCTTCATTTTCTGCATAGAAAAATGTAATAATTAGTCATTTTATGTTAATCACAAATCCCCTGAACTTTATCATATTCCTTTAGCATATACTCATCTTAGAATGTAAAGAAGTTATGAATTAAAGGAAAAGATAAAGAAGTAAGTGGCAATTGCATACCTTTTCTAATGCTCAACACACCCCCGTGCTTACCCTTTTACATGCCCTCATGAAATCATTGTAATTGACATGCAAGGCAATTAGGGAATAGGTTGGAGAAAGATTTTCAGTTAGTGGTCTAAAACCATGATTTCTAGCTAAGACTTCAAAAATATGCTTTATCTGACCTTCAGGAAACTCATATAAGGCTCTATACCCTGATGCAAGATAGCAGATGATTGGACTTCGAAAAATATAACCTAACCAAGATTAGCCTTCTCTCAAGATGAGGTCACCATAGATAACCAAGCAGTCAATAGCTAGCTTAAAATTATCATAATTGAATGGATTTTTGTTTTGGATATTTTGATTAGAAGTTTGGTATCAAAATTTCACTGCTGCTATGGTAAGGTCTTTGATGGTTAGGAAGTATTCTACCCCTCACCAGATGACTGCTGTGTGAATAGGTCCCAATGTCTAGATCAAACCCTGAGTTATCATTAAGCTCCTATGTTTATTCCATAATTGCAATGGGTTTCTAGGTTCACCCCTTACCCACAGATCTAACCCATTCTCTTGTCTCTGGAAGATATTGTAGGCTTTAAGCCACTTTATTTGATTGACAACAAAAGAAATAAATTCCTGAAGTTAGAAATCATCCACAAAAGGGCTAGGGTTCTGTTATGTTTCTCCATATAACACAGGATTGTGCAAATAAAATTCACATAATAATCACTGAACTTTCACCCCGTAATGCTTACATCAGTTTATGAAGTCATCAATCATTTTTATCTCTATAGGCACTCCTACCTTGACAACCTTAATTTTAAATTGTAAAAATCTTCCCACCAAAAGCAAAGCATAGTTTCTGTCGGGTGTCCTACACGCTAGAAAATTAGTATACAGAGAACATAAGGTATCCATTTGATTTATAACTGTGTCTAGTCTATGGGTTACTTTTTTTACTCTTTCCTCTGCCCTTCGCCATCCATCGAAGGCCTAGCTTTTCGATGCATTGATGTTCTTTAGCTGCTGTTGTAACTTCTGATATTTTTCTTGAGGAATAGCTTCCTCTATGAATTTCTCTATCGTTTGTTGGGTTTGTGCTGAATCTTTTTGTAGAGTTAATATCCTCGTGTCATTATCCATCATGAAAATTTTGGGCTAGAGATCTACTTGGATCTCCTTATTGCGATATCTATTTTTTATGGTTTGAGTTTCCTTCTCACGGACTCTCCAGTTGGTTGTAATGCTAGAGGACAGTGCCTATATCTAGACTTCCTTATCACAGGCTAGTGTGTTGTCCATTTGTGCTTCTGCATTTGCAATAGCCAAATGTTGTTCCTTGCGATTCTGAATAACAGGTTTGACTTGAGTCCTCTTGGTGTTTTTCTTATGGGGTTTTGCCTGGGTGGCTGCACACTTTTCCCCAGGGGTTCCTTTTGAGTTCTTCCCCATTTTTAAGACTCTTATTTATTGTTGAAGTTGCTTAATTACGTTAAGCAATCTCTGTTGTTCCTTTCACAACTTTTTAATTTCATCTGTTTTCTTAGAAGGAATAGTTATTACTTTTCTCAGGCCTGAGATTTGTACTTCAGGTACTGTACCCTCGCTTTTTCCAATTTCCATGTTTCCTTCTTGGAAAACCTCTTCAATTTTCTGTTGATCAAGTTTTCTAGGGGTAGAAACCTTGGTTTGTTGTGTTGTCTCCTGGTTAGCTTCTTCTTCTACAACTTCTTCATCATGCAATTCTTCGGGTGTATTCTGATTGGGAATAGATTTTTCTTCTTCCTCCTCCTCATCACTCTTCTCCCTAGATACACTCTTATCATGAGCAAAGTGATCCTCTTGTTCTTCCTCCTCATCACACATTTCATCATATGCACTCTTATCATGAGCATAGTGTTCCTGTGGCCCTTCTTTAGTATGGGGGTTGAGTGGGCTTTGAGGTTGGACATACTCGCCCATATTGGCCAAAATTTGGGCCAATTCATCTTCTTGCAGAGGGTTTTGCAGTGGAATTTCACTATGTTTCTCCATTTCCTTCCCTTCTTCTTGATCGAATCGCTCAGTTTCCTCTTCTAGTTCTTCTTCTTCATTTTCCTCTAATTCTTCTTCATTCGCCCCACCTTCAAGCTATGGGGTTTTCTCGTCTTTTGAATCATGTATTTTCATACACTGGTTGTTGTTCCCCTGGGAATTTCCTAGCATTCCTCTACTTCTTGCGAAACTGACAGATTGTCTCAGTTTTGATGGTCTAATTGATGTGCTAGCACTGTGTTTTTGTTTTGGGGTTGGTAAGGCTAGTCCCCCATCTATCAAGAAAATCAATTCTTCCGAACTACTCTACTATTGGGCAAGACTGTAATTGACTATCAACCAAATTAAACCATTATGGCTTACTACTGACTCTACATGGCAAGATTTTCTCATGCTTTGGGAAACATCATGTAATAAAAAATTTAAGAATGCAGGAAAATTCACAACACATTTTTTCTTTAATATGGCTGATAGTTTGAGATGGCATGGTCGTACCATGTATTTTCTACCATCGCAAGTGATGTAGCTTTGGATTCTCGCAAATTCTTCCCAAGGCTCTCCCAGGGTTACCAACAAGACTCCTTTCCATTTGACAGTAAGGTTCTTCCCTTTGTCATGGAAGATGGTTATGGCATTTTACAGTCTCACATTTTTGAGAGTCCATACAGGTCCAACGGTTGGCAGTCCTGAAACTTTAGCAATTATGTCATATGTGACTACTATCTATCTCCCTCTCACCATGGAATGATTTTCTTCCAAATTCTACAAAAATTCAATTGCCACCATCTCATTAGATCACTATAGATGGTTAAGGTAGGCTATCCATCCTGCCCTTGCTAAGATTTCTCGTGCATCATCAGAGACCATTAACACCTGTGGCTCATTGTAAATTGATCTTCCTCCCATCTTGTTCACGCTTAGCGCACTATAAAAACACAGAGACAACGATGGAACAACAAGTTGTTCAAATTTTTAGCTCACTGTTCAGAAAAACATAGAGAAGATGATGGAACAGCAAGTTGTTCAGACATTAACTCACTGCTAATTTTTGCAGAGAAAAACACAGAAATGGCATTGGAACAGCAAGCCATGCATATTGAGAAACACAGTATCGTTAGACTTGCTATTCCCGAGTTTTGGTGAAGTCATAATACCTCTGAATAATGAGCTGACATGTATGCTAATGAATTATGGAGATCACTTGCGCCCCCCTGTAATGTGACAGGCGACGTCGACCATCAAATAAAGGAGTAGCATGCTGAACTGCAATCATATAGTGGAATAAAGGAACAATGTATAGATATATGACATATTTATAAAAATGACCAGATTACCGAAATCAAGGCGTATGATGGAAATCACTAATAAATATGGAAATTTCATGATATGATGCGAAAAATGGAGGATAGGACAGCTGACATGAATAAATGTTCTTATGCAATCATTATCCACTTTGGCCATCATGATTGATTTGTAAATGGTTTTCATGTATCAAAGGTTCGAAAGGATTATATGACATAACCTCATTTGAAATCACTATAAAGATATAAGGAGAAGGGTTTAAAATGACTATTGGTGTATGAGAAATATGACTTCAATACCATCAATAGAGCTCTGTTTCCAACAGGTGTCCATAACCTTGACAGAGTTGCTTATTTCACCCTTCGAACCATAATCCTTTGTGTATGCCTACAAAAGTGTTGTGCGATGTCAGAATGGAGGCCATTGTGCTGGCTTGATAACCAGATGAATCACAATTCCATTCACCAGGAAGGAGCAAAAGGTGGACAGTTCAGCTCGTGATGAGACCTATTGTTCCAAGGACTTTTGTTTTTTTGATGTGCCTCTTAGATCATATCCCTAGTGTCGTGGCCATAGTGGGAATGCCACTTCACTTTCTTCCTTATGATCATGGTAGGTTGGCTCTTAATGAGACCCCATATCCTTCACATGACAAATCATGTTAGTAATCATATAGATATGTATCTTTTTCTTATTTCCTTTTATATAGCACTTTCCTACTTATATACAAAGGGTGGCTCGATACTCCTTAAGAGTAGGGATGGTGGAAGAAGTCTGAACATCTCAATAGAGAAAAATATGCCCTTATTCTTATTCAATAATCATGATAAAAGAGAATTATGGGTATTTAGAAAGAACCATCATGATAAAAATAATCAATCACATTAGTATTAGTGAAAATAAAGACAACAAAGTGATATAAATAATTGTGTCCTTTCCTCTTTTCTCTTATCAATTCAAAGCGATTTATTTTAAAGGTAACGATTTTTCTTTGATTTGTTGATTTCAGTATCCTCTAGTTTTTGTATTCTTGCATAAATGTATAGTTGTGCCTTAGATGACCATCGCTCACAAAAATCTTCTAAATGTTGAAGCACACATACACACAAAAAGAAGAAAAATGCACTCAAAAAGTGTTTTTCTTTAAATGGAACAACTGTTGTTTCTTTAGGGGGACAACAAAAGAATATTTGCAAAAAAAACGCAAGAAAAAGGAAAAAAACATACTCGAAACTGTTGTTCCTTAAGAGGAACAAAAATTGTTTCTTAATCAAAACAACAAGTAAAGCAAGAGAAAAAAAAAGATGCGAAAATGTTTTTCCTTTGGAAAGGAACAACAAAAAAGGAAAGTGATGTTCCTTCGGAAAGGAACAACAAAAGATGAAAGTGTTGTTGCTCCGGAAAGGAACAACAGACAAATGAAAGTGTTATTCCTTCGGAAAGGAACAACAGAAAAATAAAAGTGTTGTTCCTTCAGAAATGAACAACAGAAAATGAAAGTGCTATTCCTTCGGAAAGGAACAACAAAAAACGAAAGTGTTGTTCCTTTGGAAAGGAACAACAAAAATGCGGATGTTATCTTCCTTTGGAAAGGAATAGCAAAAAAAATGAAAGTGTTGTTTCTTCAGAAAAGAACAGCAAAAATGCAGAATTGTTGTTCCTTTGGAAAGGAACAGAAAAAAGGCGGAAATGTTGTCCCTTTGGAAAGGAATAGCAAAATACGAAAGTATTGTTCCTTTGGAAAGGAACAACAAAATGGCAAAAATTATATTCCTTCATAAATGAACAACAAAATGCAACAATGTTGTTCCTTCGAAAAGGAACAACAAAGTGGTGAAAGTGTTTTTCCTTCAGAAAGGAACAACAAAATGTAAAAAAAAATGCAGAAATACAGAAATCTGTATAGAAAATAATTTACATAAACAAAATAGAAAAAGTTATGTACACAATTTAGAAGCAATCAAATTACTTAGTGAACCAAAGGTGAGGAAGAGTTCTCTTCCTTAGCTAGAATCTGCATGGCAGAATCTTCCCGGAGTTGTTGGCAGAAGGATTCCTGTGTAAGCGATTTGTGGTACAATAGAATTCGATGTTCATTTGCTTTAAAGGTATGTCCAAATCCATCAATAGTAGTCAAAGTAATAGTGCCATTGTCATGCACTTTCTGGATTTCATATGGTCCCAGCCAGTGTGTCTGAATTTTTCCTAGAAAATCTTAAAACCTAGAATCATATAGGAGTGCCCAATCTCCTTCGTGGAAGATTTTCTTTTTGATTAGGGTGTCATGCCATTTTTCTCTCTATTGTTCGATTAATGAAGTATGTTGAAGAGTTGAGAGCCTTATTTCATCTAGCTCGTTGATTTGTTGTAGTTTATTAGCCCGGGCCTCATTTAAATCTAGACCGACCTCCTCTATTGTTCTCAACATTTGTATTTCGAACTCTATTGGAAAGATGGGTTCCTTTCCAAATACTAGTTGATATGGTGAATAATCGGTGGTGTTTCTCCAAGTTTTTCAGTATGCCCACAAGGCTTCTGGTAATCTTGTAGCCCAATTACGTCTGTGTGATGCAATGGTTTTTGTTAATATTGCCTCTATCACTTTATTCGTGCTCTCTACTTGGTCATTTTCCTCTGGGTGATACGGAGTGGTAATCTTGTGCTAAATATGATAGTTTTTTAATGTTGCAGCAATTTTATTACCTACAAACTGTGGTCCTCTGTCCATGATTATGTCTCTTGGGACACCACATTGCACAAACATTTGGAACAGGAAATGAATGACAGAGTCCTCTGTAGCTCTTGGAATTGCCTCTGCTTCAACCCATTTAGTCACATACTCAGTTGCTACCAAAATATATGTTTTCTGGTTTGGTGATGGGTTGATCGGACAAACAAATTCGAGCGCCCAATGCTCAAATGGTTCGATTACTAGCTGTGGGTTCAAAGCCATTTTGTCAAACTGTCCAGGGCATCTTGCTCTTTGGCAACTATCACAGGCTTGAACAACTTTTTTGCGTCTTTGAAGATTGTGGGCCAGTAATACCCTATTTGCAGAACTTTGTGACCAGTTCTTCGATCTGCGAAATATCTGCCACACGGTCCGTCATGATAGGCTTTCAGAATATCAAATATTTCGTCTTCACGGACGCATCTTTTGATGTGCATATCTGCCCTTGTATGAAATAGGTAGCCCCCAATCCAAGAAAATCGGGTACTATGTTGAACAATCTGTTTTTGTTCATTGGGGGTCTGATGCTTTGGTAATTTTCCTACTGCTAAATAATTTGCAACAACAATATACTACGGTGTGTTGGCAGTAACAACGAATAAATGTTCATCTAGAAATTGATCTTCAACTGCTGTTGTGTCCACTAGCTTCGGCATTCGTGAGAGAAAATAAGCTACAAGATTCTCTTTCCCATGTTGATATTTTATTGTGATGTCGAATTCCTGCAATAAAATTGATCCGGATTTAAACAGGAACGCAACAAATTACAGAGATAACCATATACACAAAGATGCAGCGGAAAGAATACTTCATTTCATTAACGGAAAATACTGAAATATGCTTACAACCAGAAATGGAAATAAACCAGCTAGGGCGATGGTAGCTTATCTCTGAGAAGAGATGTGATGGCTACATGCCTCTGAACTATCTTACAATGAGGCTCGAAGGCCTGTTTATTGTTGAGAAACAGTGGAAAAACCCTTTAACATTCCAAAACCTAACCCTAGAAGATGAAACGCCAAATTATGGGCCCCGTTTGTGGTAAGTTGGTACATCAACTTCCCGGGGTCATAACTTTGGCATACAATCTCTGTTTGATGCATACAATAGCTCGTTAGAAATATCTATCCGAGCACTATCATTGTTGGAATGAGAAACATTGATCCATTCCATGGACCCATGTTTCCCCCGGATTCCCCAAAAAACGTCGTTTAGGGCCTCAAAACGGCTCCGGAAGTTCAAGACCCGAAAAACTGCTAAAAATAGTAAGTTGTGCTACAATTAAGGAAACTGAAAAGGATGAGAAGAACAATGGTGGGGGTCCAGGTGGACTTGGCAGGTGGCCACCAATATCCACCTGGATCATTCCTCCCCCCTTAGGAAGCAATGGTCCCCATTGTGTTGAGCTCCTCCATGAGATGAGGAAACTTTTGCTGAACTTGTTCCCTGGTGAGCCACTTGCCCTGCTAAAGGAGTTGGCCTGCTTTGACAACTCGATACAGTTGGATATTCTGTTGGCGAGTGTTCTTGATCTGGGTGTCCATGATCCGATCAGCTGCAACTTGTTCCATGCAATCTGGATTTAATTCTGTGGGTTTGAGCTATTCTGCAATGTCGGATCTGTCTAGCAATGGTGGAAAGTATGGCCGAAGGCGGTCCACATTGAACACTGGGTGCAGGCCAAGGAATGGGGGAATGCTGAGCTCAAGTACATTGTCTCCCATAGCCTTAGTAATGGTGTAAGGACCATATCGGAGTGGTCTCAATTTCCGATAGGCTCCAGTAAAGCGTTCCTTTTGCAAATGCAACCAGACTTTTTCGCGCACCTGAAACTAGTGTGGCACCCGATGTTGGTCATGTCACTGCTTGTACTTGGCATTTGATTTCTCAAGAATGTCATGGACCTGCTGGCAAATGTGTTGGATGCGCTCAATGAAGCTGGTGGCCTTATCTGTTTTGAACTGGACATGAGCTGAATTTATGTGAGTAGATGCAAGTGGCATGGCCACATCAATGGGGCATAGTGGCTGGAATCCCAAACCCACCTGAAAGGGCTATGGCCAGTGGAGCTGTGAAGAGCTCGGTTGTAGCTGTGCTGAACATAGGGGAGGCTCTCGTCCCATGTGCGTGGATGTTTTGAGTTATACATGCGCAGAATGTGCACAATCATCCTATTGACCACCTCTGTCTGGCCATCAGTTTGAGGATGGAAGGCTGTGGACTTCGTGAGTTTGGTGTCCAGCATTGACCAGAGACTGGACCAAAATGTGCTGAGAAACCGACTGTCCCGATCTGAGATGATAGACTGTGGGATCCCAAAGTGCACCCACACTCGTTCAAAGAAGAGTTTAGCAGTGGCTTCTGCTGTGATATTCTTCTTGCAGGCCACCATAATGGCCATCTTCGAGAACCGGTCGTCGACCACAAAAACGCAGTCATTTCCATGCTTAGTGGAAGGAAGGCCTGACATGTAATCCATGGAGATGGATTCCCAAGGTCGACTAGGGGTAGGCAATGGGGTATAGAGGTCGTGCTTCTTAATGGTCGGTTTGGCAATGGCACAGGCAGTACATGATCTGATGTACTTCCCAACATCTTGTCGAAGATTCGGCCAATAGAAATAATTTTGCAGAACTGCCACTGTTTTCTCGACCCCGAAGTGCCCAGCAACTCGACTGTAGTGGGATTCCCAAATCATCTTGGCATGCCCGCTTGAAGGAACACAAAGGTGACCGAGGTGGCATAATAGGGCATCCTGGAGGTGAAAATCTGGAACATGCTGACCCTCCAAGAGTGTCTTGTATGTGTGGCCGAATTCTGGGTCACTTTTGTAGAGAAGTGCCCAATCAGAAGTCTCGTCCCCACAAGAGTTGAGCACGGTAGTTAACGCCATGATCGGTGGCCGACTGAGGCAATCTGCAACACTATTGGTGCTGCCCTTCTTAGACTTGACATTCAAGTCGAACTGTTGCAAGTATGTAGACCACTTCTGATGGCGATCATTCTGCAATTTCCCTTGGGTCTGTATGAACTGCAGGGGTCGGTGGTCTGTGTGGATGACCGTTTCCTTCCCCAAAATGTAATTCTTCCATTGTCGGCAGGCCTGTACAATGGAATACATCTCTTTATCATAAGTGGGGTACTTCCGGACTGTGTCTGAAAGTGTTTCACTGTGATATGCCACTGGATGTCCATGTTGAGTAAGGACTGCCCCAATAGCATAGTCAGAGGCATCTGTCTCGACCTCAAATGGTTGTTGTAAATCGGGTAACGTGAGCACTGGTGCCATGCAGAGGCGATCCTTCAACTCCATGAATGCCTTCTGTTGAGATTCAGACCAAAAGAATCTTGCTTTCGCCCCTCCCTTGGTGACTTGACTCAAGGGCCAAAAAATATGAGAAAACCCCAACACAAACCTGCGGTAGAAGTTGGCAAGACCTAGAAAGCTGTGGAGCTCTGTTAGAGTGGTTGGAGAGGGCCAATCCTGAATGACTTGGATCTTGGCTGGATCGACATGCACCCCCTGTTCATCAATGATGTATCCCAGATACTGAACCTGGGTCATGCCAAAAGTGCATTTCTCCAAATTGGCACATAGCTTGTGTTTCCGCAGTGTTTGGAGAACCTGTCGGATGTCGTGGAGGTGCTCTTCCCAACTCTGGCTGAAAATCAGAATGTCATCCAAGTATACTACTACAAAGGAGTTGGTGAATGGCCGCAAGATGTCATCCATTAGCCTCATGAAGGTTGCAGGAGCATTCGTCAATCCGAAAGGCATAACCAACCATTCGAAGAGGCCCTCCTTGGATTTGAAGGCAGTCTTCCACACATCAGAGGGTTCGATTGGTACCTGGTGATATCCTGACTTCAGATCGATCTTGCTGAAATATTTCGCCCCCTTTAGTTGGTCTAGGAGGTCATCAATCCGCGGGATCGGGTACCTATTACGGACAGTGATCTTGTTCAGCGCCCGATAGTCAATACAGAGTCTCCACGTCCCATCCTTCTTCTGTACCAACACGATCGGGCTCCCACAGGGTGATGAACTCGGACGGATGTGACCTTTCTGCAGGAGCTCCTGAATCTGCCTCTTGATTTCATCGTTCTCCATAACGGAGCGCCGATAAATTGGTCCATTGGGTAGCGGCGCACCTGGGGTCAGATCGATGGAGTGCTTGACTTGACAGTGCAGAGGAACCCCTGCCGGGGAGGTGAAGATGTCCTCGTACTCCTCCACAACCTTGTCCATCTGTAGTTGTCGTGTAGAGGGACTCCGTCTGGAGGCCGCGGCCACTGTCTTCTTCTTTCCTTGAGGGCGTATCATCAGGAAAACAAATTTCCTGGTTTTGGAAATGATCTTACTGCATTGTTTTGTAGTAATCAAAGAGATGGCGGTAGGTGGTGCTACCTCTGTTACCCTGTACAACTTATTTCCCAATGTAATAATAACAACACGGGGCCTTGATTCATACACAACATGTCGCTTCTACAAGTATGGTTGTCCTAGTAATACATCACAAACTTCAAGGGGAGCAATGTCACACAATACCTCATCCGTGAAGGCCTTGATGTTGTATGGAAGGCGACACTGCTGGGTCACGCGAAGATCTCGTCCTTGGTGAAGCCACCCAATGGTGTATGGTTGTGGATGTGCTGTGGTCGGTAAGCCCAACCGCTTCACGACCTCTGCCGAAATGAGGTTCTTTTGACTCCCGCTATCAACAATGAACTGTATCGGGGAGCCCTTTACCCACATCTGGGAGTGGAAGAGACGCTCCTCCTCCTCTGGATCTTCGGGTTCATTTTTCTGGATCTTTGCGGTAGCAACAGTGGCGCTGGGATCCGCATCAATGATCTGCTTCCCTTTTTCATACCCCTTATCGGGTTCTGACTCAGAGTCGGAACATGCATCTGATTCTGAAACCTTTAGCTCAGCCACCAGTGACTGCTTGGCCCGACACTCACTTGTGTTGTGAGTGGAGCTCTTATGGAACTCACACCATTTTCCAGTGTCCTTTCTCGGCTTCGCGGTGCTGTTCTTTGCTTTCGTCTTTGACTGGTTGTCTTGGGCTGTCCCGCCTTGGCTTTGTCCTTTGTTCTGTGGTTTAGGGGCACCTTTCCCCTGCTTTGGATTCGCAGATCCAAAGTCTCGCTTCTTTTGTTTAAACTTTTGCTCGACCTTGACGGCATATCGGTATGCTGCGCCGAGCGAGGAGATGTTTAGGAATTGTATTTCTTCCTGGATGTACTTGTGCAGGCAGCCACAGTATTTGAGTATCAAATGTTGCTCCGAATCCTTGATACCCAACTTTGTGCGAAGGGTATGGAAAAGATTGGTGAACTCCGGCACATCTTGGTCCCTTCCCTGCCGCAGCGTGGTCCACTTTATGTATTCATCCTCATAGCTTCCAACAGGGTAGTACTGCTCCTTGATGGCATCTCGGAACGAATCCCAGGTGGGTGCGGCTGAAAATAGTGAGCAAGTACTTTCATCCTTCTGCTCGCAGTAGGTTTCCCACCAGTCCTTGATGTGGGGGGCTGCTTTGAGAAGAGAAAAAACAATCTTTTCCCGACTCGAAAATTCATGAACAGAAAAATAACCCCCTAGAAGATTTAACCATTTATCTACGGCATCTGTGTCTATCTGTCCCTCGAATATTGGGATTTCAAAATTAACTTGTACCTTAAAGGGTGTGGTGTTTCCAGAGTAGCTGCTAGAAGCCGATGCGTTGGTTTTGGATAGCTGCTAAAGGATCTGGGCAAAGCTGTCCATCATCGCGTTCCATTGTCGCTCGAGGGCTTCTTCGAGCAAGATTTTGATGGGATCTCCTGCCCCCTCATCTTTCTACTCATCCGCCATGGGAGATCGTAGGGATTTGCGAGGCTGGTCTTGCAAAGGTTCAACCAGTTCAAGCCCTAACTCCTTATATCCCAACCTTGTTGGGGACATGCAAAGAAAAACAGAGAAAAAGCAGACCGCTCTGATACCACTGATCCGGATTTAAACAGGAACGCAACAAATTACAGAGATAACCATATACACAAAGATGCAGCGGAAATAATACTTCATTTCATTAATGGAAAATACTGAAATATGCTTACAACCAGAAATGGAAATAAACCAGCTAGGGCGATGGTAGCTTATCTCTGAGAAGAGATGTGATGGCTACATGCCTCTGAACTGTGTTACAATGAGGCTCGAAGGCCTATTTATTGTTGAGAAACAATGGAAAAACCCTTAACATTCCAAAACCTAACCCTAGAAGATGAAACGCCAAATTGTGGGCCCCGTTTGGGGTAAGTTGGTACATCAACTTTCCGGGGTCGTAACTTTGGCATACGATCTCCGTTTGACGCGTACAATAGCTCGTTAGAAAGATCTATCCGAGCACTATCATTGTTGGAACGGGCAACATCGATCCATTCCATGGACCCATGTTGCCCCCGGATTCCCCAAAAAACGTCGTTTAGGGCCTCAAAACGGCTCCGGAAGTTCAGGACCCGAAAAACTGCTAAAAATAGTAAGTTGTGCTACAATTAAGGAAACTGAAAATGCTGAGAAGACAATGGTGGGGGTCCAGGTGGACTTGGCAGGTGGCCACCAATATCCACCTGGATCATTCCTCCCCCCTTAGGAAGCAATGGTCCCCATTGCGTTGAGCTCCTCCATGAGATGAGGAAACTTTTGCTGAACTTGTTCCCTGGTGAGCCACTTGCCCTGCTGAAGGAGTTGGCCTGCTTTGACAACTCGATACAGTTGGATATTCTGTTGGCGAGTGTTCTTGATCTGTGTGTCCATGATCCGATCAGTTGCAGCTTGTTCCATGCAATCTGGATTTAATTCTGTGGGTTTGAGCTGTTCTGCAATGTCGGATGTGTCTAGCAATGGTGGAAAGTATGGGCGAAGGCGGTCCACATTGAACACTGGGTGCAGGCCAAGGAATGGGGGAATGCTGAGCTCAAATGCATTGTCTCCCATAGCCTTAGTAATGGTGTAAGGACCATATCGGAGTGGTCTCAATTTCCGATAGGCTCCAGTAAGGCGTTCCTTTTGCAAATGCAACCAGACTTTGTCGCCCACCTGAAACTTGTGTGGCACCCGATGTTGATCATGTCGCTGCTTGTACTTGGCATTTGATTTCTCAAGAATGTCATGGACCTGCTGGCGAATATGTTGGATGCGCTCAATGAAGCTGGTGGCCTTATCTGTTTCGGACTGGACATGAGCTGAATTCATGTGAGTAGCTGCAAGTGGCATGGCCACATCAATGGGGCATAGTGGCTGGAATCCCAAACCCACCTGAAAAGGGCTATGGCCAGTGGAGCTGTGAAGAGCTCGGTTGTAGCTGTGCTGAACATAGGGGAGGCTCTCGTCCCATGTGCGTGGATGCTTTGAGTTATACATGCGCAGAATGTGCACAATCATCCTATTGACAACCTCTGTCTGGCCATCAGTTTGAGGATGGAAGGCTGTGGACTTCGTGAGTTTGGTGTCCAGCATTGACCAGAGACTGGACCAAAATGTGCTGAGAAACCGACTGTCCCGATCTGAGATGATAGACTGTGGGATCCCAAAGTGCACCCACACTCGTTCAAAGAAGAGTTTAGCAGTGGCTTCTGCTGTGATATTCTTCTTGCAGGCCATCATAATGGCCATCTTCGAGAACCTGTCGACGACCACAAAAACACAGTCATTTCCATGCTTAGTGGAAGGAAGGCCTGACATGTAATCCATGGAGATGGATTCCCAAGGTCGACTAGGGGTAGGCAACGGGGTATAGAGGCCTTGCTTCTTAATGGTCGGTTTGGCAATGGCACAGGCAGTACATGATCGGATGTACTTCCCAACATCCTGTCGAAGATTCGGCCAATAGAAATAATTTTGCAGTACTGCCACTGTTTTCTCGACCCCGAAATGCCCAGCAGCCCGACTGTAGTGTGCTTCCCAAATCATCTTGGCACGCTCGCTTGAAGGAACACAAAGGTGACCGAGGTGGCATAATAGGGCATCCTGGAGGTGAAAATCTGCAACATGCCGACCCTCCAAGAGTGTCTGGTATGTGTGGCCGAATTCTGGGTCGCTTTTGTAGAGAAGTGGCCAATCAGAAGTCTCGTGCCCACAAGAGTTGAGCACGGTGGTTAGCGCCATGATCGGTGGTCGACTGAGGCAATCTGCAACATTATTGGTGCTGCCCTTTTTATACTTGATATTCAAGTGAAACTGTTGCAGGTATGTAGACCACTTCTGATGGCGATCATTCTGCAATTTCCCTTGGGTCTGTATGAACTGCAGGGGTCGGTGGTCTGTGTGGATGACCGTTTCCTTCCCCAAAATGTAATGCTTCCATTGTCGGCAGGCCTGTACAATGGAATACATCTCTTTATCATAAGTGGGGTACTTCCGGACTGTGTCTGAAAGTGTTTCACTGTGATATGCCACTGGATGTCCATGTTGAGTAAGGACTGCCCCAATAGCATAGTCAGAGGCATCTGTCTCGACCTCAAATGGTTGTTGTAAATCTGGTAACGCGAGCACTGGTGCCGTGCAGAGGCGATCCTTCAACTCCCTGAATGCCTTCTGTTGAGATTCAGACCAAAAGAATTTTGCTTTCGCCCCTCCCTTGGTGACTTGACTCAAGGGCCAAGAAATATGAGAAAACCCCAACACAAACCTGCGGTAGAAGTTGGCAAGACCTAGAAAGCTGCGGAGCTCTGTTAGAGTGGTTGGAGAGGGCCAATCCCGAATGACTTGGATCTTGGCTGGATCGACATGCACCCCCTGTTCATCAATGATGTATCCCAGATACTGAACCTCGGTCATGCCAAAAGTGCATTTCTCCAAATTGGCACATAGCTTGTGTTGCCGCAGTGTTTGGAGAACCTGTCGGATGTGGTGGAGGTGCTCTTCCCAACTCTGGCTGAAGATCAGAATGTCATCCAAGTATACTACTACAAAGGAGTTGGTGAATGGCCGCAAGATGTCATCCATTAGCCTCATAAAGGTTGCAGGAGCATTCGTCAATCCGAAAGGCATGACCAACCATTCGAAGAGGCCCTCCTTGGATTTGAAGGCAGTCTTCCACACATCAGAGGGTTCGATTGGTACCTGGTGATATCCTGACTTCAGATCGATCTTGCTGAAATATTTCGCCCCCTTTAGTTGGTCTAGGAGGTCATCAATCCGCGGGATCGGGTACCTATTACGGACAGTGATCTTGTTCAGCGCCCGATAGTCAATACAGAGTCTCCACGTCCCATCCTTCTTCTGTACCAACACGATCGGGCTCCCACAGGGCGATGAACTCGGACGGATGTGACCTTTCTGCAGGAGCTCCTGAATCTGCCTCTTGATTTCATTGTTCTCCAGAACGGAGCGCCGATAAATTGGTCCATTGGGTAGCGGCGCACCTGGGGTCAGATCGATGGAGTGCTTGACTTGACAGTGCAGAGGAACCCCTGCCGGGGAGGTGAAGATGTCCTCGTACTCCTCCACAATCTTGTCCATCTGTAGTTGTCGTGCAGAGGGACCCCGTTTGGAGGCCGCGGCCACTGTCTTCTTCTTTCCTTGAGGGCGTATCATCAGGAAACAAATTTCCTGGTTTTGGAAATGATCTTACTGCATTGTTTTGCAGTAATCAAAGAGATGGCGGCAGGTGGTGCTACCTCTGGTATCCTGAACAACTTATTTCCCAATGTAATAATAACAGCACGGGGCCTTGATTCATACACAGCATGTCGCTTCCACAAGTATGGTTGTCCTAGTAATACATCACAAACTTCAAGGGGAGCAATGTCACACAATACCTCATCCGTGAAGGGCTTGATGTTGTATGGAAGGCGACACTGCTGGCTCACGCGAAGATCTCGTCCTTGGTGAAGCCACCCAATGGTGTATGGTTGTGGATGTGCTGTGGTCGGTAAGCCCAACCGCTTCACGACCTCTGCCGAAATGAGGTTCTTTTGACTCCCGCTATCAACAATGAACTGTATCGGGGAGCCCTTTACCCACATCTGGGAGTGGAAGAGACGCTCCTCCTCCTCTGGATCTTCGGGTTCATTTTTCTGGATCTTTGCGGTAGCAACAGTGGCGCTGGGATCCGCATCAATGATCTGCTTCCCTTTTTCATACCCCTTATCGGGTTCTGACTCAGAGTCGGAACATGCATCTGATTCTGAAACCTTTAGCTCAGCCACCAGTGACTGCTTGGCCCGACACTCACTTGTGTTGTGAGTGGAGCTCTTATGGAACTCGCACCATTTTCCAGTGTCCTTTCTCGGCTTCGCGGCGCTGTTCTTTGCTTGCAGCTTCGGCTGGTTGTCTTGGGCTGTCCCGCCTTGGCTTTGTCCTTTGTTCTGTGGTTTAGGGGCACCTTTCCCCTGCTTTGGATTCGCAGATCCAAAGTCTCGCTTCTTTTGTTTAAACTTCTGCTCGACCTTGACGGCATATCGGTATGCTGCGCCGAGCGAGGGGATGTTTAGGAATTGTATTTCTTCCTGGATGTACTTGTGCAGGCAGCCACGGTATTTGAGTATCAAATGTTGCTCCGAATCCTTGATACCCAACTTTGTGCGAAGGGTATGGAAAAGATTGGTGAACTCCGGCACGTCTTGGTCCCTTCCCTGCCGCAGCGTGGTCCACTTTATGTATTCATCCTCATAGCTTCCGACAGGGTAGTACTGCTCCTTGATGGCATCCCGGAACGAATCCCAGGTGGGTGCGGCTGAAAATAGTGAGCCAGTACTTTCATCCTTCTGCTCGCAGTAGGTTTCCCACCAGTCCTTGACGTGGGGGGCTGCTTTGAGAAGAGAAAAAACAATCTTTTCCCGACTCGAAAATTCATGAACAGAAAAATAACCCTCTAGCAGATTTAACCATTTATCTACGGCATCTGCGTCTATCTGACCCTCGAATATGGGGATTTCAAAATTAACTTGTACCTTAAAGGGTGTGGCGTTTCCAGAGTAGCTGCTGGAAGCCGATGCGTTGCTTCTGGGTAGCCGCTGAAGGATCTGGGCAAAGCTGTCCATCATCGCGTTCCGTTGTCGCTCGAGGGCTTCTTCGAGCAAGATTTTGATGGGATCTCCTGCCCCCTCGTCTTTCTTCTCATCCGCCATGGGAGGCCGTCGGGATTTGCGAGGCTGGTCTTGCAAAGGTTCAACCAGTTCAAGCCCTAACTCCTTATATCCCGACCTTGTTGGGGACATGCAAAGAAAAACAGAGAAAAAGCAGACCGCTCTGATACCACTGATCCGGATTTAAACAGGAACGCAACAAATTACAGAGATAACCATATACACAAAGATGCAGCGGAAATAATACTTCATTTCATTAATGGAAAATACTGAAATATGCTTACAACCAGAAATGGAAATAAACCAGCTAGGGCGATGGTAGCTTATCTCTGAGAAGAGATGTGATGGCTACATGCCTCTGAACTGTGTTACAATGAGGCTCGAAGGCCTATTTATTGTTGAGAAACAGTGGAAAAACCCTTAACATTCCAAAACCTAACCCTAGAAGATGAAACGCCAAATTATGGGCCCCGTTTGGGGTAAGTTGGTACATCAACTTCCCAGGGTCGTAACTTTGGCATACGATCTCCATTTGACGCATACAATAGCTCATTAGAAAGATCTATCCGAGCACTATCATTGTTGGAACGGGAAACATTGGTCCATTCAATGGACCCATGTTGCCCCCGGATTCCCCAAAAAATGTCGTTTAGGGCCTCAAAACGGCTCCGGAAGTTCAGGACCCGAAAAACTGCTAAAAATAGTAAGTTGTGCTACAATTAAGGAAACTGAAAATGCTGAGAAGAACAATGGTGGGGGTCTAGGTGGACTTGGCAGGTGGCCACCAATATCCACCTGGATCATTCCTCCCCCCTTAGGAAGCAATGGTCCCCATTGCGTTGAGCTCCTCCATGAGATGAAGAAACTTTTACTGAACTTGTTCCCTCGTGAGCCACTTGCCTTGCTGAAGGAGTTGGTCTGCTTTGACAACTCGATACGGTTGGATATTCTATTGGCTACTGTTCTTGATGTGGGTGTCCATGATCCGATCAGCTGCAACTTGTTCCATGCAATCTGGATTTAATTCTGTGGGTTTGAGCTGTTCTGCAATGTCGGATGTGTCTAGCAATGGTGGAAAGTATGGCCGAAGGCGGTCCACATTGAACACTGGGTGCAAGCCAAGGAATGGGGGAATGCTGAGCTCAAATGCATTGTCTCCCATAGCCTTAGTAATTGTGTAAGGACCATATCAGAGTGGTCACAATTTCCGATAGGCTCCAGTAAGGAGTTCCTTTTGCAAATGCAACCAGACTTTTTCGCCCACCTGAAACTTGTGTGGCACCGATGTTGGTCATGTCGCTGCTTGTACTTGGCATTTGATTTCTCAAGAATGTCATGGACCTGCTGGCGAATGTGTTGGATGCGCTCAATGAAGCTGGTAGCCTTATCTGTTTCGGACTGGACATGAGATGAATTTATGTGAGTCGCTGCAAGTGGCATGGCCACATCAATGGGGCATAGTGGCTGGAATCCCAAACCCACCTGAAAAGGGCTATGGCCAATGGAGCTGTGAAGAGCTCGGTTGTAGCTGTGTTGAACATAGGGGAGGCTCTCGTCCCATGTGCATGGATGCTTTGAGTTATACATGCGCAGAATGTGCACAATCATCCTATTGACCACCTCTGTCTGGCCATCAGTTTGAGGATGGAAGGCTGTGGACTTTGTGAGTTTGGTGTCCAGCATTGACCAGAGACTGGACCAAAATGTGCTGAGAAACCGACTGTCCCGATCTGAGATGATAGACTGTGGGATCCCAAAGTGCACCCACACTCGTTCAAAGAAGAGTTTAGCAGTGGCTTCTGCTGTGATATTCTTCTTGCAGGCCACCATAATGGCCATCTTCGAGAACCGGTCGACGACCACAAAAACACAGTCATTTCCATGCTCAGTGGAAGGAAGGCCTAACATGTAATCCATGGAGATGGATTCCCAAGGTCGACTAGGGGTAGGCAACGGGGTATAGAGGCCGTGCTTCTTAATGGTCGGTTTGGCAATGGCATAGGCAGTACATGATCTGATGTACTTCCCAACATCCTGTCGAAGATTCGGCCAATAGAAATAATTTTGTAGAACCGCCACTATTTTCTCGACCCCGAAGTGCCCAGCAGCCCGACTGTAGTGGGCTTCCCAAATCATCTTGGCATGCTCGCTTGAAGGAACACAAAGGTGACCGAGGTGGCATAATAGGGCATCCTGGCGGTGAAAATCTGGAACATGCCGACCCTCCAAGAGTGTCTGGTATGTGTGGTAGAATTCTGGGTTGCTTTTGTAGAGAAAAGGCCAATCAGAAGTCTCATGCCCACAAGAGTTGAGCACGGTGGTTAACAACATGATTGGTGGCCGACTGAGGCAATCTGCAACATTATTGGTGCTGCCCTTCTTATACTTGATATTCAAGTGGAACTGCTGCAGGTATGTATACCACTTCTGATGGCGATCGTTCTGCAATTTCCCTTGGGTCTGTATGAACTATAGGGGTTGGTGGTCTGTGTGGATGACCGTTTCCTTCCCCAAAATGTAATGCTTCCATTGTCGGCAGGCCTGTACAATGGAATACATCTCTTTATCATAAGTGGGGTACTTTCGTACTGTGTCTGAAAGTGTTTCACTATGATATGCCACTGGATGTCCATGTTGAGTAAGGACTGCCCCAATAGCATAGTCAGAGGCATCTGTCTCGACCTCAAATGGTTGTTGTAAATCTGGTAACGCGAGCACTGGTGCCGTGTAGAGGCGATCCTTCAACTCCATGAATTCCTTCTGTTGAGATTCAGACCAAAAGAATCTTGCTTTCGCCCCTCCCTTGGTGACTTGACTCAAGGGCCAAGAAATATGAGAAAACCCCAACACAAACCTGCGGTAGAAGTTGGCAAGACCTAGGAAGCTGCGGAGCTCTGTTAGAGTGGTTGGAGAGGGCCAATCCTGAATGACTTGGATCTTGGCTGGATCGACATGCACCCCCTATTCATCAATGATGTATCCCATGTACTGAACCTCGGTCATGCCAAAAGTGCATTTCTCCAAATTGGCACATAGCTTGTGTTGCCGCAGTGTTTGGAGAACCTGTCGAATGTGGTGGAGGTGCTCTTCCCAACTCTGGCTGAAAATCAGAATGTCATCCAAGTATACTACTACAAAGGAGTTGGTGAATGGCCGCAAGATGTCATCCATTAGCCTCATGAAGGTTGCAGGAGGATTCGTCAATCCGAAAGGCATAACTAACCATTCGAAGAGGCCCTCCGTGGATTTGAAGGCAGTCTTCCACACATCAGAGGGTTCAATTGGTGCCTGGTGATATCCTAACTTCAGATCGATCTTGCTGAAATATTTCGCCCCCTTTAGTTGGTCTAGGAGGTCATCAATCTACGGGATCGGGTACCTATTACGGACAATGATCTTGTTCAGCACCCGATAGTCAATACAGAGTCTCCACGTCCCATCCTTCTTCTGTACCAACACGATCGGGCTCCCACAGGGCCATGAACTCGGACGGATGTGACCTTTCTGCAGGAGCTCCTGAATATGCCTCTTGATTTCATCGTTCTCCAGAACGGAGCGCCGATAAATTGGTCCATTGGGTAGCGGCGCACCTGGGGTCAGGTCGATGGAGTGCTTGACTTGACAGTGAAGAGGAACCCCTGCCGGGGAGGTGAAGATGTCCTCGTACTCCTCCACAACCTTGTCCATCTATAGTTGTCGTGTAGAGGGACTCCGTCTGGAGGCCGCGGCCACTGTCTTCTTCTTTCCTTGAGGGCGTATCATCAGGAAAACAAATTTCATGGTTTTGGAAATGCTCTTACTGCATTGTTTTGCAGTAATCAAAGAGATGGCAGTAGGTGGTGCTACCTCTGGTACCCTATACAACTTATTTCCCAATGTAATAATAACAACACGGGGCCTTGATTCATACACAGTATGTCGCTTCCACAAGTATGGTTGTCCTAGTAATACATCACAAACTTCAAGGGGAGAAATGTCACACAATACCTCATCTGTGAAGGGCTTGATGTTGTATGGAAGGCGACACTGGTAGCTCACGCGAAGATCTCGTCCTTGGTGAAGCCACCCAATGGTGTATGATTGTGGATGTGTTGTGGTCGGTAAGCCCCACCGCTTCACGACCTCTGCCGAAATGAGGTTCTTTTGACTCCCGCTATCAACAATGAACTGTATCGGGGAGCCCTTTACCCACATCTGGGAGTGGAAGAGATGCTCCTCGTCCTCTGGATCTTTGGGTTCATTTTTCTGGATCTTTGCGGTAGCAACAGTGGCGCTGGGATCCGCATCAATGATCTGCTTCCTTTTTCATTCCCCTTCTCGGGTTCTGACTCAAAGTCAGAACATGCATCTGCTTCTGAAACCTTTAGCTCAGCCACCAGTGACTGCTTGGCCCGACACTCACTTGTGTTGTGAGTGGAGCTCTTATCGAACTCACACCATTTTCTAGTGTCCTTTCTCGGCTTCGCGGCGCTGTTCTTTGCTTGCAGCTTCGACTGGTTGTCTTGGGCTATCCCGCCTTGGCTTTGTCCTTTGTTCTATGGTTTAGGAGCACCTTTCTCCTGCTTTGGATTCGTAGATCCAAAGTCTCGCTTCTTTTGTTTAAACTTTTGCTCGTCCTTGACGGCATATCGGTACGCGGCGCCGAGCAAGGAGATGTTTAGGAATTGTATTTCTTCCTGGAAGTACTTGTGCAGGCAGCCACGGTATTTGAGTATCAAATGTTGCTCTGAATCCTTGATACCCAACTTTGTGTGAAGGGTATGGAAAAGATTGGTGAACTCCGGCACGTCTTGGTCCCTTCCCTGCCGCAACGTGGTCCACTTTATGTATTCATCCTCATAGCTTCCAACAGGGTATTACTGCTCCTTGATGGCATCCTCGAACGAATCCCAGGTGGGTGCGGCTGAAAATAGTGAGCCAGTACTTTCATCCTTCTGCTCGCAGTAGGTTTCCCACTAGTCCTTGACGTGGGGGGCTGCTTTGAGAAGAGAAAAAACAATCTTTTCCCGACTCGAAAATTCATGAACAGAAAAATCACCTTCTAGCAGATTTAACCATTTATCTACGGCATCTGCGTCTATCTGACCCTCGAATATTGGGATTTCAAAATTAACTTGTACCT
This sequence comes from Pinus tabuliformis, assembly GCA_031772625.1. Classification (NCBI taxonomy): domain Eukaryota; kingdom Viridiplantae; phylum Streptophyta; class Pinopsida; order Pinales; family Pinaceae; genus Pinus; species Pinus tabuliformis. The sequence continues at coordinate 1,687,217,201 of CM062818.1, forward strand.
TAAAGGGTGTGGCGTTTCCAGAGTAGCTGCTGGAAGTCGATGCGTTGCTTCTGGGTAGCCACTAAAGGATCTGGGCAAAGCTGTCCATCATCGCGTTCCGTTGTCGCTCGAGGGCTTCTCCGAGCAAGATTTTGATGGGATCTCCTGCCCACTCGTCTTTCTTCTCATCCGCCATGGGAGGCCGTCGGGATTTGCGAGGCTGGTCTTGCAAAGGTTCAACTAGTTCAAGCCCTAACTCCTTATATCCCGACCTTGTTGGGGACATGCAAAGAAAAACAGAGAAAAAGCAGACCGCTCTGATACCACTGATCCAGATTTAAACAGGAAAGCAACAAATTATAGAGATAACCATATACACAAAGATGCAGCGGAAAGAATACTTCATTTCATTAATGGAAAATACTGAAATATGCTTACAACCAGAAATGGAAATAAACCAGCTAGGGCGATGGTAGCTTATCTCTGAGAAGAGATGTGATGGCTACATGCCTCTGAACTGTGTTACAATGAGGTTCGAAGGCCTATTTATTGTTGAGAAACAGTGGAAAAACCCTTTAACATTCCAAAACCTAACCCTAGAAGATGAATTGCCAAATTATGGGCCCCGTTTGGGGTAAGTTGGTACATCAACTTCCCGGGGTCGTAACTTTGGCATACGATCTCCGTTTGACGCATACAATAGCTTGGTAGAAAGATCTATTCGAGCATTATCATTGTTGGAATGGGCAACATCGGTCCATTCCATGGACCCATGTTGCTCCCGGATTCCCCAAAAAACATCGTTTAGGGCCTCAAAACGGCTCCGGAAGTTCAGGACCCGAAAAACTGCTAAAAATAGTAAGTTGTGCTACAATTAAGGAAACTGAAAATGCTGAGAAGAACAATGGTGGGGGTCCAGGTGGACTTGGCAGGTGGCCACCAATATCCAGCTGGATCAAAAATCAACTATCTTGTTACTCTACCATTTGTAATTGGTTTATTTGCTAAATATTTTATGGTAGAGTGATCTGTATATAAAACAATAGGATATCCAGTGATATAATGCCTAAATTTATTCACAATATGTATTACAACTAAAAATTATTTTTCAGTAACAATATAGTTTAGCACAGTAGGAGAAAAATTATTGCTAATATAATATATTGGATATGGTTTTTCGTTTTCCTACCAAAGGACTGCTCCAATAGCTGTGTCCGAAGAATCTAATGAAATTTGAAATGGTAGGTCCCAATTTGAGTCTCTGAGCACTGAGGCTATTGACACAAGCTTTTTTAGATCCTCAAAAGCACGGTTGCATTTATTTGTCCACACAAAATTAGCATTCCCAGTTAGTGTGTATAGAGGTGCAACTATTTGAGAAAATTGTTCTATAAATCTCCTATAATAACAAGAAAATCCAAGAAAACTGCGTACTTCTATCTGTGTGGTAGGAGTAGGTATTAACAAAATTATTTGAAATTTGGCCAGATTTAACTGTATTCTAGAAGCTAAGATGTAATGACCTAGGATGAGTCCTTCAGTCATCATCATATAGCACTTTTCATGGCTAAAGCAGAGCCTGGTGGCGGTACATCGTTACAACACCATTTCCAATGTGTCTAGTGCTGGGTTGAAATCATCTTCGTATGATGTGAAATCATCCATGTATACATCGAGCCCTTCATTTATTAAATATGAAAAGATGCTGAGGATGTCCTTTGAAATGTGGCAGGGGCATTGCATAGGCCAAAGGGTAGGACTCTGTAGGCAAATGTTCCCCAAGGACAAGTAAAAGTACTTTTGTCCTGGTCTTCAGGGGCAATCTGAATCTGATTATACCCACTGAAGCCATCCAAGAAAGAAAAGAATTTCTTTCCTACCAATGTATCTATTACCTGGTCAATGAATGGAAGGGGAAAGTGGTCTTTCTGGGTTTCTTTGTTTAATTCTCTATAATATACATAAATCCTCCACTTTCCATTCTTCTTTGGCACCGCTACTAGTGGAGAGACCCATTTTCTATTGGAGATCGGATAAAGAAATTTTACATCCAAAAGTTTTTGTAATTCAGCTTTCACAACGCCTTTCAAGTGAGGGTTAAGTCTCTTTTGGGGTTGGCGAACAGATCTCGCATCCTTTTCTGTATAAATGTGGTGTGTACATAGCTGGGGATCAATTCCCTTCATGTCTAGATAATCCCATGCAAAATCTTCCTTTCATTTTCTCAGTAGTTGGACTAGCTTCTCTTCTTGTTCAGGAGTCAAGTTATTATTGATGTTTAAGGTTTTTCTAGCTCAATCTCTATATTTTGTTATTTGAAATAGAGGTAGTAGGTATTGTTTGATCACGAGTGTCTTTGAGAGGATCTTCTTCTAGTTCATTGTCAAAGAGTGCCTCTATCATGGGATATTGTACATGGGATCTGGATTCAACTTGGTTAATGAAGTTGTTAATAACATCATCCTTTGTTTGATCTTTAAAATCGAGGGCATCTTCTATGGTTAATGGGAATCTAATGTTTTTGGTGAGGTATGATACAAGATGTTTGTTAGTTTTTATTATTGTTACACTTGTTTGGGCTAGAGGGTATAGGGCTAGACTATTGATGTTGCTCCATCTAGTTATGGTCATAATGCCTTGTTGGCAGCCAATATAGGCATTAGCGGTCACAAGCCAATGTCTGCCTAAAATTAACGGGCGTCCATCGAGTCGGTTTTTGGATTTTATTATCAGAAAGTTGGTAGGATATTCCCAAGAATCAACGGATACCATGACATCATGTAGTGTACCTTCTAGCCTAAACACTGATCAGTCAGCCAGTTCTAATAAGGTGAAGGTTGGTTCTACTGATGTAATGCCTAGTTTTTGACAAGTGGTGGTTGTTAAAATATTAATTTCAGCCCCTAAATAAACTAAGGCATTTGAAGGGGTTTGTCCATTGATTTTCACTGTCAGTATTGGATTTCCTGGGTCTTCATATTTGATGGGTGCTTCTCTTCCTGATAACAAATCAGATAGGGTGCCAACTAATTAGACTGTTTGGTTATTTGTTATTCTCCTCCTTGGTTTTTTTATACCTAGCTCTTTGATGGTATTTTCATATATTGGGATATCTTGGATAGCTTGGAGGAGTGAGATTTTTATGTAAAAATTCTTTAGTTCTCCCAAAATATCAAAGTCAGAATGTTCTATAGGGCATGGTATGATTAATCGTTCTAGGAATGGGGGAGAAGATGTCATTTTCTTGGTCATGAGTTTGTTTTCTGACCACATCTTCCACTTGTAATGGTTGCTCTGTAGGTAACTAATTTTCAATTTGGACATTTTTATCTCCTTCAGTTTCTATAATGTGCCTTGACCTTAATTGAAGGTCATTACACTCCCTTAGATCGGTTTCTAGTTCTGGTGTTTCAATTATTTGAATGGATTGAATTGGTCTGTTATTTGGGTTAAGGTTGGGTTGGGCTAGGAGTTGTAGTCTTAAGTTGGACAGGGGTTTTTTTGTAGTGCTCGCAGTGTAGGTTGAGGGAGTGGAATGGTCCCTACTGGCTGATTTATCGGTCTTTACTAGTTTGTATGCCAAGCTTGACTCTACGAAGTGGTAGGGGACCATTGTATTGGATATGCATTGTTTTTCCATTATGGTGGAGCGTAGGGAAAATTTGGCCAATTATATTTGCTTGCTTGATTGAGCCATGGTGATGATGAAGGAAATGGTTGTTGTGACCAATTTGAGAAGGGAGGCTGATTTTTCCACATTGTATTATATTGTTGAGCATGATATTGTGGAGGTTGGAAAGAAGAAGATGGATCGGGGAACATACCTGATTGTCATGGATGCCATTGATGGCGCTGATTAAGCAGGTACACTGATTCTAGCTCTTCTTTCACTTCTTTGTATACTGCTTTCAAACCAGGAAGTCAGGGGCAGTTCTCCATAGAGTGGTCTTTTGTACAAATAGCGCAAACTTGAACTGCATCTAGTGGGCACTCTTCGTGGCTATGTTTCTTTCTGCATCTGTGGTAGAATATTGCCACATTTTTCTCTACTTCTGCTATGTTTCGCTTGCAGAATATCAAGCTTCCTTGTCAACGTCCCCAGTATATCAGTTTTAAAATTCTCTAGTAAATTTTTGATTTCTGCGCTAGTTACTCCTTCTCCAGAGATCTTGTTGTCCCTTGTAAACTTGTCATGTTCCGCTGATTTTAGCCTTGTGCTACCTCTTGAGCTCCTTATACATAAATCAATAATGTTAGCAAAATCTTCTTGATATATGTTTCTTTTTCCCATAATATTTAGTATTTCAATCCATTGTTCCTTTATGCCTTTAATTAATGTTGTTTTCAATACATTTTCAGGTAAAGGTAATGATGCATAAGGAGATATTTGAAGATTATACTGAAAACATTTAACATATTCTTCTATGTCTCATTAGGTCTATCTACCATCTAAAATATTTCATCCTTTAACTCTCTATACCTACAATAATCCTAATATTTCTTCAGGAAAGAACCTTTCATCTAATCCCAGTCATTTATAGGACCTCCACCTAACCCCATAAACCATCGTAAAGAAGCTCCTTTTAATGTAAAGGGAAATAATCTCATATTTTGGGGATCTGTGGTATAGTCGTATCCCCTGCATAGCACATCGAATTCAAACAAAATGCATCTAGGTCTTTCGATGTTAGGCCATGGAATGTAGGGATGTGCTGGAGAGGAATGGCCTTCGTAGGTGCATTGACTGCAATATCTACAATGGGATATTGCAATGTGGAGGTTTGGGGGGTTTTTTGGTTCTAGGCCATTTGGTCAAATATGTCTCAATAACCTTCTGGGATTTCTAGGAGGGTATTTCTAGGTTGGCTAGAAGGAGTAGGAATGGCCTTAACAACACTTCCTTTGTCTGGGATGATGAGAGTTCCTAATGTCTAGGGGAATTTTGTCTCTTGAGGTTCTTCAACTTCGTTCCGCATGATATTTACAACACTTCCCTTATCTGGGCTACTTAATGGTTGAATTATTCCAGGAGGAGATCTTGGTTCTTCAGTTTCCCCTGTCTTTCCTCTTCCCTCATAGAGATTACTAAAGTTCCCTTCTTGTAATGATTTTGGGCTAGAATTGAAAATCTTGCTCCTCTTTTTCGCTATGCACCGTAGCAGAGGCTACAGTTGGTGATCCTATGGCCTGAAGGGAACTAGTAGGTTGTCTAGAAGCAACTTTTCGAGGTCATATTGAAGGCTGAGATTCTACTTTTTTAAGGATTTCATCTATAAAGGTCGATTGGCCAAGGATAACCGTCCCCTTAGCTTTATCAGGCTTGGGTATTGGTTTATGATTCTTTTCAGGCTTTTTCTGCTTAGTCATGCATACAAATCAAATTCTAATTTCTACCCAAAATAAGAACAAATCTACAAGAAAGCAGGTAGGGGAGCAGGGTCGTTTTACATGCTCTATACGAAGGTTCTTACCTTCCGTTTTTAAAACCAAATTCTCTCCTAGCAAGTACTTACACTACTCTCAAAAGAAACAAATGGCTACACTCTTCCTCGGTAATGGCGCTAAAATGTTGAGCAGTAAAAAGGGTCTTTTTAACCTCTATTTACCATATATGAATTGTTAATCTAGGTATGATTTGTTATCTCAAGAGTGTACTCAGTCTGAGGCGCTCACTTGTCAAGAGTAATGCTAGTAGTATAATGCTTTTAAGAAAGTAAATAAATGCTAGAAACAAACTCTAAATGTAATGGCAAGAAACTAAAATGCTTTGTAACTAAATCATTCATTTTAGAAACTACAACACAGTCAAGGATGTAGTAATGATAACTCTTTCCTTTTTAAACTGATGCAAATGAAAAGAAATCAAAGAGAAGATCTCCAACCTAGAAACTAGATAGCAATAGTCAATGTTTGCTACAATTGCAGATCGTTTTGTTCACACCAAATCAATTACTTGAAATGATAATTCAATTAATAGAAAAGGGAACAACAACTAATCTATTGAAAAGATCGAACAACAAAGTTTTAACTTATAGGAATGAATTAAGCAACAATCATAATCTAAAGGAATTGAGCAACAACTTTTAACTAGTAAATGAATTGAAAAAGAAACCAAGAATGGAACAACAAGCTTAAGGAAGTCTACAAAATATTGAACAGTGAACTAAATCAAATGTAAACACACAACAAATCTAAAATGATGGAATGAGTAATTTGAGTTTAGCATAATAAATATTAACCACAATTATAAGGGAACCGTAATTGCAGTTGCGATAGAATGGTAATCCGAATGAACAACAATCGCAATTAGAGGTAAACCGTAGCTAAATGAACAACAATACCCATCTATAAATGAACAACAATGTTACTCTATAAATGGACAGTAAGTGAACAACAATGTTACATAGTAATGCCAATCTGTACAGGAACAATAATGCGATATGATTTTAGAATGAACAATAGAACATTTTAGTTGCAACTAATAACCTTACTATTCAAATACGAATTAAATATAATAGAGCCAGTAAATGAAATTGTAAGTAACAACAGATTACTGAATGAAGCAAGTAAAACAAATCAAACCACAAACGACTTGTAATTGGAAAATAATGGTACATAAAGCAAGTGATCCACTAGGGTCACGCCCTTAGCTGCCAGGGAAGCACTGTCGCGGTTACTCCAGAATCAAAGATGGAACAACAACAAATTTTATATATTAATCATAAAAATAGAGTTACAGTGATCACTCTTTAAAGAGAGTCGATGATCAAAGTTTAGTTTTGCAATAGTAAATTCTATAAAACAATAATAGTCTGCCCCTTGGGCTAGCAGCACTGTCCCTTTTTATCTTGGCCAGGCGGAAATACCAAAGATACAAATATTCTTAAGGTAGCGATAATTCGGGATCAAAGGATCCGAAGGGATTCGCCATATCATTATCCTTCAATTATCTCTTTGTCCTCTTAAACTGATATGGTGTTTCTTCTTCCTTTTCTTGGCCCATGCGCTCCGATCTTGATTGCCTCATCTGGATGCAGTTCCTTGAAAAAGGGACAATAGTTGATTCTGCCTTGTCTTTTCCTCTAAAATGGCGATCTTCCATTTTCTTCATTTTCTACATAGAAAAAGGTAATAATTAGTCATTTTATGTTAATCACAAATCCCCTTAACTTTATCATAATACTTTATCCTATACCCATCTTAGAATGTAAAGAAGTTATGAATTTAAGGAAAAGATAAAGAAGTAAGTGGAAATTGCATACCTTTTCTAATGCTCAACGCACGAGGTAGCTTATGTCATCATGACATGACAGTACGGAGATGAAGTGGCAGTATAGAGGACATGTGGCATGGTGATTGAAATTTTTTAAGGGTCCTGTGGGCGCATTTCTGAGTGACACGTGTTACCACTAAGGAGGTGTCACATGGCACTAATGATGTCATAAATCTTGCAATCAGTGATCACACAAAGCAAGTTTCCTCCTCCTCCGAAGACTCTCACAAATTCAAATTTTGATATGCAAAGAGCCTCATGGATGTGATATATTATGTGTTATATCTTACAAAGATTTCATGTCCAGACAATCAACCAGGATAATGAAAGGAGGTAAAAGGTCCCCCACCCCCATGTTGTGATTTTGATATCTTTGGTGGACCTGATGCTACAGATTGATGATCACAATGATCAAGGGGAATGCCGTAGACAAAGCACTATAAATCGTCGGTATGAAATATTCTTCATAACAAAGGAAAAGTTCCCCAGAAGGTAGTGCAAAGTTCCTAGGACCTTAGGGCTAAGCACTTAGTCATAGTCCTCGGTCATATGAAGAGAACACCGAAAGGGGCTATACCTAAAGGGGGCCAAAGGGCATTAGAGCTCACTATTCTATAATATTTTAAAGAGGAAAATCCCCGATGCAATGATGTGCGATAATGAGGTACAAAGCTTTAAAAGTGGATGGGTGAGCAGCTAGAGCATTGAATGAAGTATGGTGCAATGGTAAACCAATATAAGGGGCTGAGGAAGACTTAATGGCTTGGAATGGAGCTCCACTCCAATACCCAGCAAAGGACTTCCTAGACATGTTCCATTTCTACTCCACGATAGACATTCACAGTTGACCCACTCGCTACTCCAGAGAACGAGCTATTCAGGAAGTTAAGGTGGAACTGACAGGAAATTACGGAGTTGCGAGAGAAGCACATCACAACTGAGACATGGCCTGACCAGTGGCCATTCATAGGAACAATAGATGGTACACTTCCTCCATCATCCTTTCATTTTCATCTTTCTTTTCATTATTTTGTAATTTTTATTTATTTCTAATAAGGGATCAAATCCCGATTGTAATCATTTTGGGTAGCAGATCCTTGAACGCCAAGACATCTAGTCTAGCAGACAACTGGATACTCTAGCAAAGATATTTTGTAACTGTAACCTAAGCTCCCCCTCTTATTATAAATAGGGTGAAGAAACACTTAGAAAAGGTTCCATAATTTTGCACCTACGGGTCAAGACTTATGCGATTCCACTTTAGTTCCACTTGCCTATCCATGAGGGACTTGAGTGTTATCTGGTTGATGTAAATGGACCAGTATGTTGGACTCATATTGTATTAATGAAACTCCCTGGTGATTCTAGGTAGATCATCATGTAGTATGTTTTCCTTTTTGTAATATCATTTCATATATGCTTTTCCTTCTCTAAAGTAGTGTGATGAATCTTTCGATTTCCATCTGATTCACGGATTTATCTAGGCTAGTAAATAAGCAAACAATACCTGTGCATAAGATAGATTTACTTGTGTTAGCCTATGATCTATACTACATGTGTACAAGACATATTTACTTCTGTTATTTGATTAACCCATATTACCTTTGTGAGCCCATATTTACTTTTGTTGTTTAGTGCTAACTATACCCATGTTATATCTGGTATGGGACCTCAGTAAGTACTTCCCTCTTCCACATCCTCTCTCTTCAATATTTCTGATGGAACATCATTGCTTAGGATTATGTCGTGTCTATAACCCTATGCATCGAATTACCTCCTTCCTTTCCTCCTCTTCACTTTAATGCAACTTGAATATAAAACTAGTTGTTGTGTGTTGGCCACCAAAAATAAAAAAATAATTAAAAGTGAACAGTTAAAAGTGATATGAGTGATGAGTGCAAACATTTAAATGTTGGTTCAATTAATAATAAAAACTTAAAGTAATAAAAATAATAAAAATCAATTTATTATATTTTGATTTTATGAATAAGCTTTGTTACAATGCCATGGCTTATCAATACTACATGCCCAAAAACCATAACTTATTTCACAACCAAATTATTTTATAACAGTATTACTGCATTCTTAACCATGGATATTTACCCCATTTTACCATGGATATTATTAACTTGTAGAAAAACATAACTTATTTCACAATCAAAATATCTTAGAACAATATGAAAATATTATTAACCATGGATATTCATCCCCACCTTACCATGGATATTATTAACTTTTAAATAGACTTTGTTACAATACCATAGGCCAATAGCATGGCTTATCCATATCAAATGCCCAAAATAGCAAAACTTATCTTACAATAAAAATATTTTATAACAATATGACAAGATTCTTAATCATGGATATTCACCCCCACTTTTTCATTGATATTATGAACTTGTGAGTAGGCTTTGTTACAATACCATGGACCAATACCATAACTTATCAATACCAAGTTCCCAAAAAACATAACTTATTTCACAATAAAAATATTTTATTTTATTTTTATTTTATAACCAACATAGATCCATCTTAACTAAGGATCCAATTGATGACAACAATCAAAGTGAAGGGAGGAGAGGGGGGGGCAGGTGAGAGGTGGGGAGATAGTGACAAATATGGAGGGCAGAGAAAAAGGGAGATAGAATGAGGAAAGAACAAAGGAGAGATGGAGAGAGAGTGAGGGAGAGAGGAGAGGAGGGAATATAGAGAGAGGGAGACACAACGATGGAGGGGAGAGGGAGGGAGATAGTGATAGAATTGGAGGGAAGAGAGACATACATAGATAGACCGATAGAGGGAGAGATAGAGTAATGGGGTGAGAGATAGAAGGAGGTGGGACAAAATGGGAGAGAGAGGACTCAAGAGAGAGAATGTGATAGAGATGAAGTTGTAGGGGGAGAGAGAGGGAAGAAATAAGAAAGACATAGAGGGAGAAAGGTGGAGAGAGAGAAGGTGTGACAAGGGAGAAATGGAGAGAGAGTGAGGGAGAGAAGAGAGTGGGAGGGAAGAGAGAGAGAGAGAGAGAGAGAGAGAGAGAGAGAGAGAGAGAGAAGGGGAAGAGGGAGAGGCATAGAGGAAGAGGAAGGGAGGGAGAGATAGATATTGAAAGAGAGTGTGTATGTTTGGTGGTGAGATAGAGAGAGTGAATAAGAAAGAGACACATAGATACACATATAGATATTATATATTTCTATATAACTAACCTAGATCCATCTTGACCCCAGATCGATCAAGCGTCGATAGGGATCAAATCTCTTGAGGTGAAAACCTTTCCTCAAGTTTTACACTCAAAAAAGAGTTTTGCAGCTGGAGAGATTGGATCTGTGTGGACACTTGATCCGGGGTTAAGATGGATCTAGGATAGTTATTATTCAGTCATACATATATAGTGTGACATTTTTTAATTAAGTTTTCCTACAACTAAATATTTATTATGATATTTTTTATTATTATATTAAATAAATAGTTTATTATTTATAAGTTTATACATAATAATTTAGTATTTTAAGTAAAATTTTATTATTATGATAACACATTTTCCTGGGTTAAAGTTTATTTTTATTGAGTAATTTTTTAATAGATTTACTTGAAATGATATTTTTATATGAAAATTTTTAATTGCAAATATCCTTATTCAAAAACCAACCATCATAAGAATTATTGAAAAACTCTTAGTTTGGTGAATTTTGAATGACAATTTCAAGTGGATTCACATGCATATTTTTTTTGTGATATATGATTTGTTTTTGTTTTTGTTTTTTTTTTTATGCAACTCACCTTTATTCGACAATTGGAACTAATCCATTACATGAAACAATTAACAACCTAATGGGAATAAGTAAATCAATCAATCTTGTGTATTGACCTTTATCCAAACACTCCTTTACACATTTCTTTGCAATTATTTTACCGACATTATTTGTTAGCAAGGGTATCATAATTTGGTCTATTGGGATTTTTTTGTTTACTTCTTTGCTTTAAATTCTATTTTTTTTTTGGTTCTTTCTTTATTTATCATGGCATCAAATGTAGATTATATTCTTGACGTAGTAGGTATTAACTACCTTCCATAGAAGAGAAATATTGTTGGTGTTTTTAGGAGTAAGAACCTATGATGGCTGGTTAATGGTGAACACAAGAAGCCTACCAATGTTAAAGACTTGGCTATATGGGAAGAACAATCTAAACATGCAAGAGATCTCCTTGGGAAAACTATCTCAAAAAATCTACAAGAACATATAGCAACTAAAGATAAGCTAGGTGTAGTGTGGAAAACTTTAGCTTCTTTGTATGACAAGATTGATAAAGTTACTACCTATTCCTTTGAGACAAAGCTTGTTGATTGACAACTTTGTGAATAATTTCTTACCTTGAAATATATTGTTTTCCTTCCTGAGTTAAGATAATCTATTAATATGAACAAAAATTATAGAGAGGACCAAGCCTCAACCAAGTTTAACATGGTGTTTCAGCAAAAATCTGGATTGCCCCACCATTGGGGAAACTAGTCCATAGAAAGCAAAAAAGCCAAAAAATGGTATCAGTCCTTAAGACCAGAATCCACAAAAGAAACTGTGAGGTATTTCCATGACATAATTTCTAGATAGGAGACCAGATTCCAACAGATGCTAACAAAAATAAAAAGACCAGATAGAAGACACCTAGTAGCCACGTCCCTACACCTGGCAGCCACGTTCGAACCTCTGGCAGCCACGTCCGAACCTCTGGCAGCCACGTCCATACCCCTGGCCACCACGTCCAGACACCTAGAAGAAACACCGACTTAATTGAAATCATCTGGGATGGGTTCCTCGACAATTGGGCATGCCCAATCATCTGCCACGTCCCTTGACACACTGTCGTGAGGCTCCCCACCACCGCCATGAGGCTCAACCATTAGATGGGAATTTCCAAGCTTGCTAGATACTGCCTATAAAGCTGACCTGTCGTGTCTAGTTCCACCTAAGGGCACATGGCTGCATAGCAACCCCCTTCACCATGCTAATTTCCATGAAGGTTATTTCCATGCAGAGTGAAGCAGCCCTCGTCCATCACGTTCGTCCCTATGTCTTTGCAATTGTTGCATCTGGGGTCATCCTCTTATCGCAAGTCAGAATTTTCCACCTAAGAGGCAATTTGTTCATGGTCTTCAGTAAAGAGGATGGAAATAGTAGCAGTAATAATAGGCTTGTTCAAGGTGCTACAGAACCTGAATTGGGTTGAGTGGGGAGCGGGATGAAGGGGCAAGGGAAAATTAGTAGAGTGAACTGCAAAATCACCATGAATTGCACCTGAAGATCGAGCATGACCCCACCCACTTCTTGTACTAGGATATCTACCCACCCCATGTCTATGGGGATGATGTAGTTCAGGGGAAGGAGAGGAGGTAGCGGGCTCAGGGTGCAGCTCAGTCTAAGGGTGAGAACTGCTTCCCTAAGTTCCACCTCTTCGACTTCTCATTCGATGTCTTACCATGCTAGTGGCTATGGATAAGTTCTCAGAGGGAGCAGTAACCAAAGGAATGATGATAGAGGGAGCTCTAACAGAGGGATTGAGAGGGAGAGCAGGGTTATTCTGAGTAGAGGTTAGATAGTAGAAACCAGAATGGAAATGGTGAAACCCATTTCCAAAATCAATGCAACAAACTAACCAGTAACATCACCTAGTTATAGTGCAAGAGCTGGGTTAATAGGCTTGAGGCGGGCAGTTGCAGTAGAGCAGGGGAGACGGAGAAACAATGAAGTTAGGTAGCTCCATATCCAGATAGTTAATGGATTTTTTTTGCTTTAAACCTGCATTAAATGTTTCTTGCAGTGTCTCATGAGGGCGTCTCAGGGTGGTATGGGGAGGGGTGCCATCAGCGAAGTGGCTCGTCCCCTCATTGCCAGTCTTCAATGTATTCATCAATATCCAAGTGTTTCACCTGCATTTGAGTGCTCTCCTACATCCTGTGTCTTCTCTTTCTCTACCAATTCATTGAATTCCTTCATCTGGGCCTCCATGGTTATAGTCGATAGTGCATTAGCATTCAGAGTAGTGCAGCTTTCCACACTTATGTTGGCAAGAAGGTCAGCCACCTTATTGCCTTCCCGACAAATATGTTTGAAATTGATTGGTCTATGGGACTTGAGCCAAATCTCGATAAGTTCTAGTCTTTCCGCTAGTCGCCAATTGTTGCCTATTTTGTTTTAGGGAGACCCCTCTAGAATTTTATTCACCATATTTATTAGGATTTGAGAGTCGCCTTCAATTATGAGAGGGAAAAAACCATGTGAGTGAGCTAAAAGGAGCCCTTGCCACAACCCTTCGAGTTCTGCTGAGTTATTAGTATCCCATCCATTTGAGCCTATGAATGTAAGAAGGGGGCACCTTTATGATCTCTGAAAATTCCCCCAAACCCTGCTTTGCCTGGATTGCTTTTTGAGGCCCCATCAAAGTTCAGTTGAATCACATGTTGGGGAGGAGGGAGCCATTTATCTGATATTGTACTTTTTGCTACAGATTTAGCAAGGATTTTCAATTCTTGATTCCATTGTAGATTCCAGTTGTCCCAGATATTCTTTTCCTGTGGCAGTGAGGGAAGGTCATCATCATGCCAAGTTTGGAGTAGAAGAGTTTCCTTAAGGTTTTGACATACATTGTTCCATATGGTTTCCAGAGGCAAAGACTGATCCTTGAAGATACGTTTGTTCCTCTCCTTCCATATAGTCCACATGAGAAGGCCTGGAATGAGCTTCCATAAGGAGTTTAGAACCTTACTCTTATAAGGATTTCTTGCCCAATTGCAAACAGTGGTGGGAATGTCTTCCTTGATTCTGTTGTCCCTTTGGAATCAAAAACTAACTTTCTCCCAGAGCTTGCAAGCTAAGGAGCAAGTATTCATGAGGTGCGAGGTGGTATCTTCTTCTTGTTTACAATTGGGATAGATGGAAGGTCCATGAAAGTTTCTCTTTCTCAAATTATCCCAAGTGAGGATTTTGTTTTGAAAAAGTATCCAAAGGAAGGTGGACACCTTCAACTAGATTTTAGTAGCCCAGATAGTGGTCCAAAGTGGATCTTTGAATGCAAATTCTTTTATGATTATGTTGTAGGCTTCATGCATGGTGAACATTCCCCTTGCTTCATATCCCCATATGAGCACATCCTTCTTTTCTGAGTATCTTATGTTCCGATTGGAGAGTTCCTTTCCCAAGATCTGCTAATTGGGCTCCAAGCCATTCCAAATAATGTGATCAAAGTTTAACCATTGCCTGAAACCTTGGGTTAAGGTAGGTTTCCAATATTGATTGATCTTATCAAACCTGTGAGTTTCCCAATTGGGAATTTGGTGGGGATTAATCAAATATTTTAGTCTATGTTGTTGATGCCAAGAATCTTCCGAGAACCTTGCAATAGTGTCATCCCTAACTTGCTAGAAGCTATGTTGTTGGATTAAAATTTTGTGTTGCTTTGCTGCATTCCAAACTAGGGAACCTGGACGTGTATCAGTGAGTCAGATGAGATCCTCAACAGGTCTATTATTGGCATATTTTGTTGTCCATAAAGTGGCCCAAGGAGTGTACGGTGCAATGAGCCAATTCCACCAGATGCATGCTCCCATAACTGCATTGCTATGATAAGGATCATGGAGCCCAGTCCCTCCAAAGTTCTTGGGAAGACATACCTTTTCCCATTTAACCAGGACCCATTTGTGATTTTGTCCTGAGTTGCCCCATAGAAAGGATCTTTGAAGCTTTTTTATTTCTTTGAGAACCCATTTGGGTGCTGCCAAGACTGAGAAGAGATACAGCGGCATAGATTGTAAAACTGATTTGATTAAGACTAAGCGACTAGGCATATTGAGGGACCTGTGGGTCCAAGAGGAGAGACGTGCTTCTAATTTTTCAAGGAGCAGATGCCAAGATGAGTGTTTCAGGGCAGTATCAGTCATGGGAGCTCCTAGGTAGTTGGATGGAAGAGCAGCTATCAGAAAACCCAGGATTCTAGCAATGGAGGCTTGGGTTACTACGGGGGTATGAAAGAAGAAAATTTGGGATTTGGCCTGGTTTATAGAAGCTCCAGAAGCAGCTGAAAAATTATTTAATAGAGATTTTAACTTGCAAGCTTCTTGGACTGAAGGATGGCCATAAAGCATGTTATCGTCCACAAATTGCTGGTGGGTGAAGGGAGGGGAGTTGGGAAAGGAGAGGCCTCGTAGCTACTGGGAGTGAAGTGCTTCTTTGATACATCTACCAAGACCTTCCGCCATGATGACAAACAGAAAAGGAGATAAGGGGTCTCCTTGTCGAATTCCTCTGGAAGGATGAAAGGGGGAGGAAGGTATGCCATTAATTAGGATGGAGAAGAAGGTGGATGAAATGAGACTCATGACCCATCTAACCCATGGTGGGGAAAAACCAAAGGCAGTTAACATCTTTTGTATATAATTCTAGCTTAAGCTATCAAAGGCTTTAGATAGATCTATTTTAAGGAGCATACCTGCTTTTTTATGTTTCTTCAAGGAATGGATGATCTCATGCGTTAGAATAATGTTGTCTATGATTTACGGCCTTCCACATACCCTAATTTCTATAGTGAGGTAAGTAACAGAAGCAATGGTTTAAGCCTCGAAGAAATGACTTTGGAGACTATTTTGTAGATGACATTGCATAGCGCGATAGGCCTAATGATCCAGGTGGATATTGGTGGCCACTTGCCAAGTTCGCCTGGACCCCCACCATTGTCTTTCTCAGCATTTTCAGTTTCCTTAATTGTAGCACAGTTTACTATTTTTAGCAGTTTTTCGGGTCCTGAAATTCCGGAGCTGTTTTGAGGCCCTAAACGATGTTTTTTTGGGAATCTGGGGCAACATGGGTCCATGGACCGATGTTGCCTCCCAAAGTGGTAGTACTCGGATAGATCTTTCTAATGAGCTATCGTACGCGTCAAACGGAGATCGTATGCCAAAGTTACGACCCCGGGAAATTGATGTACCAATTTACCCAAACGGGGCCCACAATTTGGCGTTTCATCTTCTAGGGTTAGGTTTCGGGATGTGAAGGGTTTTCCATTGTTTCTCAACAATAAATAGGCCTTCGAGCCTCATTGTAACTCAGTTTTAGAACAGTTCAGAGGCATGTAACCACCACATCTCTTCTGAGAGATAAGCTACCATCGTCCTAGCTGGTTTATTTCCATTTCTGGTTGTAAGCATATTTCAATATTTTCCATTAATGAAATGAAGTATTATTTCCACTGCATCTTTGTGTATATGGTTATCTCTGTGATTTGTTGCATTCTTGTTTAAATCCGGATCAGTGGTATCAGAGCGGTTTGTTTTTTCTCTGTTTTTCTTTGCATGTCCCCAACAAGGTCAGGATATAAGGAGTTAGGGCTTGAACTGGTTGAACCTTTGCAAGACCAGCCTCGCAAATCCCAATGGCCTCCCATGGCGGATGAGAAGAAAGACGAGGGGGCAGGAGATCCCATCAAAATGTTGCTCGAAGAAGCCCTCGAGAGACAATGGAACGCGATGATGGACAGCTTTGCCCAGATCCTTCAGCTGCTACCCAGAAGCAACGCATCGGCCTCCAGCAGCTACTCTGGAAACGCCACACCCTTTAAGGTAGAAGTTAATTTTGAAATCCCCATATTTGAGGGTCAGATAGACGCAGATGCCGTAGATAAATGGTTAAATCTGCTAGAGGGTTATTTTTCTGTTCATGAATTTTCAAGTCGGGAAAAGATTGTTTTTGCTCTTCTCAAAGCAGCCCCCCACGTCAAGGACTGGTGGGAAACCTACTGCGAGCAGAAGGATGAAAGTACTGGCTCACTATTTTCAGTCGCACCCACCTGGGATTCATTTCGGGATGCCATCAAGGAGCAGTACTACCCTGTCGGAAGCTATGAGGATGAATACATAAAGTGGACCACGCTGCGGTAGGGAAGGGACCAAGACGTGCGGGAGTTCACCAATCTTTTCCATACCCTTCACACAAAGTTGGGTATCAAGGATTCAGAGCAACATTTGATACTCAAATACCGTGGCTTCCTGCACAAGTACATCCAGGAAGAAATACAATTCCTAAACATCCCCTCGCTTGGCGCAGCATACCGATATGCCGTCAAGGTCGAGCAGAAGTTTAAACAAAAGAAGCGAGACTTTGGATCTGCGAATCCAAAGCAGGGGAAAGGTGCCCCTAAACCACAAAACAAGGGACAAAGCCAAGGCGGGACAGCCTAAGACAACCAGCCGAAGCCGCAAGCAAAGAGCAGCGCCGCGAAGCCGAGAAAGGACACTGGAAAGTGGTGCGAGTTCCATAAGAGCTCCACTCACAACACAAGTGAGTGTCGGGCCAAGCAGTCACTGGTGGCCGAGCTAAAGGTTTCAGAATCAGATGCATGTTCCGACTCTGAGTTAGAACCCGATAAGGGGTATGAAAAAGGGGAGCAAATCATTGATGCGGATCCCAGCACCACTGTTGCTACCGCAAAGATCCAGAAGAATGAACCCGAAGATCCAGAGGAGGAGGAGCGTCTCTTCCACTCCCAGATGTGGGTAAAGGGCTCCCCGATACAGTTCATTGTTGATAGCGGGAGTCAAAAGAACCTCATTTCGGCAGAGGTCGTGAAGCGGTTGGGCTTACCGACCACAACACATCCACAACCATACACCATTGGGTGGCTTCACCAAGGACGAGATCTTTGCGTGAGCCAGCAGTGTCGCTTTCCATACAACATCAAGCCCTTCACGGATGAGGTATTGTGTGACATTTCTCCCTTTGAAGTTTGTGATGTATTACTAGGACAACCATACTTGTGGAAGCGACATGCTGTGTATGAATCAAGGCCCCGTGCTATTATTATTACATTGGGAAATAAGTTGTTCAGGATACCAGAGGTAGCACCACCTGCCGCCATCTCTTTGATTACTGCAAAACAATGCAGTAAGATCATTTCCAAAACCAGGAAATTTGTTTTCCTAATGATACGCCCTCAACGAAAGAAGAAGACAGTGGCCGCGACCTCCAAACGGGGTCCCTCTGCACGACAACTACAGATGGACAAGGTTGTGGAGGAGTACGAGGACATCTTCACCTCCCCGGCAGGGGTTCCTCTGGACTGTCAGGTCAAGCACTCCATCGATCTGACCCCAGGTGCACCGCTACCCAATGGACCAATTTATCAGCGCTCCGTTCTGGAAAACAATGAAATCAAGAGGCAGATTCAGGAGCTCCTGCAGAATGGTCACATCTGTCCGAGTTCATCGCCCTGTGGGAGCCCGATCGTGTTGGTACAGAAGAAGGATGGGACGTGGAGACTCTGTATTGACTATTGGGCGCTGAACAAGATCACTGTCCGTAATAGGTACCCGATCCCGCAGATTGATGACCTCCTAGACCAAGTAAAGGGGGCGAAATATTTCAGCAAGATCGATCTGAAGTCAGGATATCACCAGGTACCAATCGAACCCTCCGATGTGTGGAAGACTACCTTCAAATCTAAGGAGGGCCTCTTCGAATGGTTGGTCATGCCTTTCGGATTGACGAATGCTCCTGCAATCTTTATGAGGCTAGTGGATGACATCTTGCGGCCATTCACCAACTCCTTTGTAGTAGTATACTTGGATGACATTCTGATCTTCAGCCAGAGTTGGGAAGAGCACCTCCACCACATCCGACAGGTTCTCCAAACACTGCGGCAACACAAGCTATGTGCCAATTTGGAGAAATGCACTTTTGGCATGACCCAGGTTCAGTATTTGGGATACATCATTAATGAACAGGGGGTGCATGTCGATCCGGCCAAGATCCAAGTCATTCGAGATTGGCCCTCTCCAACCACTCTAACAGAGCTCCGCAGCTTTCTAGGTCTTTCCAACTTCTACCGCAGGTTTGTGTTGGGGTTTTCTCATATTTCTTGGCCCTTGAGTCAAGTCCCCAAGGGCGGGGCGAAAGAAAAACTCTTTTGGTCTGAATCTCAACAGAAGGCATTCAGGGAATTGAAGGATCGCCTCTGCACGGCACCAGTGCTCGCGTTACCAGATTTACAACAACCATTTGAGGTCGAGACAGATGCCTCTGACTATGCTATTGGGGCAGTCCTTACTCAACATGGACATCCAGTGGCATATCACAGTGAAACACTTTCAGACACAGTCCGGAAGTACCCCACTTATGATAAAGAGATGTATTCCATTGTACAGGCCTGCCGACAATGGAAGCATTACATTTGGGGAAGGAAATGGTCATCCACACAGACCACCGACCTCTGCAGTTCATACAGACCCAAGGGAAATTGCAGAATGATTGCCATCAGAAGTGGTCTACTTACATGCAACAGTTTCACTTGAATATCAAGTATAAAAAGGGCAGCACCAACAATTTTGCAGATTGCCACCGATCATGGCACTAACCACCGTGCTCAACTCTTGTGGGCACGAGACTGCTGATTGGCCACTTCTCTACAAAAGCGACCCAGAATTCGGCCACACATACCAGAAACTCTTGGAGGGTCGGCATGTTGCAGATTTTCACCTCCAGGACACCCTATTATGCCACCGCGGTCACCCTTGTGTTCCTTAAAAGGAGCGTGCCAAGATGATTTGGGAAGCACACTACAGTCGGGCTGCTGGGCATTTCGGGGTCGAGAAAACAGTGGTAGTACTGCAAAATTATTTCTATTGGCCGAATCTTCGACAGGATGTTGGGAAGTACATCCGATCATGTACTGCCTGTGCCATTGCCAAACCGACCATTAAGAAGCACGGCCTCTATACCCCGTTGCCTACCCCTAGTCGACCTTGGGAATCCATCTCCAAGGATTACATGTCAGGCCTTCCTTCCACTAAGCATGGAAATGACTGTGTTTTTGTGGTCATCGACAGGTTCTCGAAGATGGCCATTATGATGGCCTGCAAGAAGAATATCACAGCAGAAGCCACTGCTAAACTCTTCTTTGAATGAGTGTGGGTGCACTTTGGGATCCCACAGTCTATCATCTCAGATCGGGACAGTCGGTTTCTCAGCACATTTTGGTCCAGTCTCTGGTCAATGCTGGACACCAAACTCACGAAGTCCACAGCCTTCCATCCTCAAACTGATGGCCAGACACAGGTTGTCAACAGGATGATTGTGCACATTCTGCGCATGTATAACTCAAAGCATCCACGCACATGGGACGAGAGCCTCCCCTATGTTCAACACAGCTACAACCGAGCTCTTCACAGCTCCACTGGCCATAGCCCTTTTCAGGTGGGTTTGGGATTCCAGCCACTATGCCCCATTGATGTGGCCATGCCCCTTGCGGCTACTCACATGAATTCAGCTCATGTCGAGTCCGAAATAGATAAGGCCACCAGCTTCATTGAGCGCATCCAACATATTCGCCAGCAGGTCCATGACATTCTTGAGAAATCAAATGCCAAGTACAAGCAGCGACATGATCAACACCGGGTGCCACACAAGTTTCAGGTGGGCGACAAAGTCTGGTTGCATTTGCAAAAGGAACGCCTTACTGGAGCCTATCGGAAATTGAGACCACTCTGATATGGTCCTTACACCATTACTAAGGCTATGGGAGACAATGCATTTGAGCTCAGCATTCCCCCATTCCTTGGCGTTCACCCAATGTTCAATGTGGACCGACTTCGGCCATACTTTCCACCATTGCTAGACACATCCGACACTGCAGAACAGCTCAAACCCACAAAATTAAATCCAAATTGCATGGAACAAGCTGCAACTGATCGGATCATGGACACACAGATCAAGAACACTCGCCAATAGAATATCCAACTGTATCGAGTTGTCAAAACAAGCCAACTCCTTCAGCAGGGCAAGTGGCTCACCAGGGAACAAGTTCAGCAGAAGTTTCCTCATCTCATGGAGGATCTCAACGCAATGGGGACCATTGCTTCCTAAGGGGGGAGGAATGATCCAGGTGGATATTGGTGGCCACCTGCCAAGTCCGCCTGGACCCCCACCATTATCTTTCTCAACATTTTCAGTTTCCTTAACTGTAGCACAGTTTACTATTTTTAGCAGTTTTTCGGGTCATGAACTTCCGGAGCCGTTTTGAGGCCCTAAATGACGTTTTTCTGGGAATCTGGGGCAACATGGGTCCATGGACCGATGTTGCCTCCTAAAGTGGTAGTACTCGGATAGATCTTTCTAATGAGCTATCGTACGCGTCAAACGGAGATCGTATGCCAAAGTTACGACCCCGGGAAATTGATGTACCAATTTACCCAAACGGGGCCCACAATTTGGCGTTTCATCTTCTAGGGTTAGGTTTCGGGATGTGAAGGGTTTTCCATTGTCTCTCAACAATAAATAGGCCTTCGAGCCTCATTGTAACTCAGTTTTAGAACAGTTCAGAGGCATGTAACCACCACATCTCTTCTGAGAGATAAGCTACCATCGCCCTAGCTGGTTTATTTCCATTTCTGGTTGTAAGCATATTTCAGTATTTTCCATTAATGAAATGAAGTATTATTTCCGCTGCATCTTTGTGTATATGGTTATCTCTGTGATTTGTTGCGTTCTTGTTTAAATCCAGATCACCTAAATTTATCAGGGGTTCTAGATTGAGCTTCTTTAGGAATGAGGGTGATGAAAGTGGCATTCATGGATGGTAGCATCCATCTATTGGATCTGGATTCTTCAACAACCTACCAGACTTCAAATTTGATCAAGTTCCAGAAATTGTGAAAGAAATTAGAAGTAAACCCATATGCGTTGGGCGCCTTTCCTTCTTTTAATTGATGTACTGCCTTTTCCACCTCCTGTAAGGTAATCGGTTTGAGAAGCAGCTGATTATGTTCTTCAGTGATGACCTTTGGAATAGACTTGATTATTTTATCTATGGCCTCCATTCTATCTGTTTGAGTCTCATGATGAACCTGCTTGAAGTAGGCAAGAAGTTCTTGCTCTATGTCTGTGTGGTCTTCTACTCTTTCTCCTTGGCTGTTCTGTATATGGGTGATGGTATTGTTCATTCTCCTTTGAACAGTAGTATGGTGAAAAAACTTTGTATTTTTTTCACCTTCCTTCAGCCACCTGACACGTGATTTTTGCTTCCAAAGAACTTCTTCTTGCTTGTCTCTTTCCAAGATTTGAGATTGCAGGTGTGTTTCCTGCTCTGAGAGCTGCTCTGATCTACCTTCTGTGATGATTTTTTGTTGTAGCTCTTTCATTTCTTTATTTAGAGTAGTTTGTGCCTGAAAAATATTACCAAAAGTAAACTGGTTCCATTGTTTGATGTGGAATTTAAGATTTTTGAGTTTTTGCTGGAATTGGAACATTTTTGAGCCCTCCAATGGTATGAAGCTTTTCCAGACCTTATTTTTGAAGTTATTGAAGTGTAGATGTGTCATCGAGAAGGCTTCAAAGTGAAAGGGCCGACGAGTAGTGTTGCCTGGTCTTGTCCATTGAAGTGCAATTGGCCAATGATCAGAACCTATGAGGGGCAGGATTGAGGCTGAGAGGTCTCTGCCTAAATGGATTGCATTATCAGAAAACAAGAATCTATCCAGTTGTGAAGTGATTGGATGAGGGCCTACTCTTTTATTTTTCCAGGTGAAAACCCCATTATTGAAAGGCATATCAACGAACCAGTTGTTCTGGATGAAGTTTTTTAAGTGAAAACTTTCCTTATCTAGTTTGTTTCTGCTTCCCCTTTTTTCTTCCAATTTGGTTATCATGTTGAAGTTCCCCCCGTGATCGAGAGTGGGTGGGTTCTTTCAGCATTGATTATTGATAGATTATTCAATATGTCTATCTTGTACATGGCTTCCTGAGGAAAGTAAACATTTGTTAAATGCCCATGTATATTTGTCCCTATTATATGGAAGGTAGCCTGAATGAAATGCTTGTTCGCATGAATATTGGAGAGTGTGATTTTCTAAGGATTCCAGATGATTACAAGGCCTCCTAATGCTCTTGAGGCATCCACGACAATTTCATTACTACTTAGCCATGCTTTTTCCATAGTTTTTTCTAGAGTTGTAGAGTTACACTTAGTTTCCTGTATGAAGAAGATGTTGGGTTTTTCTTGCTCAATCATGATTTTTATCAATATGTACTTCCTAGGGCTATTGATCCCTCTAATATTCCATGAAATAAGCTTCATGATGAGGTATTGGGAAGGGTGGTATAGTACTGTGTGAGCTTGGAATATCTTCCCGATTACACTAGCATTTCCCTAATGAGGATGGTTCTTTGGAGATCTTTTTTCCTTCCTCTCTTTTTATTATCTTTGTTGAGGATCTTTCTGTCCCATTGAATTCCAGGTTGTATGCTAAGGGTTCTCTTCTTCTGTGCTCTTGACAAAATTACTTCTAGGTTTTCTTGCTGTCTTTTTGGAATCTTGTCATAATTTTTTGTTTTACAGGCTTGCTCTAAACCTAGTATATCTAGATCTCCTATATCTATGCTCTCTGGTTCCTCTTCCATGTTCTGGGTTTCATTTATTTCTTCTATATTTTCCTTTGGATCCTTGAAAGAAATCTACTCATTGTCCACATCCATGCTTTGAGTGAGCCAGGTGGGAATATCGCTGGGAGAGGGGGAGATGAGGTCAATGGCTTGTTTAGACTTCTGGAGAATCTTTGTGCTGGTGGAGGCTGAATGGGCTTTTAACTTAGGCTACTCCTTAGAGGGAGTAGGGGTTTTGAGGTTGTTCAGCTCTGGCTGGGCCAGGGAATCAAAGTTTTTCCTTGTGCTCGATCTTGGGGGGTTATCAGCAAAGGTCTTGGGGTTAGAACCACATTTTCTGGGGTGCTTTTTGCGATGGGAGACTTTGGTGAAGCCATGTGCGTCTGATTTTTCAGATGGGGGTGGGGCTAAGGTTTTTAGATTGAATGAGCAATCTCGAAATAAATGGCCAATTGCATGACATTTCCTATAGTGGAACAGAACATGTTCATGGTCTATCGATTGGATCCATTCAAAATCATTATGAAAAAGACTTACTCCATCCTGAAGGGTGTTGTTGAGATGCATATTGACGCATATACAATCATATGAGGTGTATCTTCTGACCTTAGTCTCCTCTGCAATTTTGATGAACACACCAAGGCCATTACTAATATCTTGTAATGAAGCCTCATCCTAGTGCTCCTAAAGGGAGGGAGTAGAGGCGGATCCATACTGCTACCCAACTGAGATCTTCTTTATACGGGTTAAATCTCTCAACCCAATCTTTGAGATACAAGCCAACAGCGTTGAGGAAATATGGCCCTCCATCAATGATTATGTTCCTATCCTCTAGACAGTTGAAAACTGCCATGAAGAAGCCCTTAGGGCCCAGCTGCAGGGTTATATGACCTTTTGGCTTCCATTTGGCTGCAATCCATCCCTGCAACACTTTTTCTGTGGGCCAAAATCCAATAATCTTACCCATCAAAGCATGATCCTTCATATATTGGATTTGAGTATTAATTCTACAGCTTGGTAGCTCAATCTTTGGCCTTGTGGTTGCGACTCGCTTGCATGTGGTCGAAGTCGTTTTGGGAATCTTGTTAACTATTTCTTTGTCTGCTTGTGAGTTCTTTCATTATTCCGTTTCCGCCTGGAAAGTTTGTTTGCAGGCTTCCTCCTGCATTCGAATATGTTCATTTTCATTTGGGGGAGGCTCTGTGTCCTCCCCCTGAGGTAGTCTCATGATTCGTGCACCGCCTCTTGTCCATTATGGTTTGTCGTGTAGCTATAAGAGTTGGAAGAGTTACTGCAAGCTTTGTAATTCTATCGTCGAAAATTAGGCCTAAACCCTAAGCTGCCATGAATGCTGCTCCACCCTCCACATGGGTAGGGTTCACCTTGCAATCTATTGTTGCTCAGTGGAAAACAAAACAATGGATGAAAAATAGTATCAAGTTTTGAAGGAATATCATGAGTCCTTATTGATGCAGCTAGATGAAAAGGATGAAACCATTCAATACCTACATCACTACAATCATAACCTTGATTTTGAAGTAAGACATTTGAGACGAAGAATGATAATGTGGGGCAATAATACATTTCTATTGATGATGTTGCTTGTATTCTAGTTTATTATAAGACCATTGATGTTCATATTTCTATTTAATTTCATGGTGTATGTAACACATCCCCTTATCTAACCAAATAACCTGAGGTGGTTATGAATCTAACCCAACTGTCAAAAAGAAATTATGAGAATGATGTAAGCAAATTTAACACTAATGCAACCCAATTCATGATATTCATCTCGTCAAAACATTTCTGGTGATTAAAAAATATATATGTATTAGGATCTCGGGGTCAAAATTTGTGTGGGTTTAATGTTTCCAATTCCTTACTTACATTGATACATTTCCATGCCATGTGGCACCCATGTGTACTCCATCTTGTGCCACATGGTTCACTACTTAATGTCATTTCCAACACATAAAAGGGTTAGATGTGTTTGGAGCAATTCCATAGTTAACCCTATCATAGTCAAGGTGCAAACTCTATATGAAAAAGATTTGGGGGAAAGCCTTCGAAGGTATCCAATGCCCTTTAAAAGAAATTACTTCTAAATTGCATGACACATTATTTCAAGAGAAATGAGGTATTCTTAAGTCTAAAATAATAATTTCTAGTACTGATGACAAGAGAATCCTTTGGATGAAACACTGTACACCTATCTCTCTCCTGCTTAAAAACATATGTTATCCTTTGGATGAAACACTGTACACCTATCTCTCTCCTGCTTAAAAACATATGTTGCCAATGACCTTATTTGCCTTGTTTCTCACCTGTTTTTTTTTTCCAAGACTATAAATGATTTTAGAGTTATTCCTAATAAATAAAGTTTATTCTTCGTACCCAACTCTAGCATAGGGGAAATGCAAGTATTAGGTGAAACGTTAAATCCAAACCACCATTGAACCATCACATAAACATTTTGAGATCTCCCCTTGCATTTGGTTATGAAACAAAACAAGGGTGCATAAAAAATTCCATAAAATGCATCTTTTTGGTGTGAGAAGGGATTTTATTGAATCTATCATGTCCTAAATTTCATTCTGAGATGGATCTAGGCATGAAAAACTAAATAGAAAACTGATGCTTACACACCCTAGCTTCTTTGTGGATATCCTGTTCTTTCCTTGATTTTCATATAAATAGTTCGTATAGATATGGGGCATACTTTAACACTATAGAATAACTAAAATATTAAGTACCTACAATTGTGGCTTAACCCTTATACTATGACTGAATTTTACATGATTAAAAATCAATGCATATAATTCAACCCTTGCTAGATGAAATGTTACTCTGATTGAAGGATTGAATTAAAGTGAGCATACTACATTTACGATATGAAATCAACTCTCTCTCTTTTTTTTTTTTCTGATATCTAGTGGAATTGACAATGGTGATGGTATCATACTTGTGTTACACGGGGTCAAATTGCACAGACTCCCACTATAACTGCTAGGAGGAACCACCCCGCCTGCAAGGAAAAACCCCTCAAGGTAAGACAAGACTTGGACCTATAACCTACAGGAGCAAATCCTTGCGGGCTATGAAATCAACTCTCTTCATTTGAGTCTTCATAATTAAATGTTTAATAATAATATATCTAGTATGTTCATTGCTATAAAATATGGCTCACTACCTTTTCACTTCAATGTTGATAAAATGAAAACTCTATTCACACTTTTAAGCCTTACGTTAAGCACCAAACACAAATATGATCATGTTAAGGAGTTCAATGATGGTTCAAGGATTCATATAAATATGGATTAACACATTCCATATTCTTTAAATGCAATGTTTCAACTCACTAAGCATTCGATTTGTTTGATGCACAATTTATTATTTTCACACAATCTGCAACAATTTATAAATGGAATATCATGGTTTTTTAGATGAGTAATCATTTCCAATATAGATTATGATAGTTGGACATGCCATAATAATATCCAAAATAAAATATGCATGAAATCTCTCTCCACAAACATGATCTTGTGCTTGCCATATTACAGTACTCAAATGTTTGACGGAGAGTGATAATTAAAGTATTGGAGAACTAGGATATACACTAGTCCGAAACAAGCTACCAGTGCAACTGGTTCCCTAATTCCATTTCTCCTATATGCCATTGAAATTGTCATAGAATGTTCATTTCAAATACAACATAGTCCCCAATTGCACTCCAGCCCAACAAATGAATTAGTATATGATTCATCATCTCTGGGAAGAATATATGGAATCACCAGTCCCAACATCAAATATGGAAGCTACATTCTCTGTAGTAGTAACAAATAACTTCCCAATTTGAGGTTGGAATCTCAGTTGTGTCTTATCATCCTTGAAAATTATTTTAAATATGTCATGGTTAATACTCTAATAAGGGATTGCACTATTATCATCACAAGAGAATAATAGTTTATCATTGCTGGGATAGAAAGCCACAATATTTGGGTTTGTATTGAATATAACATAAGTAATAGGATGAGGGTTTTCCAAAAGCGTGCACACACATTTTAGGGTATCCATAGTCCAAAAAAAATCTATTTTATCATGTCTAACACTTGTGAGCTTATCATATGTATATAAATGGAAACAAACCATTGTACACGTGTGCATTGAGGCACCTACCTTGTTGAAATAAAACCCTATTGAGAACTCCAATTTGTAGCTCTCATAACCATAGTTTACAATATCCAAGATATTTCCTTTTTGCCTCCACCAACATGAGATATACAATTATACATTTTCCATTTTGCCTCATGTGGTTATGTGCTGACTTGGCATTCTGAAAAATAGGAGTTTTGCATGATGAAGTGGAAATTATTAAATACTCTTTGATGTAGTAATTCCTTGAATATCAAAACCTACTAAAAAATTATCCAAAACAATGGGCTAAGCCCCTTTCACTCATATTCACCTACCTGCTCTGCATCCACAAATCATAGAGACTTTACATTATTTACAAAATTATACCAAAATTTTAAGTTATATTAACCCCAAACTAACCCAGGGGACACCATCCTAACACATTGTCATAGAGTCTGGTAACTACTATCATTTTTGGTGGGAAGAGGACTAAGGCAAGAATAGCAAGGAAAATATTGTTGCACTATGGGGAGTGTTGATTGTAGGAAAATGGCTAGGATTGGAGAGTATACAAATATATGGGGGGCTAAAAGAATCAATGATTGAGTAAAATTCCATAATCACTTCAATCCTCTTGTATTAAACAACTAGATGAACACATCAAGACGGTGGTATGTACTTTAGACCACACCAATTTTTATCACATATATAGGGAGAAGAAATAGACAACTCATTTATTATCCAAAAGAGGAATTGGCAAGGCACCAGGTAAATTTTCCTTCTTTGTATTCAATCAAGGTGTCAAGAAAAATGTGGGCAACACTAACTTTTCAAAGAGATAGGAGACAATATCAAATGCGGACAATTCAACTTTTCAAAGAGATATGGAGGATAGGTCCTAGAAACCATAACTCTAGAAAACAAAAGATATGGATATTGTAAATATAGGAAGAGATAGGGAATTTTTTTTGTTGTATTTTCTTTTTGTTGATGGTGTAGACAAAGACTCAAAAACTATGCCAAATGTAATATCTATCCTATTAATATAATACAAAAAAAAAATCTTAAAAGGAAAAAAGGTACAAAGATCTATGTTTTGATCTTCGCTTATTTCTCTCTATAGATTTTAAGGTCTTTTCTTTATTTATTTCTCTCTATAGATTTTAAGGTCTTTTCTTTATTTAAATCGTAATTTATGAACATGCATTGTTGTATTGCACAGCGTTGTTCTCCATATGCATGAAAATCATGTTAATACTTCTTAACAAGAATCAGTGCCCATTGCTAGCAATGTTTTGGATAATGATCCACAAACATGAGTTAGGGCTTCCCAAGGTCAAGTTAGTGATCGTAAGAATATAGCTACATAGATCAATAATGTTTCTATGTACTCTTTTGTTAACTGTGAAATATTGATGGTGCAACAGACTAATCTTATCATTTTGTATATTTGCACTATATTGCTCCAAATGCTAATAAGGTATTTCCCAAAAACTAAATAAAATATAGTTTCAACATTGATTTTCCATATTGTTACATTACATTTATTGATGTGATTTTCATATAGACCAATTTTTTTTATGATGCCATTTTATTTCCTGTATTGAAATTTCATGTATTGGATCTTGCTCCCCTCTTCTCAATGCATAGTCTCTTAGTCCAATAGTTTAAGTTTTTATGAAATGAAATTTATCTTAATATTATTTTATAATTTTTTAAATTGATGCATCTTCTGCTTATGAAGTATTATGTAAAATACCAAATGCTATAAATAATATAGTGAGTAGAAACCAATGATTTTTTTTGAAAACAACCATTTTAAACAAGTGAATATCTTTTGCAAAGATGCAGATGTAGGCCTCATACTTACAACTTTTACTTTTGTTGCGCAGGATCACTTCAATGAACTTTGATATGTTCGTGTATTGATTCGAAAATATATTGATGCACAACTTTCGACATGTATGCTTCAATAACCAGACTACTACCCATGATATGATTTAAAAATACCAGAAGTGTGTGGAATGTAAGTAGACTACTTCAATACAGAACTAATTAACGAATATGTATTTTAGGCCAAACCTAGATTGATCATCATGTATCATAAACGTTAATGTGGACAAAACACATCTGGTTTGATTCCTCCTCTAGTTTGTTGATGGTTCATTTCCTAGTCCTTGGATAGACCAATGTAAAAATATTTCTCCATATCTTCTTAATAACCATCATCATTTTTGAGAAGTTAAAGGATTTTTTCAATTATTTAGAGAGAATATTTATTTCCCCTTAGGTCTAGATAGATATTCCTTCTTTTACCGGTTCAAAGCATTGAATTCCTTATGATATCTTTTTTTTTTCCTCAATGAAAACCCCAAATTATATCATTATCCATGTACTGGTTGGTTTGATTGCCAGTTAAGGTTTGGTGATTTTTTTTTCAAAATATAATTATGATGTATATGCCCAATGTTATGAGTTTTCCAAATATTTTGGGATTTGGTGATGTGTGATTAAAAATATGGGAAATATAAATTAATATATAATTAAAATAATTTTAGATTTTAAAATATTTGGAAAATATTAATATATAATTAAAATCATTATTTCAAAATTTCTTTATGAAAAAAAATTGTATAAAATATAAAAAAATGTGTATATTTTATGGTTAAAAAAATTTAAAAAAATAAAAATAAAAATTGTTTATATATTTTATGATGAGAAAAAATATAATTGGAAATAATAGAAAAAAAAATTGTTTATATATTTTATGATTGAAATTGTTAGTAGTTTAGTTGTGAAAAATTGTTGATGAGAAGCAAAACACATAGTGCTATTTTCTGAGATATAAGATCTTTAGTGGGTATTTTTGCTAAAGAAGTTATTATCCTTATTTGGACAACATAGATGTTTTTCCTTTCTAATAGATTACTAGTAAGTAAAATTATTATAAGAAATTTGTTTATTAAAATATTATTTATCTAGAATTTTGTTTACTATAAAAGAAATTGATTTTAAAATGAGAATGTCGAAGGTATTGAAATAATAATTAGCCTCAAATATTTATTGGTTTTTTAAATGTTTTATTAAAAAAATTAATTACAAATTGACAACTTGATTTATTTGAAAAACTAATTACTAATGTGAATTAGACATGTGCATTTTCCTTTGTGGGAGATCTTCTTGTTGTCCTTTGCATTTCAAACAACAGCCATCAACAACCATCGATCATTGGTTACTTCAATGCACACTCCATCTCATTTATTTTTCTTCTATATTTCACACAATATTAGTTATTTATTCCACTTCTGAAAAAACTCGTGCTAAACTGAACCTTTTTTCAAAGTATAACTATTATGTATATGTCTAATGTTATTAAAAATATGGGAAAAATAAATTAATATATAATTAAAATCACTATATGGAAATTTTTGTATAGAATATGGTTGTATAAAATATAAAAAGAATTGTGTATATATTTTATGATTCAAATTCATATGCAATCAACGAACTGTCTGATGCACTTTATCTGTTTTGTGAAATTTTACTAAAGCAATGTGTTGATGAGAATTAAAACACATAGTGTTACTTTCACTATATGACTTTTCATGGCTATTATTGCTAAAGACCTTATTCTCCTTATTTGGATAAACATAAATTCCCTTCCTTTTGATTGGATTACTAGCAAGTGAAATTATTATAAGAAATTTGTTTACTAAAATAATTTTTATTTAGAATTTCAAGAAATATGTTTGTTATACAAAAAAATTGATATTAAAATGAAAATGTTGAAGGTATTGAAATAATAATTAGCCTGACTATTCGTTGATGGTTTAAGTATTTTATTAAAAAAAAAATTGGAATTAATGAATTAGAAATTGAAAACTTGGCTTATTTAAAAAAAATAATTACAAATGTGAATTAGACATGTGCATTTTCTTTTTTGAGAGATATTTTTGTTTTCCTTTTCATCTCAAATAGCAACCATCCATCATCGATCATAATTCAATGTTGAATATCTCATTTATAGCATCTTCTATATTTCATATAATATTAGTTATTTACTCGGACTATTTTTTCATTACCATGGAGTGATCCTTGAAGTTGAAAAGTTGAGAGTGAAGGAGAACTTCTAGGGTTTCAGCGAGTTGCAGATAGTGTTCCTTATGGAGGATCACAGAGGAGGGAGAGCCACTCCCTCCTTCAAGGAGGTTGTTTCTAGTAGAGGTAACAAACCTCTAGAAAATGTTAGAGGTACATGAGAGGAAGGGGAAAGAAATATGGAAGAGGAGATAGTAGAAACCAATAATAAGCAAATCAATGGCACAAAGGACAAGGAGGTAGAAGAAAAAAAACAGGGAACTAATGAAGAGAAACAAAAAGGACCCTGAAAACCCAAAGCTGAGTTCACCACCGAGAGTTATTTTGAACGACCCTATTCTGCAAGCACACAAGGACCACATGCTATTGTCTATAGGTTCATGGGACTGTGGCCCACTGAAAAAACATTACAGACATGGATCAAATATCACTGGAAACCTAAAGGGAGCATTGACCTTCATCTTGGGTCAAAGGGATTCTTCATTGTGGTGTTCACAAAAATTGAAGACAAGGACACAGTATTTGAAGGACGACCCTACTTCTATGCACCATTTGGACACTACATGAGGCCATGGATCATGAATTTTGTCCCGGAATGTGAGACTGTTACTTCGGTATCTGTCTGGGTAAGACTCTATTTTATACCTCTTGATTACTAGAAAAATGAATCGTTAGCAGCCATAGGCAATAAATTAGGTCGTTTTGTCAAAGCTTCTAAAGCCACAAGAAAAGGGAAATACACTTCCTTTGCTAGGATATGTGTGGAAATGGATCTATCAAGAGCTCTACTAGATGAAGTGATCCTAGAATTTTTTTAATGAAGAATGGGTGCAAATAGTAGACTATGAGCATATTCCATTCACATGTCATAGATGTCATGAACATGGGCATCTATTTAGAGACTATCCACTCAGTAAAGTGGTAAATAATAACAAGGCTAACACAGTGAAGGAAACAAAAAGTTACCAGAAAGTGGTAAATCAAGGAAAAGGCAACAAGAGAGGATGAGAGCAACATCAAGGTGAAGGGCTAAAGGCCAGTCAAAACAAGTTCCAAGTTCTTGAGGAAAACAAAGAGATCACAAAGGAATATCAACCAATGGAAGGAAATCCTAGGGAAAAGAAAAAGGAAGAAGAACGTGACCAAACTCACGAAACTGATTATCAGAAAGAAACCATGATGAGTGATACAGAACTTGAGATGGATTAGGAGATGACCCAGAGTGAAATGGACCTAGAGGACCATGATCTACAAGAGATTCTTGATAAAGAAAACCAAAACCTTGAAGGGTTCTTGATTCGGGGAGCTCTGGGACGAGTGGATTTGGTACCTCAAGAAGAGCTCAATAGAATTCAACAGTTGTTTTTATGGAAAACATAGGCTAATTTGTTGGAGAAAGGAAAAAATATAGATAAGCATGATAAGAGAGGGGTGAAGACGATGAAAACAACTCCAGGACTAGCAACAAGAAACCCAGGTAAGAAAAGATGTAGGAAAAGCTAGAATGAACTCTTGATGGAATGTGGCAAGCTAATGATAGACTCGAGTAAGATGAAAGATCTAGCGAGCTACTCCTTTACAAATCTTTAATTATGAAGTTTACATCTTGGAATATCAGAGGTCTAGGGAGTAAGAGAAAGCAGAGAATTCTTAGTAATAGGATGAAACAAGAAATGTTGGATATTATCTTTATCCAAGAAATGAAATGTTCCATTCAAAAATTAAGGCAAATCAATAGTAAATGGCTCAGTATATTTGAGTTTCTAGAGGTTAAAGCGTTGGATTCAGTAGGGGGAATTCTCACTCTTTGGAACCCTCAAAAGATTAGCATAATATATGCTGAAGCTACTAGGAACTATCTATCAGTTGTTATTCAACCTGTAGGAGACAGGTACAACTATCTGGTCACAAATGTTTATGGCCCTTAAAGAATAGATGACAAACTCAAGTTTCTAGACTCATTGGTGGATCTCACGGACAGACATGTAGGAATACCTTGGATCATGGTAGGGGATTTCAACATGATCAAATCTCTTTCGGAGGAAAAAGGAGGAATCAGAAGTCTAAGTAAAGAATCTTTAAAGTTTCAAACCTTTATAGACAATATGAACCTTGTAGATACTAAAACGAATATCAGCCTCTTTACTTGGAATAATAAAAGAGGAGGAGAGTCTTAGGTAGCCTAAAAGTTAGACATATTCATGATCTCAAAGGATCTGATGCTAACAAATAAGGAAATAATAACAAAAGTTCTGCCCTTTGGAGGCTCAGATCACTGGCCGATTCAACTGGAGATAAAAGTTATGGGCATTCTTAGAAATATAACTTTCAAGTTTGAGAATATTTGGCTCTCCCGTCCAAATTTCTTCAACAATATTAAATAATGGTGGTCAGAAGATTTACAGATTCAAGGAACAAGAATGTTTCTTCTACATAAAATATTAAAGCATATCAAACTCAAACTAAAGGATTGGAACATAAATGATTTTGGAAATATCTTTGTGGAGAAAAAATCTGTTGAAAACAAAATGAAGGTTGTCAACCAAGCTCTGATCAAGAATGGATTTGATAGAGTCAAAAGTAACCAAGTGGATAAATATCATCAAGAATGGGATAATTTGTGTAAACAAGAGGAAATTTTTTGGAGACAAAAGTCTAGGGTTCAATGGCTAAAATAAGGGGAGCATAACACAAAATTTTTTCACAAGTCCACCATGGTGAATAGAATGCACAACAGAATATCTGCAATTAAGAATGAAGAAGGGAATCTTCTCACCTCCCATGAGAATATTGAAGATGCGTTAGTTCAGCACTTTCGAAGCATTACTAAGGAAAACAATGCAAATAGAAAACAATGCATCAATGAGATAACTAAAAACATACCAAAGATGGTATCGAGAGAAGACAATTTTAATAAAAATAGGCCAATTTCTGAAAAGGAGGTAGATGATGTCCTTAAGGAAATGAAGAATGGAAAAGCACCAGGCCTGATTTTAATGTGGATTTTTTAAAGAATGTTGGAATATTGTAAAGCAAGATATTTTGAATGTAGTGGAGGATTCTAGGTTGAACAGAACCATTTTGAAAGTGCTCAATACCTCCTTTATCTCCCTTATCCCTAAGCAGGACATTGCTCAAACAACAGATAAGTTTAGATCCATAGCTCTATGCAATGTCGTTTACAAGATAATATCCAAAGTCATGGCTAATAGACTTAAACCTCTACTTCCTACCTTAGTGTGAGGGGAGAAATCCAGTTATGTGGAAGGCAAAAAAAATTTAGACAACATCATTCAAGCCCAAGAGTTCGTTCACTCGTTAAGTAGTAAAAGGTAGGCTGGAATGATCATGCAATTAGATATAGCCAGAGCTTATGATAAGGTAAACTGGACCTATATGAAGGGGGTACTTATTGCTTTTGGTATTGACAATAATTGGGTTAGGTGGGTGATGGTCTTAGTTACTTCCTCCAACTTCTCTGTTTTGGTGAATGGCTCTCCCTCTAAGATTTTTTGTCCTTCTAGAGGCCTCAGATAGGGAGACCCACTCTCCCCATTTATTTTCATTCTCATGATGGAAGGACTTGGCAGGTCCATCAAGAATGCTAAAGTAATAGGTAAGATTAATGGCCTTCAACTAACTAAGAATGGTCAAGCTCTAACACATCAACAATTTGTAGATGATACTATGCTACAAGGAGTCCCCACACTCAAAGAAGCTACATCATATAAACAAATCTTGAATGTCTTTGCCGAGGCCACATGTATGGAAGTTAATCTCTCCAAATCAATTTTTTTTCTTTTTAATACCAATATTGTGATACAAATGAATATTTCCAGAATTATTGGCTTTCGAAGGGATTCCCTTCCCTCAAAATATTTGGGAGTCCCTCTTACTGCTAAACCAATGCTCAAAAGAATTTGGGAACCCTTGATTAATAAGTTGTAGGATAAAGTCAGTAAGTGGAACTTCAGATCTTTAAATCTTACAAGCAGGTTGGTTCTCACAAAAGCGGTTTTGCAAGCCATCCCTATTTTTATGTTATCTGCCATCCCAACTCCAAAACGAGTCCTACAAAAATTCAAAAATATACAAAGAAATTTCCTCTTGGGTAAGGAGGAGATGAAGAAGAAATGGGCCTTAGTATCTTGGGAAAAAGAAATTGCAGACCCAAAAACCATGGAGGGCTTGCTTGGATGATCCGGAAATACTCAGCAAGGTTTTAGGGGCCAAACTCTGGTGGCGCTGGTGTTATAGACATATTTAGGTACTACAACCCCAATCACACATGTCCATAAAGCAAGGGCTTCTAAACCCCTAAATGAGGTGTTTCATACCCTAAAGGAACAAGGTCAACTGATCACATCATTTCCCAGAAGTTCTCCCTGAAAAACTACTCAGAACTGGTCAAAACTAGACCATACAGACTATTCCATGTTGAGAGTGTGATGCATCTCACCTGTTACACATAGAGAGTGTGATGCACACTGAAAATCCCTTCTTTAGGGTGCGATGAGCGAGAGTATACAAATGGCAGAGGTAGTTTGCTAGGTGGAAACCCAGAGAATCTTCTAGAAATTGCTCATTTGACACTTGCCTCTATGAATTAGCCCAGGAATGACTAAGATATCATGAAATCTCTAAGTGGAACCAAGAACTATCAGAGAAATGAAACTAATAAAAATCCCAGAAGTTGGCTCACCCACCTGTAAATATCTAGATATGGATCCCTCATCCTAGAGATCCAAAGGCTGGAATTTTGTATTTTGTAAGGAAATGTTGTTGGTTTCTCTATGAAGCAATGTATTGTTGGGTGATCTAGTATTTTCATGAGGTGAAGAGGGCTTTCATGCTAGAAGGATGGTGATGGATCAAACAACTGGGTTGTAGTCCTCTCTCCTACTAGTTCTATCAATAAAGCTATTTGAGTTTTCCTCCATATTCTTGTACATTTCTAAATCTCGTATTGATGTATGCATTTGTATGGTTAATATACTTTTGATCCTATATTGTTTATGGTTATAGATCTCTATGCTTTGATGGTATTATGTTGCTTTGACTCTACACGTGTTATTTGAAGTAGGACAAGTGAGGAAAGAGTGGAGAAGCTCTGTCAAATGGGGGAGGAAACAAACAATGAGCGAAGCGAAAGACTGAGGTTGGTACTCACTGCTTCTCTCTCATCTATCTCTCATAAAGGAAAACAAAAGTAACTTTAGTTTATTCATTTCTAAGCTAGATACCCATCTTAGTGGGACTAACAGCTCTGAATGGACACTAGTTTTCTCGATAACAAAATGGAGACTCCACTGGGGGAAAAAATAGTTTGATTGTCAGTTACTGTTGTTTGCTTTATAAACTATAGACAGAGCCTGAAGTTAAGCCGGCTAGCCTTCGAATTGCTTTTGCTATGCAACTGCAAAGTAGATCAATGTTGCTTCAATCAATCTCTAAGTTATTTTATGAACTAGACATCTGACTTGAAAACATCGTAAGTGCCATGGAGGTAGCTCAAATAAGCTCATTAGATCAGCCCCTATACTTTGTGTTTACTGTCTATCATTAGCTCAGCCTAAGTCCCTGAACTTAGTTGCAAACTGTGAGTGAAAACCAAGCTCAGTCTCGTCCCTGGACCATCACACTGTCTCTCATTGGCAACCTGGATGCATTGCACCTCCCATGTGTTGCAGGTAAGATGCATCCCTATTTCCCTTTGTTACAGGTGCGATGATTGAGTGAGACTATTTCTGCCTCCAGATTTTGGTTTTTTTCTTCATTTTTTTCAGCTCTATTGAGTAGTTTTTTGTTTATGATCAATATATCATTGTTGAAAATCTCTTCCTTTGCATTATTTAGCCTCCATTGATAAAGAATTATGAAATTTTTTAATGTATTTTTCATCATTTATAGTTCTCCTTTGCAAAAAGTAGCTTAATCGAATCGTCGTCTTCCGATTTGAAAGTGTCGCAAGTGTCATTTTTAGTCAAAGAAAAGAGTGTCGTAAAGTCTTCCTCTTTTAGATAGTCGATTACACTTTTTCTATTGTATTTGATTTGGATCATCAATTCTTTGAAGTGTCCAAAGTAGTTT
Source organism: Pinus tabuliformis (assembly GCA_031772625.1). Taxonomy (NCBI): domain Eukaryota; kingdom Viridiplantae; phylum Streptophyta; class Pinopsida; order Pinales; family Pinaceae; genus Pinus; species Pinus tabuliformis. Next base: position 1,687,255,193 of record CM062818.1, read on the forward strand.
TCAAAACAAAATTGAAAGTGTTGTCTTAGTCTTCCTTTCATTTTTGAACAAGAAATTGCTAAAGTGTCGCTTTGAGAAAAGATAGTTCAGATCTGTACTTAGTTTTCTTTTTGTCATTCTCACATTAAAGAAAATGAAAAACAAATACATGCATGTGCATTTGAATTTAGACTGCATGCGGAAATTGATTTAGGACAATGCTTCTTAGTGTGTGCTCTCTTCTCTATGTTGAAAGAATTTTTACTTCTCTTTCCTCAGTAGCTAGGATTTTCATTGCAAAAAGAAAGTAAACGACTATTTATCAATTTATTTGGTAGTCCCTCTATCTAGATTTCCAAAGTAGTCACTTTCGTTCCTTTTCAAACTCCTTAAAAGAAAAGGTCCATCTAAGCATTTGTCACTTCAGGCTCATTAGAAATCGAAGGCGACTAGAGTCATCTTTAGCTTTTTCTCAACTCTTTAAAATTGAAAACGAAAGTCGTGTCAAAGCATCATAAAATTTATTTTTATCAGAATAAAATCATTGTTCCCTCATTGGTCTTAGGTTGAGAAAATGGAGTTCACCAATCAAGGATTCCCCCCTGGGGGAATCCTAGTCCTTTCTCTTCTTGGGGAGATGTTGGTGCTCCACATATGGCTACATTGTCCCTTCCAGGACTCACAATTGACTTGCCAGTATGGATTTTCTCAACCTCTGTCGTTCAAAACATCATAATTCCTTAGCAATCAAATCAGCAACTAGATGATACTGAAGTTTCTCCCCCACCTTCTACTTCATTTGTTTCTCCCTATCGTTCTTCCTCTTCACTTGGTGAAGCTAGTAACACTAAAAACCAAGTAACTAAGAAGAAGAAGAAAGGGAAGGAGAATAAGAAGAAGAAGCAAATGGCGGAAGGGGGCAACCATGAATCGTCTGGTGAAAATCCACATACTGCACCATCCAGACCTAAATCTCCATGTGTCATTTGCAAAGGAGACCACTATCATCGAGATTGTCCTTGCATCTCCCAAATTTTAAGGGACTGGTCTCCTCGCTTGCACAATCTGGTGTCTTCAACCTCTAACGATCATGTTGAGAGCACACCATAAACTAGTCAAAATAAAGTTAATGGATAGAAAGGAAGATCTAAATTTCCCTGCAGACTGTGTGAAGGCGATCATGCCCTCCACCATTGTCCTTTCCTAGACGAAGCTAAAACAGTCTTGGATAACTGTCCTGCTTCACTGTAGCGACTTCCTACTGGATATAAGAAACTCTTACCGAGTCCATCACTAGTTGAAAATTCAACTGACACACCTTTGTTGTTCGTCGAAGCACCTATCATTGAAGGTAAACCCTTTGAGTCCACACGAGACCAAAGTCAATAGGTCGAGATAGTAGTTGACCCAATCTTGTCTTCAAAAGGTCCACCTTTAGATAATACAGTCACCAAAGAGAGTGATAATGACACCGTTCAAATTCTTTTTTTAACACAAAATCCGATGAACATGGGGGCAATCTACCCGTTCCTTTACCGCAGGAAGGAAGTTCGTGAGAAATTCCTTTGGCCATTTATTCAGTCCCTCCTCCAACCAATCTAGGTGTTTCCTTCAAATGGAATCTATTAGGGAGACCCTGCCAACCATCTAATGTACCATTATGAATCATAGTACAAGCTTACAAAATGATCATGGCTGGTACTATCATAGATGAAGGGGCTTCTGTGAGTATCCTTTCCTAAACAACTTGGAAAGCGCTTGGTTCGCAATCACTTCTGCTTGAGATTCGAAATCTGTCAGGCTTCAACTAAGGAACTAGTCAACCGTTTGGGATCCTTCCAAATTTGCCTATAACTTTGAGAAGAAAAACCATTCATCTAAATGTGATGGTCGTGAGAGGGCCTCTAGATTACAATCTACTCCTTGGGCATGACTACATTTACAGCATGAGAGGTCTTGTTTCCTCACTCTTTCAAGTGATGTGTTTCCTGTATGAAGGTAGAATGGTCCAGCTCATTGACCAGCTTTCATTCCCCAGTTCAAACACGGATACTAGTCAAATTCCATCCCTAACTTGTCTTTTTGCACAAGGAATGTCTCATCAACCTCCAGCCTATCCACTTGATGAGCGTGAGTGATTCGGTGAATGTGACTAAACCTAGGGGGCATGCACCCTGGTCTACTTCGATAGGAAAACCCCAAATATAAGGTAGGTTTCTCCGTAGGATATATGACTAGTCTAACACACCTGTCTGTTTAGGAAAATGGGATTAGACTGGAAAAGGATTCCCTTGTCAAAAGGTTATGTGAGTGGAAGCTCATACCATTCACCTTTGTCTATTTCGATGGACAGATCCAAGGAAGTGTTTTGTCTACAAATGCGGATGAAACAACCTTGCTTTAATACAAGAACTTCCATATGGTAACTTAGAAACTCTACTTCTGTTTATACCTGGTAGTATGCGAACCTTTTGTATGCAAATGAAAAGCAGCCAGTGTAACTCTAACCCCGTAGGTTTTACTAACTTGAACTGCTTAAGTTAGGTGATTGGTCTAGTCAACCATTTACCTTTGGCGGGACTGATGAAAACAACAAAGTAAAGGAAATGTTTCCCATCGAGAAACTATCCTACCTAACCTAAGTAGTTCTTTAACCCCTAGGACAGTAGTTGGTCATCCCTAGCTTACATATAAAAGGCTCTGGAGCAAAGTTGTGCAGGGGGAAAGCTCCCTAAAAAATGAACCTACTAATGAGAGACATCCTTAATGACTGGCATGAGCAATGTTTCTGCAAAGTTCAATCTCGTTAAAAAATAAACCTAGTTATGAGTATATCTTCCCCCAGAGTTCAAGCTCATTAAAAAAATGAACCCACTTTCGGTAAATAACCTTTGTGATCACACTACTATCATCTTTTGAGCCTTGGTCGTGTTCTTACCATCACCTCCACTTTTTAGTTGATTATCCACCTCCAGTTGATCGTTTACCCTTTTTAGGAACAACTGCGATGAGTGATTCTGTTAGCCATCTTCTTTAAACTGTCGTGATTGAAAAGTTCCAACCTTACCTGGAACCAGCTGCTACCTGAAAATATCACTCGTTCCTCAAAGACGAGTCTCCTTCAAGCTCTTTTTAGACTTGTAAAATATGAGAATATTTCTGAGCAATTGGCCTCTCTAGCTTGTTAAAGTGATTGGAAGTACCATCCCTCCTCTAGATTTTAATCTTTTTTGGACTTGAGGGATCATTACACAAAAATATCGACTGCTTGTTTTTTTTGCTCGTTAAAGTGATTAGGAAAGACATCCCTTTCGTATTATTTTATACTTTTTTAGACTTAAGGGATTATTCTACAAAAAAGGATTACTGGAGTTTCCTTTCCATCTCTTTTGAGACTCTCTAAAATTTAAAAGGACCGAGTTATCTTTGTCATTAAACTCGTTAAAACAATACCGACGAACTTGTCCATTACAGACAAGATCGAGTTTCACTATCGCTAGGCTTGCTAAAACATAGTGACAAGTTCATCTAAAGGGAAAATTATAGAATAAGCATATGTTATCCTCCTCAAGCTTGACAAAAATAAAGAGGTACTGGTCAGAAATGACTAGGGAAAAATTGGGCAGAAAACTTGAAGAATTTTATTGGTAGCAGGTTGCTCTTGAACATGACACTTTCACTCCATCACCATGACTAAGTCAGGTTGGGTTATTCCGTTCACCAGTCATATCACCATTGGTCCTCCGTACCATCCATTTTTAGGGTTAATGCTACCAATCCATTTCAGTGTCGCTGATATGTTCAAGAGAAGTCACTCAGAGAATTCACCAACCTAGCTAACACCTCATCCGTTGCAATACCTTCACGCTCCATTTTTCATGACCGCCACCCTGAACCTTGTATCATCAGATCGTTTTCACCTCCACAAAATCATTTTCTCCATTTCGTGTCGTAGATGTGGGATTCATTAAGGCCCTCCTACAATTGGTCACTTCTTGTTAACATCAGATCATATTCCAAGAAGTTGACCTAGGAACAACCCTTTCAGTACTTTGAAGCTTGCATGCCTCAATGGCAAGTTTCTCACTTCGGGCGATAGGTTTATATCAATGGCCTTCAACCGAAAGATTTTGTGTTGTGTTTAACATCGACTCATGTATTCACACCACATGAATTGTACTACAGTACCTTGAGGGTCATAATCATTATCAGTGATTCCTCTCGCGCCTGTTAACAGTTTACATCATTGGCTAGTAATCACGGGATGTCTTTCCATGTTCGATATCAGAACATCTTTTCACATGGATCGACTTGTACTTTGGGTGAAGATTGAACATGTTTGAAGACCCCAAATCTAGTTTCATCCATATGGGCTATGATATATTAAGAAAAAATAAAGACATCAAATGTACATCACAACTACACAAATAATCATCCAAGCCAAAGGATGATGGCTCTAGCATAATCATCAATCTGCCACACAGACGATTTGTCCTATGTACATGAAAATGAATTTATAAAGTTGAGCATGGGAATGCCCACCTTAGCTAGATCATGAAAATATTATGAAGATAACGTATTGTACTGTATCTTATTACAGGTCACCTTCCAATTCAAAAAACCTTGGATCCTCATGATAAAGCATTTCACCCGACATCAGAAGATTTACGACCTCATGCTCTAGGGGGAAATTGTTATAGACATATTTGGGCACTGTAACCCCAATCACATATGTCCAAAAACCAAGGGCTTCTAAACCCCTAAAAGTATTGTTTCATACCCTAAAGGAACAAGGTCAACTGATTACATCATTTCCCAGAAGTTCTCCCTGAAAAACTGCTCAAAACTGGTCAAAATGGGACCATACAGACTACTCCATGCTAAGGGTGTGATGCATCTCACCTATTACACATAGAGGGTGTGATGCATACTGAAAAGCCCTTCTATAGGGTGCGATGAGAAAGAGCAGACAAATGGCAGAGGCAGTTTTCTAGGTGGAAACCCAGAGAATCTTCTAGAAACTGCTCATTTGACACTTGCCTCTCTGAATTCACCCACGGATGAGTAAGAGATCATGAAATCTCCAAGTGGAACCAAGAACTATTAGAGAAATGGCACTAATCAAAATCACAGAAGCTGTCTCACCCACCTGCAAATATCTATATATGGATCCCTCATCCTAGAGATCCAAAGGCTGGAATTTTGTATTTTGTCAGGAAGTGTTGTTGGCTTCTCTGTGAAGCATTGTATTGTTGGGTGATCTAGTCTTTTGATGAGGTGAAGAGGGCTTTCATGCTTGGAGGATGGCACTGAATTAGAGAGCTGGGTTGTAATCCTCTCTTTTACTACTTCTATCAATAAAACTATTTCAGTTTTCCTCCATATTCTTGTATATTTTTGAATCTTGTATTGATGCATGCATTTGTATGGTTAATATACCTCTGATCCTATATTGCTTATGATTATATATCTCTATGCTTTGATGGTATTATGTTGCTTTGACTCTACAGGTGTTCTTTCAAGTGGGACAAGTGAGAAAAGAGTGGCAAAGCTCTGTCAAAGGGGGGAGGAAACAAGCAAGGAGCAAAGCGAAAGACTGAGGTTGGTATTCTCTACTTCTCTCTCATCTATCTCTCGTAAAGGAAAACACAAGTAACTTTAGTTTGTTTGTTTTTAAGATAGCTACCCGTCTTAGTGGGACTAGCAGCTCTGAATGGACACTAGTTTTCCTGATAACAGCTGGGTTCAGAATCCAAAAACCCAATGGGAAAATATCTAGAAAGAGAAATATGCAAGATCCTGGGAAACTGGTGATCTCATAAGAATGACAGCTAATATCAAGGGCTCATACATCTAGAACAAAGCTCGGGAAAAGAGAAGATTAGTTCAAGAAAATATTTTATGGGAAATCGAAGAAGGGAATATAGCTCTTTTCTGGGAAGATAAGTGGCAACAAGAACCAATACTGTTAAAAGAGGACTTACTCAACCTTAAACATGATACAGATTCACAAGGATTATTTAAGGTAAAGGACTTCTGGGATAATACTCAATAGATGGAGAAATGGAGAATCTGGAAAAACATTGATTGCATAAATAACAAACCCTTGAAAGAAAAAGCAGAGGAGCTAAGGAAAATGGTGGAACAAAGGATGATCTTAGTTTCAAAGGGACAAGACCAACTAATATGGGGCTATAATAAAGAGGGCACATTTAATCTTAAAGAAGCAAAAGGCATTCTCCTTGAACTGGATCCCCAGGTTCCAGACAAAATTTGGCAGGAACTTTGGAATCACCAAGGGTGGATGAAAATTAAACTTTTCATGTGGTTGGTTTACCACATGAAAATCCTGAGTTGGGACAACATTAGGAAGAGGGGTGTTCTAGGGCCTTCTAGATGCCTACTCTGTGGGAGCAAGAAGAAAAAATGGAGCATCCTCTCAACAACTGCATTTTCACCTCCTAGTTATGGGACATATTTGCCAAAATCTTTTAACAATCCCATAGGGATAGAGGGAGCATCATCAATACCCTCAAAAGTTGGAGGGAAAATTTTTTGGAATATGAAATTCTCAACTCAGCCTGGGCCCTTACTCCAAGCTTTATTATATGGAATGTTTGGAAGGAGAGGAACAAAAGAACATTCAAGGGGGGGGGGAAATCCCCCATATCGCCTGTTTGAGACAATCCTGAAACAAGTTAAGGAGACCGTGGGTACCACTGTTTTCATCCACCCTATTAATCCTCCCTCAGATGTGGATGGAAAAATTCTTATATAGCTGGGGCTACAGGGTCTTACTCCTCAAGGTCTTAATAGGAAGGTTATGACAAGGGACACGAAGAAGGATTTTTGGCATCCCCCCCGAGAAGGATATCTAAAATTCAACATTGATGGAGCATCAAAAGGAAACTTGGGAATCGCTGGGTATGGAGGAGTCCTTAGGGATGCCAACGGAAGTTTTATCTTCATCTTCCATTGTCACCTAGGAACAACTACCAATAACATGGCTGAGCTAATGGCCTTTGGGAAATGCCTGGATTTTCTAAATCAAGATAATTGTTGCAATGTGATAATAGAAGCAGACTCTCAACTAGTAATTAACTCAGTGAAAAGAATCAATAGTGGAACAATGCCATAGAAAGTCTCCAAATGCTAGAAATTAATCAGGGTTTTCCAGAGAATTTAGGATCACCTACAAAACCTACGCACTGTCAGCTTCCATCATGTTCGCAAATTAGCGAACAAGCTAGTGAATCTTCTTTCCAATCAAGGGGTTAGTAGTACAGAGGTCAAGGTTTCAATGGAGTGGTAGGAATTGTGACAAAGCAGACTAAGAACTCTTTGTTGTGAGAAAAAGGAAGAAGATAGGACAGAGTTCAGAGACAAAGCCATGGAGGGAAGCTCTTAACCTTTTAGCCTTCGTATGTGTCATCAGTTTCTAGCAAACAGGTCTTTGGTGGGGGGCCGAACATGGATGGCCGCTAGTTACCCCGGAATCAGCGAGATGGTCTTTACTATTCATTAGGGGGAGTGCAGTAGCCACCATTGTTCCTTAATTAATGGTGAGCCTCTCTTCTTCTCTGGGATGCAAGCTCATACTAGAAAATTGAACAGACATAGAAAGAATCTCTGTCTTATCGGCGACTGGAATCTTCGCATTTTTGGGCTTCGGAGTGGTAGTATTTGGATGATCACACCACTCTTAAGTGCGAAAAACTTTTAGTGATTTTTCAGCGATCCCATCCATTATCCTACACGTGGCTGAGTGAGGGTTTGGAAAACAGCCCTCCTTCACATACTAACGCCTGGTTAACTTGTGCAGTGTGATTTGATTCTCTACCATTGGATCTCTCTGTGTGGATCAATGGTCATGATTATTCGTGCAGCTTGGTGGGGTGGACCGTTAAATCTTGGTCATCGTTGTTGTGCGATATCTTCCTGGACCAGTTGTTTAGGCATTGAAGTGAACAACTCAGATCAAAGGGACTCTTCTGGGGTCTAACGGGAGGAAGAACTCGCAGGATTCTGTTGGAAGGTTGCAATTTTGGATTATCTAAATTTTGGAAAATTCACTTTTATCTTCCGGGCATGTTGAGCCGTGAGGTCGAAATTGGTGGATTTCAGGTGAATTATATGAGTGATGTTTACTCCACCATTCGGACCCAAAATTTGTTTTATATTGTTTCTATTTTTTCATCGGGTCCATTTGGGGAATCAAAGAATATGCCTTCTTTGGTCCCGATATGCGTCTCATCAGACAGATTTTTATAACCGGTTCAGGGGGTTTAGGCATTGGTTGGTTTTGTGGTGGTCTAGCAGTTAGATTTTTTGGCTCGTGGACTATTTTTCCAACTCCTGGCTTGGTACCCAAGCACTGAGTGGATTGTTGTTTTTATGTCCCTCAGGTCTCTTTGGGTAGTTGTATTATATGTAACTTGTGTCTTTGTTTATAATGAATAGAAGATACGACTCTTGCTTTAGCAAAAAATATTAGTTTTTTACTCGACCTTTGAAAAATCACATGGGAAATTGAAACTTTTTTCGAAATATAACTATTACTTATATGTCCAATACTACCATTTAAAACTAGTGTTTTCCAAATCTTCTCTAATTTGGCCATTTGTGATTAAAAATATGGGAATAATTAACTAATATATAATTAAAAATATTTTAGATTCTAAAATATTTGGAAAGAAAATACTATATAATTAAAATCACTATCTCAAAATTTCTATATAGAAAAGGATTATGTATATATTTTGTTACTCAAATTTATATGCAATCAAATAATTTTCTTAGGCACTCTATTTATTTGTGAAATAATAGGGGTTGGGGGAGAGTGAGATAGGGAGGGGATGAGGGATGATGGAGATGAAATGAGAGAGAGGGATGGAGGAAGAGAGGCTAAGATGGAGGGGAAAAGATAGGGGATGAAAGATATAAAGAGTAATGCAGGGGGATAAACAGGGGATATAAAAAACATAATATTATAGGCTAGAGAAAGACAAAGATAGAGTGAGAGAGAGTAAGGTTCAAGGGGGAGGAGAGGGGAGAAAGATATAGAAGTTTAGGGGAGAGAGTAATATGGTGGTTGTGAGAGAGAGAGGGATCGAAGTAGATATGATAAGATGGAGAGAGAGAGGGAGAGAGAGAGATTGTGTGAGAGATACAAAGTGAGGGAGCTAGTTAGTGATTATAAATTCTTGGAAGTTATATATTAGTCACCATACCTCTTGTTGGTAACTATTGAGATGTGGTGACAAATAGTGAATAATGTTACATACCTTCCATACCACTATCTTTGAATCACCTACCACATTGAGCACAACCACGTTGAGGCTAATGCCTTTTTGCGAGCCCAACATGAGTGCTTCATACTCAGTGACATTGTTCGTGCACTGGAACTCCAAGAGACTTGAAACCAAATGCTTCCTATTGTTAAGGTGGATTAAGACACAACTAGCTCCTAATTCATCCTGTTTCTTTGAACCGTCAAAGTACATGGTCCACAAATTGTCTATACATGGATCGTTCAATGAACTTGTACTACTGCTACTGCAGTTTCTAATGTTACTACTACTATTGGCACATTGTACTGTACATGTGTCATTACCATCAATCAGGAAAGGAATGAGACCCAACTGTGCATTAGTGGGGTTGGAGCTAGCCATGCACGATAACATCCCAACGTTATTTCCAAGAGGAAATTACCAAACATGAGTTTTGTGAAGGCCAATGGTTCATTCTCACCATTGAGAGGAGAAACATTGTGCCTCGTATACCTCTTGGATACCACCCAGATTTGATTGTTTTTTCCCTTGTACAGGAGCCACATGTGTGACCAATTCGTAGAAAAATATTTGTTTAGCTTTCTGGACTAGTCTCTACTAAGTAGTAAACCGTATTCTTCTTATATGTCCACAACAACAATGTTGATGCATTGGTGGACTCGCCCATTGTGAGATAGTTGGATGATCACATATCGGAGTTCACCAATGGTTGGTACATATGTTTGATCAAGTTGAATGATTTGCGCAGATGTCTTACTCCATTGTGCATTGATCTTTTTAGCGATGGAGAGTAGCATGACGTTGGATGTCATGCTAGAATCAACCATGTAGTTGTGAACATTATAGTTAAAAAATTCAAATGAGAGTAGGAATAGAGGGAAACCTGAATTTTTTTCTTCCATCTAGTGTATGTTTAACACAATGGAAAGTGATTTGGGAGGTGTGCTTGCTCCCTTGCTGGTAGAGACTGCGATGATCATTGTTGTTTTTCCCAATGCACACAACAGGATGTCTAGTTGACTTTGGATCTTAGCTAGCTCAAACAAACTGATGTTCGTGTGAGTTTTCTTCATGTCAAATACAATGTTGTAGTCGAGAGGTAGTAGAATTACTTAGGTGCTCGGGGTAATACCGATGTTCGTGTTGTCCGACAAAGTGTTCTACAGTTTTCTACTCATGGATGTTCTCTTGTCTGTCGTTGTCTTCTTGGACTTGATTTGCATTTCTTGCTTTAGGGTGACGCATGGATCAGCCTTCCTCAACAACAATATCATATTTTATTGTGCTTCTTAAACTATAAGGGCAGCTCCTTTACTCCTAAGATTGTAGTGGTCATTTTTCTTTGGGGGTTATTTCTTGGTGTTCACCTTCAACGCTGCTTATGAGCACTGGTACATGTTCACCACATGCCCAAAGCTTGATGCTTCATTAGATGCAACATCTTCATGAGTATCCATGTCTTCTGCTTGTTCCTGCATATTATTTCCTGTGTTAAATTTATGACTGCATATAGAGCTTGTGACTTGCTTCCAGTATGAATAAGAACTCTTTGGGTGATGTTCTTCATGGAATGAACATAATTTAGAATTTGTGCATTGGTTGAAGTGGAACACATAGCACTGTGAAGTTGTTGCAGTGAACTGGTTACTCCCTAATGACATGCTTCCTTGTTTCTATCTAGGCAGATGGTGCTTGCAGATGTGTTTGTTTTCTATTGTTTAAGCTCAAACACTTTTGTTGTAGAGCTCTTGACGATGCGAGTAAGGGTTTCAATGTCATTTTTTTCCTTCTCTCTACCTTTGCTTGCCACCACCTAGGACTTCCTTCTCGCATATTTGGAGTCTTTTGCGAGTTCATCACCCTTGATGACTCCAATCATGCACAAGTTCTTTTGGACAATAATAACCTCTTCGTAGTTTTCTAATAGTGTTGGTTTCGCAGCTCGGTTGACAAACTGTGGAATGTTAGTTGGCAGTGCAGACGTGTAGTAATCAACAGTGATGGAGCCATGAGGTTTGGTGTCTACTGCAAACTTTTTCAATATGCGTCTAAACCTTTGATTGAAGTATATTACCTCTTCTTTCCCTTCCATCTTCAAGCTTCCCAATTTTGAGTAACATGGCTAGGGTCTTGTCATCAGAAATTGTTTCAAGAAACATGTGTTTGAACACACACTAGTTCTGTATAGAGTTGGCTAGAAGGCTATGATATCATGCAACTGCGAGACCATCCAAGGTACTTGGAAAAAATATACATGCTACAACGTCATACCATACCTCAAGGGTCTCGAGCTACAAGTAGAAGTTGTCCAAATGGTCTTCTGCCTTTACTGCGTTGTCAGGGTTGAACTTGATGTTTATTTTCTCTGCCCACTTGGTCATCTTGTGCATAGAACCCAGGAGAGCCAACAATCACTTAGTCATCCATTCCATACTTTGGTTATCCATCTCTTCCTCTTCTTCAAAATCTGATGGTTTTGGCTCTGAATTTGTTGGTTCATCTCTTCCTCTACCTCCTCTGCTACCTTTCCCTCTATCTCCTGTACCAGAGTTTGAGCCCAAGATCATGAGGGTGTCTCATCCCCCCTGTCGAAAAACCATAGGTTCTTCTCCATCTTCAATAGCTTCTTCCAAACCTTCATGTGTGTTAAGAACTTCTTCTTCTACTCACGATAAAACAACCCCTATGGGAGTGGCTTCTAGATTTCTTAATGCATATGGAAGATGTTGTATGCCTAGGATTAGTTGGACTGCCTTCACAAACTGGCAGGTGATTGGATGGATAGAGTGAAGGTGATGATATGGAATTTCGTGCTCAGTCCTAGGAGGAGAGAGGTAACCAACTACAGAGTTGTGTGTAGGTGAGAGGGAGTGCGAGTTACTACCTCGAATAGATGGTGGATGAGTGAGTGTGAAAGGAAGTTCAACCATGAACAACTGGCACGGATCCTTCTAGCACCAGAAATGTTGATGGTGCTAGACCCGCCAACATTTATGGGATCACCCCAGTATGAAGTCCTAACTAGATCTCACACAGTTTAGTGTGGGAGTCCCATCTGGTATGATGGCCCAGTTGCCATTATTTTAAAGATTTGCCTTAGCTCTTACTTTCCATCATAGGATAGTCGTCTGATTTGTCTTCGAGTAATAAGGTTTGCATGCCTGGTGATTTCTACTGTTACTTGTGTCAATGGTTCTTTCACCTGTTAGAAAAATATTATATATGACAAAGAAATGCAAGACATATAATACGCGGAAAAACACAAACACATAAAACCAGAGAGACACAGATATACGTGGTTCACCCAGTTTGGGCTACGTACACCTTGAACAAGAAGTCCTTCCTTTCTATTATCCAACAAAATGGAGAGACACAACCTATAACAGATCCATTGTAATATCCTTTGTTTTCTCTCACAGTCTCACCTATCTGTTTCTCACTCTGAGAATACACATATATTCCACAACCTCAATACAATACCCTCATACAAAGAGAGGGGTTGCCTTCTAGGGGTGTACAATCTTCCTAGGGTATACATCTAGTTGAAACAAAGACCTCTAAATTAGGATGATAATCATGCTCCACACCCAACAATCTCTCACTTGGAGAATGATTGTAGCAACTCCACCGCTGCTCCATTTGCTGGACAATGACTCCTCTTTGGACCTGACTGTTTCTCATCTTCATTATCATCCTTGAAGGCCAATTGAATCTAAGCATATTCTTAGCTTCTCCTTGGTTACAACTTTTGTTAGCATATCTACAAGATTTTGGCTATTGTGTATCTTTTCCAACTTCAACACTCCATATTCTGACACTGATCATATGAAATAGTACATGAGCTATATGTCTTTGGTCCTGGAATGAAATGCTAAGTTATTTGCAAGATGAATGCCACTTTGGCTATCACTGTATAACATACCCATATCATGCCTCTTACCCAATTCATCCATAAACCTTTCTAACCAAATCATTTCTTTACTAGCCTCTATAGCAGCAACTTACTCGGCTTCTGTTGTTGAAAGTGCAACAACACTTTGGATTTTTGAAACACAATTGACGGTTGTTCCACCTATAGTAAATACATATCCTATAGTTCTACTCTTGCTATCTCTGTCACCTACCATATCTGCATCAACATATCCCTGTAGAGAAATTTTTGAACCACCAAAGCATAATGCTCGATTTGGGGTACCTCTCAAATATCTGAGAATCCATTTCACTGCCATCCAATGTTCTTTTCCTAGATGGTTCACGTACCTTCTTACACCTCCCACTACATGTGCAATATCAAGCCGTGTGCAGACCATTTCATACATTAAGCTTCCAATTTCTGATGCATATGGAACTTTAGACATATAATCCATTTCTTCTTTGGTATTTGGGCACATCTCCTTACTAAGTTTGAAATAACTAGCAAAAGGTGTGCTAATTGGTTTTGCATTATGCATATTAAATCTTTTCAACACATTTTGTATGTACACATTCACAATGTTAATTTGTGATTTTTCCTATCTCTAGTTATTCTCATACCAAGGATTTGTTTTGAAACTCCCAAATCTTTCATTGCAAATGAATTTGCCAATTTTCTTTTGAGCACATTTATTTTCTACATGTTAGACCCTCCAAAAAGAATGTCATCTACATACAATAATAATATAATATAATTGACATCATTTTTCTTTTTCAGATAAACACAAAGATCAGAGCAAGGGGTGTACCCCTTGTGTCCCCCCCACGTCGAGGGGTGTACAATCTTCCTAGGGTATACATCCGGCTGAAACAAAGACCTCTAAATTAGGATGATAATCATGCTCCACACCCAACATCACCATAGAGGGAGAGGGTGGGAGTGAGTCCCAAGTCAGATGGGAGGAAGCCCCAACTCTGTCAGGAACACACAACACAACAGGATGTGCAACTTATGGAGGACTAGGCCACATGGATGTGGTAGTCACAACACACAAGAAAAGATAACTTGTACAACACATAGCGGAGTAGTCTGCACGAGTGCGATAGTCGTTATAGCAAGTTTACGTGAAAGGTCTGTCTGATGTACGGGGAGGTAACCAACATGGGCAGGACAACGTTAACAACTCATAAAACACATTTTCATTAATATGAGATGACCCTTGTTGCCTATTATATGTCTCTAATTAAATGAGGGATAGGTTCATTTCCTACTCATATGAACCTTCAATGCAAGAGATGTCAAATATGTTTCCTATTCATATAAATCATCAATGTGACAAGGGGAAATATTGTGTCTTATGTGGAATGATCCTTATATAGGATTTGAATCTGCCTCAATGCACAAGGGCCAAGCCATGTAGCCAATTCGTATGTGCCTCAATGCACAAGTACCAAGCCCTATAACGAGATTATGCATGACCAATCCCCATAGAGATCAATTCTCCTCTATGACTTCAATCACAGAGTCAATGTAACAATTACACAAGCCATAATAGAAATCAAACCATAACATTCACCAAAAATTCACCTCTGAGATATGACACTTCCCATGATCAGGTCAGAGTATATTACGAATGAAGATATCATTGTTGTGTATTTCCTTCAATCGAAGGTCTTCTTTATAGTTTAGGTTATGGCCCAAGGTTTAACTAAGCTGAAAACACATGAATTTACCAAAATATTTAAAAAATATTATGATTAGTTGATGTTGCGATATGACGATAACTAATTCTTCCTTTGTGACCATGTCCCATCGGCTTGTAGTATTGGACCAATCCACCCTTGTGACCACCGCATAAGACCTTTTCCTAGAGATCACTATACATTTTCTTGATGATGTCACCATAACCACATTGAGCCACATGGAAACCCATGAGTGTACCAAGTGTCATCTTGTTTTAGTCTTTTTAGTAGTCATAACAAGCCAGTTAATCTTACCTTGTAACAACCTCTGGCTATACCATGTGTCATGGGATTCTGCCATTATTTCCACATCATGCCATATGGTTGATTACGATATTTCGGGTTCATGTTTCTTACGCCATCATATCTGACTAAATGTACTTTGTTGTGTTTCATAGAGGGATTGATCGACATGGTGCAATTTTACTGGGTCATAAAGAAATGTTAAATATCATGCAACTCTAATCCACATCCATCATTCCTTTTAACCATTTTTATCTTGAGCCATCCAATTGGAAAGAAAGTGTACTCTTTAGCACAATTAAAAGTCATGCAAGTCTCATTGAAATGTGTCATTGAACTTGACAATGAAGTGTAGATGCACTCGAAAGGTGTGTTATCACCCAAAAAGTGATCATCTTGACATTTTCCACTAGTATGATTGAAATACACCATGTAGTATGGGTTTTCCATGTTAAAACTCACTTTCGCCTTAAGAAATAATTTAGAGAACCACTATTCCTAAGTCATTTCTATCTAATTAATTTACCCAATTGAAAATAACCCTGAAATCCATTTAATTAGTTTCACATTATTTTCATTTTTGCCTATTTCACAAAATAATTATGAACTATTTCCACCCATCCATAGGAATAATTGAATAAATCACTATTTATTTATTATTCCTTAACTATTTAACTTCATTCCCTCGAAATATTCATCAAATCATTATTTAGTAATTATTTGTAACACATTTTGACCATATCACCCACCAATAATTAAATAAATCATTATTTGTCTACTATTCCTTAATCATTACACTATTTTCCTATGAAATTATTTCTAAATCATTATTTTATAATTATCTCTAACCTATTTTGACTTCATCCCTTATAAATATTTAACAAATCATTTGGATTTATAAATTATTTCACCCACTTTCATAATTAACTCAATCAATTATTACTTTTTGATTTAGTTGAGTAAATAAAGATTATTGTCCATTTCTATAATCTTTTCATATCCAAAAAATAATAAAATGCTCAGAACGGTTAAATATTAATCTTGTGAACCAAATATTTTATTATTTGACTAGATCTACTATTAGGAAGCATTTTATTATAACTAGAGATGTTTTTCCCTCACCTCACACACATGATCACTATCATCATCATCATTTTGACGTTGCCACATGCATGTTTTCCACCTTGAGTTCTACCACTTTTTCTCACATCTACCCTTTTCAAAGAGAGGAGGGAGTAGCAATTTGCAATGTAGGGAAAAAAAATAACCCTCCCATGGAGGAGGATTTTAAATACCCAAGTCAGTAAATCATTCTCCACAGGGATCATATTTGGTAATAACAATAAAAATTGATCATCTTTGTATTGGGTTCCACTACTGTAATTTTTAACATATATTTTCAATTTATGAGAGTTTTTTTGTAGTTTTTCCACTAATATTCTATGCAGATTGGAATATTTTTTTTTTTAATATTGTATGGTTTAGAGATTTCCCTTCTTTTTCCCTTTGTTGTTAGATTGTTTTTTCACTAGAATTAAAAATGATATTTTCGTACATTCATCCAAAATCCCCTAACACTCTCCCCCCCACCCTTCCAACAAATGGCAACTCTATTGTGCTAAAACTTGATATCCCTCATTACTTTGCTTCCTTTTTTTCATTTTCTCCTTTTTTATTTTTAGTGGTTTTTTGGTAAAACCTTATGTTTATGTGTTTTTCTCTTTGTTTTGCACATGCACCAACCACACAAGAGATGGTAGGATTTTACCAAACCTTAATACTAGGAGAATAGGATCCCTAACATAGGTTTCTAGGGTTTTTATGTGTTGGACCAATGTAGGAAGCTAGGAAAAGCCTATAATATATTACATGAACAAGTGAGTTTTTTGCACTACCCAAAATTTTGTAGTTTTTCTATTTTTTTTTATTGAGTTTCAGTTCCACATGTTTGATATAATGGTTTCTCCTCATCCTTTGAGTAAACATTAGGCCTCGATATCTTCGGTTTGCCCACTTTTAGGAGAAAGGAAAAAACCCCTCTAAGGTTTGAAGTACACCAACATTAATTAAAAGGGGTTTTCTTAATTTGGTAGTCTTCTATTTAGAGTTGTATACCATTTCCATTCCAATGAATTAAAACTTTTGTTTCAACCTCTTTTTAAACTTTGAAACTTCAGTTTTTCCCCATTTTTTGTTTAAATGAATAAACATTCAAAAATATTCTTAATTTCATCTTCATATGTTGGTTTATATGTTGCCATTTCAGCTACGATCTCCATTTTTTTATTGATTTTTCTACATAAAGTAGGCATTTTGACCATATATCCCAACCCTTTTTGGTTCTTGATCTCTTTGTATCCATTTTGTTTCATTATTTTTGTTATTTTTGTGTTGTTTTTAGCCTCCTTGGGTGAAAAGTAGAGTGTGTTTAAATATGTTTACATTTTGTTCATATTAGTTACATTTTTTGTTTAACAATTTACTTTTCAAGAACAAATTTTGCATTTTATGAAAACTAGTGAAATAACACATATTTATGCACACACTTCACACCTTACATAAATGTAACCCTTGTTATCACCTCTAAGAAAAGATCACAAAATTAACCACTTAATATAACCAACATATATTTAAGCCCACTTGGGCACTAGGAAAAAAAAATTAATAGTTAGATTAAGATTCATGAGGTAGAAATCCCAATAATGTCCACCATTTACTTTGCATTGAGACATAGTGGTTGTCCTCTTAGGGTTCTTGAAATCCTCCCTAATCAAATGGTCTAAAGACAGTGTTGATTAGAATCTAGTCAATGGGAGTAAGAGTTAAGCCAATGATACTGGCAGTTCCCTTTGAAGCTCCCACTTCTTGGTTTCGAATCCAAGTCTATGGCTAACACCCAAAAGCTAATATTTTCTCACCCCTATTGGATGAAGGTAACCATAGTTTCATTTCATAATATTAAAACACCCTATTTGTGGTGGTTGGGGGAAGAACCCATGCCTTTTACCTTACCTTTTATTCAACTCTTTACTTATAAACATTAGATCCCAAAAATAAGAGATTGTTTGGAAGACCATCAAAACATAGACCTAGGATGTGTTTGAGGTGTACTTAATATTTAGGATTGAAGACATTTATTTTCCTTTCATAGGAGAAGTTTTCTTGAATTAAAGTAGCAGTACATTGTATTATTCTTATACTTTCTGCCACTGCACATAGTTTTTTCCTTCTCTAAATTGTTCTTTTTCTTCATCCCTTTCCTCTAGCCTTTAATATCAGATTTCTCTTGACATTTGTGCCCCCTAGAAATTTTTCATAGAGAATTCATGGTATTCATCCTTGGTTTCCTTTAGGACATCCATTAACACCTACTAGACAAGTGAGGGTCCCTCTCCCTAGTACACCTTCAGACTTTACTACTTTTGATTCATGTTCTTCCTCTGAGTCTAGGTACTCTCCACCCTATGCCACTACTTTCTAGTGTCAATACTAGTAGTAATACATGTCCTAATGCATGAAGCAATAGTAGAGGAAATATTGGTGTACATGTTGGACATACTAAGGGTCCCCCTCTTAGAGGTAACATTGGAACCTCATAAGAAATGATTCAATCAACCATTTCTTCCATATATGGTCGATTTGAATCTCTATGATTTGAATCAGCTCATTAATGATGCTCTTTCACGTTATCCTAATTTAACACCCATGCCAACCAAGGTCCCATCCACCATCCCAAAGTTTGAAGGGAAATTTGTGGAGGATCCCACTAACAAAATTTGATCTTTTCGCATGTTCTATCCATCCAATTCCATAATGGAGGATTCCATTCATTTCCACCTCTTCCAATGCATCCTCACTGACTAAAACATGAAATGGTATGTAGACTAACCCCATGTGGCACATAAAGCGTTTGCAACCCTTTATAATGCATTTTCATCCCCACTTAAGTTACCTATATTTTATGATATAGACACCATACTTTTCACCTCCATTCCACATTTTCGACATGGGTGCCTCACTCAATGGACCTCTGAGACATCACCTGTGTTAGTGGCATACTAAACAATAACCCTAATTTGATTGCATATTCGAAAATAAATCTAAAATAAAATTATTTAATTCCCTACCAAAAAGAACACAATACACCTTCCCAATTTAAAAAACCATTAATATCACTAGATATTATAGGCATCCTTTTTTTCATTAAATTTTTTCAAACCTATGTATATTTTTTGATTAACTTTGAGCTCCATTTTTTATACCTAGCAATATAAAAACCGATTACCCCTATATATCCTACAATATATTATGCCATTTATTTGTCAATATATATCCCCCAATATCAACACATGTGGTATGGTATATCTCCCCCAGTGAAGCCCCCTTGCATTTTTATTATGTCTAGGAATGACACAGAAGTTGGATCTTCTCCAAAGCTCTGGAATTCAAAGACTTAGTTTCCATAGATTAGTTCCTAAGATCCCTTCTAGCACCAATTGGCAAATATGTGGCATTCAAATCCCATCAAACAGAAGAAGAATCCATCATAAGGCTGTACAATTTGATTTGATATATGCCTAATTAGATTATGTCTACACCATTTTACTTGACATTCCTCAACCTACGACTTCTTCTACATTCAGGGAATCTCATGTTGTAGGCAGTGTGATTGGATTGATCTCCAAATAGAATCCTTCGTCATATCCACACAAAATTATGGGATATGGCCAACCTCAGTGGGGGCCCAATATCACATACACTTATCCTCCCCTTTAAACTTCACATGCTAAATCATAGCAAGGCACAACCTCCTATGCCTCAGTCCCCTTTGTTGAAATAATCACTACCTACACAAGGGAAGGAGTATGCTCGAAAGAATCTTGTCCAACCTCCTAACTCGAAGAAGAGGAATAAAAGCAAGGGTAACCAAAATCAACAACCCTAGGGAAACTGAATCAGCTAAGGTCATCAACCTAATGCTAAACAATTTGATATGTATGACACTACTATCCAGAAGTAGGGAACCCATCCTAAGTAAAAAAGGGGCTTTTTCACCAACAAATTGTGTGTTTTATTCAGTACCTATGTTCATTACACTCATGACTATCCCCATCTCCCTTACATGTGAAAAGCATGCGAAGGCCATGAATCTACCTCTATAGGGAAGTAACCTATACTTTCATCTGCCCCTTTCTCTATGTAGTTGGTGGTGCTTAGGAATCCTTTTCCCAACCAAGGATAAATGGGCACCTAGGATGGTCGAAATCCTTCCACTCCACACCTCATCAAACTAGGAATGTATGTTATAAAATCATGATGATGAATTCTAAGGAAATGATCCTTCAAACTCAGTCACTCCAATATGATTTACCTCCTAAGAATTTTGCAATGGATGTGCAATTGAAAGTCTCCATAAAGCCTACTTTTTTAGCTAATCGTACCTTACATATCCCTTCGCCTAAGGTAGAGGTTCCTTCCCATATCACCAAAGTTCTATAACGTTGAAACACTACCAACAATTGGGCCACCCATACTATTACACTAAGGAATTACTAAGGGGGGGGGGGTGGGTGGGGTGAATGAGTGATAGGGAGGTTATATAGAAGGATAAATCATTGAAATGGGCACATAATCCATCAATTGAGAAACATACACATATTGATGTAAGTAGTTTTACATGGAAAACTAAACGGATACTTGTGCCCACTAGAAATTTGTCTTAGAGGCTTCATGGTCTTGGATAAGAGAAATTCTAGGAATGTAGAATTAAATCTAAATATAAACTAACACTAGAATACAAGCGAAAGGATAGAAAACCTAAAGCTATATCGATTATGAAGATGTAGATTTAACCCAAATGACAACAAGATCAATAATTGAATTGAGATTTAAATATGTCTGGCTTATAGGGATTTTCAAGTTAACGAAGTAGTTCAAATAGTTGATATTATTATTACCAAACATATCCTTTTGAAAAATCCTTTAACCAAAATTATTAACCAAAAACAGTTAGGAAGTAGTTCACAAAAATCACGATGATTAGTAATCCAACAACTTAAATGATTAAACAATGATACAAGGAAATAGTTCACATAATATTATTGTTTGTTAATACATAATTAAAAGGCTAATATCTAAGTAAGTAGTTATTCAGAAATTAGAGTTTAGCACATAAGAGCAAATATAAACAAGAAATAATTATAATAACTCACTCACATAGACAACAGTGCACAAATATGACTGGAAGTCACAAGTCTTTGCTATTATAAAATGAAACTAGTATTAAGACAATAGTACCTTCAATACCAATTTATTAAGTTCAATTTTGTTGCTCTATCTAAAACAACCCTCTACAACTCATACACTTTGTTAATGAAACTTGAGTTGCAATAGTGCAATCTCTACTCATCATACACAATTTAGATATCTGAAAGATAAATCTCTTCGTTCCTCAGATATGATATTAAAGTCTCCTCCCCTCTACATCCCTAGCTAAATCCATATTACAATAGTTCTTTTGGAATCCTAAATTGCAGAGTACAGAAGGCATTTTTCCATTATTCAAATCATATTACAGACCCCATAGATGATATTTATACATGATGTTAATACTAATAGTTGTTGGCTTATATGGGCCTGACCCAGGTTCAGAAGAAGTATTTAGCCAAACAAATCCCACAGTTACTAGCCCTTTCTGCAACAGCTCACGAAGTGCGGATTGAGGTCTCACCCGAGGTAGCAGGGAATGGTGTTGGAACTAGGTTTCTACACCCATGGGATTTCTAGATGTGATTTGAAGGTTTCATGCACCGTTCTGTAGCTTCGCGCTACGCAGAGCTAGAATACCTTCAACTATCTATTACCGTGCAATCTATAGATCTAATTTAAATTGGATAGATACTTCGATGGATCTTTAAGCAAACATTTATCAGAGTTGATCAGTTTTCTTATTAAGATTAAAGCCATATTCACAAGTATTCAAGAAACAAGAATACGCACATGGACCAAAACAGTCATATTAACTATACAAAAGAGAAAATTTGCGATAACACAGAGTTCATAAGAAACTTATCCTTATTTCCACTTTACCACCCTCACATCCATATCTACCATGCACAATCAGCTACAAGGCTATGCACACATAGCTGTGGACTCTTTCAACCCTCTGCACACACAGCTGCAGAGCCTCTATCCACTATTCGACTTGGACTTACAGATGCTTTCCAACCCCTCTTATCAACAACCCATTATAATTCAGATCCAAAATCATACCGAAGAGAACTGTCTTTCCCTTATAGTACCACGCTCTATTTATACCTTCTTATGGTCTACGGACCGACTTACTTCCTATTATTTTATATTATTTTTCAGGAAGACAACCCTTTGACTTGACCTTTTACATTTCACGCTCTGCATATTTTGGAGGTTCACAATGATTTTATCCTAATTTGTAGGCTATAAGATTCAAAACTGTTATGCACGACCTCTACCACCCAATAGTCCCCCAACAAATTCATCGTGACTCGTCCCGAGTCACTCATTGGTGTAGCGAGACGCTCTACCGTGGCTTCATGGTTCACCTCCCTCTGAGAGACACTCAACATCCTACTGCTTCTTCATTGTCTCCTACAACACCTCGTCCTGCTCCTACTTCAGCGTGTTTACCACTTCTTGCAACTGATGATGCTCATTCTACTCTGCTCAGTTAACACAAAACACCTGCTCATAGGATTTTAGCTCGAGCAGGGGAGCCACATACGGGACCTCCTTGTACCACTGTAGCCACTTAAAACCTTCATATCTGTTCTTACAGTCATTCATAGATGCTTTAGTAACTTTATTCCTATCTGTGGTCTCCATTTTTCCATTCTTTTGCTAAATTGTTGTAGTTCGCCGACCGTCCTGCGAGTGGGGTGACGACATCCAGACCAATTCTACTTTGTATCTCCTTTTCGGTACATCCCCTACTATTGAGGTTGCAGACTACAGAATGCCTGTCGTTGTCAACATTATGCTCCTAAGATAGTCTTGCTACTCCATCAGCCATATCACCACCCTCGAGCTGACTCCTTGTGCAGAGATAATAAATAGCTCCATCTTAATACTCAACATATGCTTTTCTTGGTGGATGTCCCTTAGTGATTTATAAGCACTTGGAATTTCAAGTTCCCTGAATCTCTCCTATTCCAACGTCTTCGTGTAAATTTTATGGTAGATTGTGCCATATCTGGCTTGTACTCCTTCTCTTAATTTCCTGTCGCCCGCTCCCTTTCACCATATTGTAGACATCTTGTCATGAATAGTGACAAGAACGGTCACCTTTGCTCGCAGCAATGCAACAATGTACTTTTGACTGCATGCCTATGATCTTGATGATGGGCCAGATTGACCTGTATCTTGACACTCATGCCTCTTTCTTCTAGATTGATTTACCATCCCACGCTCTCTTTCAACTGGCTGGAGTGGTGAGACTGTCCCTCAAATGGTTAGTTAGGTGGCCAACCCACTTGTATAGAGCTTCAGGTGACTGCCATTCGCTTGGCCTAGGAAGTGTTCCCCATTGATTTTGGAAAGCTGAACCACACCCCCATCACTAACTTCTTTGACGACACAAGGCCCCAACCAATGCATTTGGAGTTTTCCAAGAAACTTATCGAATTTACTATCATATAGCAATACTAGATCATTCTCCTTGAAGGTGTGCACCTTGATATGGCAATCATGCCATGCTTTTTCGTGCTGTTTCTATACTTGCTAATGGAATCAGGCCAAAAATCATTCCTTCTCCAGTTCTTTGAGCTGCATGAGCCTTTCCTCCAAAGCCCCACGGTCTGCCATACCTATGATTATTGTGATTTGTAGACTAGGCACAATATATTCCATAGGCATGATAGCCTCCTTGCCATATACTAACCGAAAACATGTCTGGCCAGTCAATTTTTTGCACGTGGTTCGATATGCCCATTGCATAGCATGGATGTTCAAGTCCCAGTCATTTCATCGCACATTACAGACCTCGATCAACGTAGTCTCTAAGATTTTTTTGAATGCCTCCACGGTCCCATTCACTTCAGGGTGGTATGGCATACTCTGTTGGTGATATATCTGGAATTCCTCAGTGAGTGCGTTGATTGTTTCATTCAAAAAAATGCATTCCCCAATCACTTATGAGAATTTTGGGATAGCCAAACCTTGTCAGTACGTTCTCAAACAAAATCTTCTCATCTGTTGCAATTGTGCAATCCTTAACCAGCTCTGCCTCGGCCCACTGGGTCAAATAATATGTCGTAGTGATGATATAGCGCATGCCCGTTTTCCCTCATGGCTCGATAGGTCCTATGAAGTCGATTGCCCACTTCTCGAAGGGTTGTCCCGTCATCTATGGCTGGAGCACCATTTCATCTCTCTATGATTGTTTCCTCATCCATTGACGTATGTCGCAGGCTCTGCAGTGTGCTTTCGAATTATGATGCAGAGTAGGCCACATAATCCTGCACGAACGATCTTGTAAGCTATGGCGCGCCCCACATAATGTCTGCCAGCAATCCTCCCATGTGCTTCGGCCAGGATCTGTCCGCGTTGAAACTCTAGGACATATCGACATAATATCTCAGTGTTGCCCATTTTGTAGAGGTGTCCTGAAATCATGGTGAAGTTTGTTGCATGTATCACTAATTCCTTTTATTGCTGAACAGAATATCCCTATGGCGTGGTCCCTGTAGTTAAGAAATGGATCATATCTTCAAAGTGATCATCTGCTATGCACACCACATAGAGCTGAGCATCCAGAATTCCATCCTCTAGGTTTTTAGGTTCTTTGCTAGTCTTAATTCGAGACAAGTGATCTAGGCCTACATTTAGACATCCTGGTTTGACGATGACATCAAATTCATACTCCTGGAATAACAACAACCATCTAAGATGCACATCCCCAACATAGGCTTGTTCATTAGGTATTTTAACGCTGAGTGATTGGTATACATCTTAAAGTGACCTCCAAGTAGATAGTGGTGAATTTTTGAAGCGCATATACCAATGCTAATCCCTCGTGCTCAGTAGTGGAGTAATTCTTCTTTGCTTTTGACAACCGGCGACTGGCGAATGTAATCGGGTGGTCAATTCCCTCCACTCCTCGTTGAGTAAGAACTACCCCCAATGCAACACATGATGTGTCGATGTGCACATGAAATTCGATGTCCCATTTTAGAAAGAACAATATAGGGGCTGATGCCATCTTTTCCTTAAGCGTTTCAAAACTTTTGTTACATTCCTCATTCCAACAATAAGTAGCATCCTTCTTTAGCAATTGTTCCATCAAAGCCATGATCAGAGGATAGATTTTGATAAACTTTCAGTAGTAGCCCATGTGTCCTAGTGTGGCACGTAATTGCTTGACACTGCGTGGCGTTTGCAGATCAAGTATGACAACGATCTTTACTAGATCCACCATTAGACTGTTGGGCATGGAGCATGATTATTTATAGGTCTTTTTTTCAGCTGGATGTATACCCCAAGAAGATAGTACACCCGTCCACACAGAGGGGTGAGGGGGGGACTTGTCCCCACCACGGGAGTTTCGAGGGACCGATCCCCCCCAGCTAGGGGGGGCCCAAGGGCCAGTGGTCCCCCGGTAGGGGTTTCGGGGGCAACACCCCCGAAGATAAAAACAAATGTAAAATTGCCTTATAAAAGTATAATAATTTCTAGTCAATCTGGGTCATTCATTAGGTGGATGATCTGATAGTAGAACTTGTGTTTATTTTAGGGATTTTTCCCTAGAAGGTAACCCTTCTCTTTTTATGAGGGTATTGTATTGAGGCTGGGTAATACATGTGTATTCTCAGAATGAGAAACCGAGAGACAAGACTGTGAGGGAAAATAGAGGATATTATAGTAAATCTGTTGTAGGTTGTGTCTCTTCATTTTGCTAGATAATAGAAAGGAAGGACTGATTGTTTGGGGTGGACGTAGCCCAAACTGGGTGAACCACGTATATCTGTGTCTCTCTGGTTTTATGTGTTTATTTTTTTCTGCATATTATACGTCTTTCATTTCTCTGTCATATATAATATTTTTCAAACAACTGGTATTAGAGCTGAAGGTCTATTTGGTTGAAAAACTCACAGGAGAGAATGGTTTCTAATTTGAGTGGGAGAAATGGTGCAAGATGGTAAGTTTAGGGTTGAGGTGTTTAAAGGCCAAAACTTCCCACTGTGGAAGATGCATATGGAAGATTATCTGTACCATAAAGATCTATACCTACCATTGAGCAGAAAATGAAAGATGCCGGTGAGTATGACAGATGAAAAATGGAACCTTCTCGATAGAAATGCACTCGGAACAATACGGTTGTGCCTCACAATGTTGGTAACCTTCAACATTTCGAAGGAAATAGTGACAGAGGGTTTGATTTAGGCATTGGCGAATCTATATGAAAAACCCTCGGCAGCAAACTAGGTATTTCCTATGAAATTATTATTTAATATGAAGATGTCAGAAGGTGGATCTGTTGCAGACCATTTAAATGATTTTAATACAGTTACAAGTCAGTTAAGTTTTGTAGGGGTAAACTTTGATGATGAAATTAGAGCTCTATTATTCTTGTGCTCACTGCCAAAAAGTTGGAATGGTTTAGTAATGGCCATTAGTAACTCTGTTTCTGGATCTAGTACTTTAAAGTTTGATGATGTTGTCAATGCTATCCTTAGTGAGGAAATGCGACAGAAAAGCTCTGCTGAGAAATCGAGTAATGCTTTAAGTGCGGAGTCTAGGGGAAGAAAAAAGGAAAGAGGAAAGAGCTCAGGATATCACAGTAAATCAAGGAAAGGTAGATCTAAGTCCAGATCAGGGATAGTGTGCTGGAAATGCAGAAAGAAAGGACACCTAAAGAAAGACTGTAGATCTCGGAAGGGAAAAGAAGGAGATGTAGAACAAGAAAACAATCATGAAGCAAACATGACAGGTGAGGTGTTACAATATGCTTTGATTCTTTCTTTCAAAAATATTACTGATTCCTGGGTGGTAGATTCAGGGGCCTCATTCCATGCCACACCTGATAAGAAATATTTTCATGACTATGTTCAAGGAGATTTTCGACAAGTTTGTTTGGGTGACAATAAACCTTGTAAAATTGTTGGAATGGGTAATGTTCTTGTAAAATAGTAGAATGGAATCCAATGGCTACTAAAGGAGGTAAGGCATTTTCCAAATCTGAAGAAAAGTCTAATTTCAATGGGGCAGTTAGGCGGTGAATATTGTGTGACGAGTTTCACAGATAAAGTTTGGAAGGTCACCAAAGGAGCCCTTGTAATAGAAAAATGTGAATAGGTTGGTACATTGTATTTATGAAATGGTATTTCTAACTCTGTTAATGCTTTAAATTCCAAAGGAGCAGATGTAGTATTATGGCATCATAAGCTCGAACACATGAGTGAGAAGGGTATGAAGATTCTTCACTCAAGAAATTTGTTGCCAGGATTGAAGGATGTTGATTTGGACTTCTGTGAGAATTGCATTTATGGAAAACTGAAGAGAGTTAGATTTCTCTGAGTTGGGAAAGAAAAGAAGAGCGAAAAATTAGAGCTTGTGCATACAGATGCAAGGGGACCTTGTCAGGTATCATCTCTTGGTGGCTCTCATTATTATGTTACTTTTATTAATGATGCAACTAGAAGAACTTGGATTTATTGTATTCAGAATAAATCTGATGTATTTGATACTTTCAAGAAATGGAAAGATTTAGTTGAGATTGAGACAAGAAAGAAATTGAAGTGTCTCAGATCAGACAATGGAGGTGAATGTTGCAGCAAATAGTTTCATAGGTACTGTTCAGAGCATGGAATTCATAGATAGAAGACAATTCCAAGAACACCACAAGAAAATGGCGTGTCAGAAAGTATGAACAGAATAATCGTGGAGCGTGCAAGGTGCATGAGATTGCATGCAGGATTGCCTTTACAATTTTGGTTAGATGTTGTAGATATTGTTGTTTATCTAATGAATAGAGGGCCTTCAAGTTCCTTAGATGGTGGTGTTCCAGAGGAAGCATGGACATGTAAAAAGGTAAACTACTCTTTTTTAAAGTGTTTTGGTTGCGAGGCCTTTGTCCATATTAATAAAGAAATAGAACAAATCTTGAGGAAAAATCAAAGAAATGTAACTTTATTGGATATGGTGTTAATGATTTTGGTTATCTCTTATATGATTATGAAAATCACAAAATCATTAGGAGAAAAGATGTAATATTCAACGAAAAGGTCTTGTATAAGAATCAGTTGTAGGAAAAGAAATAGGGAAGAGAAAATAAGGAATACACAGTTCTTGATCGGATCACTAAAAAAGTAAAGGTGCCTGAAAATAACAATAATCAACCATCACAACAACAACAACCACAACAACAACAACCACCACCACAACAACAACAGGCACACCAAACACCTGAAAGTGGTGTTAGAAGATCTACCAAGATAAGTATACCCCATGAACAATACTCTCCTTCATTATATTATTTATTGTTGACTGATTCTGGTCAACCTGAATGTTATGAAGAAGCAATGTAGGTTGAAAGCAGGAAGAAGTGGGAATTAGCCATGGAAGAAGACATGGACTCCTTAATCCATAACCAAACTTGGGACTTAGTCACATTGCCTATGGGTAAAACTACATTGCAGAATAAATGGGTTTACAGGCTGAAGGAAGAAGACGGAGGAAAACAAAGGTACAAAGATAGAATTGTGGTGAAGGTGTTTGCACAAAAGAAAGGTATTGATTTTGATGAAATATTTTATCCTGTTGTGAAAATGACTTCAATTAGAACTATTTTAAGTCTAGTAGGAGTTGAATATTTGCATCTTGAGCAATTAGATATAAGGACAACCATTCTCCATGGGGATTTGGAGGAAGAGATATATATGCAGCAACCACAAGGATATGAGGTGAAAGGGAAGGAGAAACTAGTGTGTGGGTTGAAGAAGAGCTTGTATGGCTTAAAACAGGCTCCAAGGTAGTGGTATCTAAAATTCTACAATTTTATGTCTGAACAAGGTTATACTAGATGTCACTCTAATCATTATGTTTATCTAAACAATCAAAATGATGGTAGCTATATTATATTGTTATTGTATGTAGATGACATGCTTGTTACAGGGTCTAACATGCAGGAAATAAATGTGCTCAAAAGAAAATTGGCAAATTCATTTGCAATGAAGGATTTGGGAGCTGCAAAACAAATCCTTGGTATGAGAATAACTAGAGATGGGAAAAATCACAAATTAACATTGTCTCAGAATGAGTACCTACAAGAGGTCTTCAAAAGATTTAATATGCACAATGCAAAACTAGTTAGTATTCCTTTTGTTAGCCATTTCAAGATTTGTAAGGAAATGTGCCCAAAGACCCGAGAAGACATGGATTATATGTTTAAAGTTCCATATGCATCAACAGTTGGAAGCTTAATCTATGCAATGATCTCCACAAGGCCTGATATTGCACATGCAATGGGAGTTGTAATCAGGTACATGAACAATCCAGGAAAAGAACATTGGATGGTAGTGAAATGGATTCTCAGATATTTGAAAGGTACCACAAATCAAGCATTATGCTTTAGTGGTTCAAACATTTCTCTACAGGGATACCTTGATGTAGATATGGCAGGTGACAGAGATAACAGGAGGAGAACTACAAGATATGTATTTACTATAGGCGGAACAACTATCAATTGGGTTTCAAAAATCCAAATTGTTATTGCACTTTCAACAAAAGAAGTAGAGTATGTTGCTACTACAAAGGCTAGTAAAGAAATGATTTGGTTACAAAGGTTTATGGGTGAATTGGGTATGAAGCATGATATGGGAACATTATACAATGATAGCCAAACTGCCATTCATCTTGCAAAGAACTCAACATTTCATTCTAGGACTAAACACATACAGCTCAAGTACCATTACATATGATCAATGTTGGAAAATGGAGAATTGAAGCTGGAAAAGATACACACTAGCTAGAATCCTGTAGATATGCTAACAAAATTTCTAACCAGGGAGTATATGAGAATATGCTCAGTTTCAATTGGTCTTCAAAGATGATGATGAATATGAGAAACAACAAGGTCTAAAGAGGAGTCATTGTCCAGCAAATGAAGCAGCAGTGGGGTTGCTACAATCATTCTCCAAGTGGGAGATTCTTGGGCATGGAGCATGATTATTTAGAGGTCTTTGATTTAGCTGGATGTATACACCAAGAAGATTGTACACCACTCCAAACGGGGGGGTGTGGGGAGGACTTCTCCCCCCTACGGAGGTTTGGGGGTGCTGATCCCCCTTGACTGGGGAGGACTAAGGGCCAGCGGTCCCCTAGTGGGGGTTTTGAGGGCAACATCCCTGAAGCTAAAAACATATGTAAATTTTCCTTATAAAAGTATAGTAATCTCTAGTCAATTTGGGAAATTCATTAGGTGGATGATTTGATGGTAGAACTTATGTTTATTTTAGGGTTTCTGGCCCTAGAAGTTACCCCTCTCTTTGTATGAGGGTATTGTATTGAGGCTGGGTAATATATGTGTATTCTCAAAGCGAGAAACAAAGAGGTAAGACTATGAGAGAAAACAGAGGATATTATAGTGAATCTACTATAGGTTGTGTCTCTTCATTTTACTAGATAATAAAAAGGAAGGACTGGCTATTCGAGGTGGACATAGCCCAAACTGGGTGAGCCATGTATATCTGTGCCTCTCTGGTTTTATGTGTTTGTGTTTTTCTGCATATTATACATCTTGCATTTCTTTGTCATATATAACATTTTTCTAACACATGCCTTGCTTATAGACCACATGGCCCAACAAGTTCTCGAATGGGACAAGGAAAGTACACTTCTTTAAGTTTAGCACAATTTGATGTCAGCGACAGGTATCCAACATCAATTGTAAGCTCACTACGTGCTTTTTTACCAGTCCAAACACAATCCAGTCATCATGATAGACTTCTAAGAACTTGTGGATAAATTCTTTGAATGCTGCGACCACTATTCAGGAAAATATCACCAACACATTCTTCAGTCTGAAGGGCATCACTGTGTACTGAAATAAATCCCATTTAGTGGTAAATGTCGTTTTACTCCTGTCCTCTGGTGTGATCTTGATCTGGTGGTATCCTGAGAACCCATCCGTGAAGGAGTAGGCTTCCTACTCACCCACATTTTCCAGTACCTCATCTGTAAATGATGTTGGAAACGGATCGTTGATGCATGCATCATTGAACTTCCTGAGATCTATGCAGATGTGAATCTCGCCATTCTATTTCTTCTCCTACACAAGCATCAGACTCACCCAGTTGGACTCCTTGACTGGTTCAATGATTCTTGATGCCGACATCTTGTCCAATTCTTCATGGACCTTTGCATTATATTTTGGATTCAATCGGTAGGGTTGCGCTTCACAGATTTTGTGTCTAGATTCAATGTTATCTTCATCATTCCAAAATCTCCTAGGATCCCTTTTAGCTCTGTGATATTTGTTGGGACAAATCGTGATATTCCCGGAGCAATTCGATGACCTTCCCCACTGTGGCATTGTCCCAATAGTCCCCAAGCATTGCATACTTTGTCTCTTCTTCGGTTCTGATATTAACTTGTTTCATTTTCAATGGCACCGTCATATCTGGATTTTTGATTTCGGCTCCCTGCACCTCCCAGCTCCGCTCTGATTCTATAATATTGATGTTTCATGGATCATCCTCATCATCTTATACGCGGACATTATAGCATTCGAGGGCCTGCTTCAATTTTCATGACCAGTCAGGTTGCACAGTTTCTTCTAGCTCTAACGGTGTCTTGAATATGGCGACCTTTCCCACCTGTAATGCTTCATCCATGGGATCCATCCATTTATCTTCAAAAAGAAATGTTGAAAAAACTCCACGTGCAAGATATCCCACTCGCCTGTGTCGTGTCAAAGCTCTGCTTCTGTGTACCAGTTTCTGGGAATGACGTCTAGGGTGTGACAAAATAAGTGCACCCATTCTGGCTGAGGTTCCTCTTCGTAGGCTTTGATCCATCTAGTAAGGTTCATGTGTGGGTCATCATATCCTTCATATTTCTCCATTATGCGTAGTTTTGGCTTTCCAAATATGATCTTCATCATGTGCCTACAAGCACACCAATCTTCGAACGTCCCTTCATGGGTGCCCGACCAACATGCAGGCATTGCGCGCAACACCCATCTCATCGCATCAAATCGTTGGTGCTCTGGTACTGTAATTTCAAATTTGGTCAGGAATTCATCTATTATTTTCAACCCATCATACTTCGACAATTTGCGATCCTGGGCCCTTACGCAATACAGTGATTTAGTCACCATGTTATAGTGTAGTGTGGTTACTTCGTTCAACCTGTTGTGCCACTGCTCGTCTTCTTCAACTGAATCAAAAGTGCAGGATCCTTCATTACCCTGTTGTCTTGACCCATCCTTGCTCTTGGGCAGACATTCTCTAGCTACAATCTACATCCTCATCACATTCTCTGGCACGCATAGGTTCAATGTGGCATGGCCCTTTAGCCGGATCTATTGGATTGACTACACGGAGCGAATTTGTTTCAAATATCATTGTTCACTTCTTTAGATTAATAAATCTGTTCATGTAGGTGGCCCATTCTATTCCTAACAACGTAGGAGAGGGCATATTTTCATCCATGAGCTCTATAACTTCAAATTTCGTTCGAGTACTTGCACCATCAAGGTCTACCGTAACTCCTTGCAGCCTTCCCATTGCCAGCACCTTCTGCTAATTTCCCATCCGTAATTGGATATGGGACCATTGTAGTGTAGGCTTACCCATGCACTCCCAACTCTATTTTGGCAGTATGTTGGCATTTAAACCCAGATCCAAAATGACTTGCTCCATCTCATAATTGCCAATTTGCACCATTAATTGTATTTCCCTTCCAGCCCATGACGCATGTCTTCCAAACTTGTGAATGACATGAGATTCACTCCATCTTGCGCATCTATTTATCAACTCCTGTAAGCCTTTAACCATGCTATTGTCATGAAGAAATCTTATACATGTCTCTAAAAAGGTAGTTATCATCGAGGGATCCTTGTCCGACTCAGGCTAATCCCTACTACCTGGGGTAGAGACCTCCGAAAAACTCCCTCGAGCTTCCAAATATGTCTCCTTACCACCTCGTAAGTTCCTTCCATCTACTCCTGTGGCCGTGCCACTCCACACAACCATGTTGACCTTGGGATCTTGCTCGTGTGGTTCGAACCTCATCATCTGCACATTCTGGGTCATTGTTGGCTGCACTGCCTTTTTCCCACGAATCTGTGCTATCAGTTTAGGACAATCTATTAGCTCATGATTGAATTGCTAACAATAATTGCATGAAATTCTAGTTGGCTTGGTAAAATCCTACATGTAATGTCCCGGTCCTCTGCAGTTGTAGCAGATTAGCTGCTTGCGACCCCTCCCTAGCCCCATTTTGTCCCATCCTCCTCCACAACCTTGGAAACTACCGTGCATGATTGCCACAGCTGGATCCTGACCTCGTGGACCAGTCTAGATTCTGTAAGCAGATGACTGGTCTATTAACATTTGGTAGCTACGACAGTCTCTTTCCTCATGGCCCACTGACCTGCAAAAATTTCAAAATAGCTACTAGGGGATCTGGCTGTATTTTGGTAATAGATGATAGTTATCAATGTTGTGATTTCCTCCCACCTGACATATTGCGCACCAGATTCGGGCTATGGTGCTTGGTCCTATCTATGCCTCTGGTTGCAATATCGTTGGCCCCCCCATTGCCACAAAATTTTCTAAGATTGGGCAGTGATATTTATTGTGTCCCTAGCTTTTGTAGTTTATACACCATACTCCCTCCAAACATCTACTCATGGTATTTGTTCTTGTTTTAACTTCTTCATTTCCAAACACAAATCTTGGATTTGCGATTGGATTTACTGAACTCCTAACCTCGGGTCTTGCAAGAGAGTGTCGTGTAACCTCATTGTTATTTTTAGTGCTTCTGCATTGGTTGAGATCTTCTGTTGTGATAGAGCCACCCTTACATGCAGTGTCAAGGATGTCATAAACCAAGTGCAATGCTACGCATCCATCAATGCCATGTTAGCCTTGCGAATAATATTGTTTAGTATTTGGTCCAAATCCCATGAGGTTTCTCTAGGCATCATCGTGATCTGTTTGAACCCTATAATCGAATGTGTTTCTGACTTAGGCCGACTAAACTCCTTCTTCAATTCGGTCTGAATTTCTGCTATCCCCACCGTTGGGTTTTTCCTTGAGTACTTTATGTACCATGTCAGTGCTCAGTCCTATAGCGCACTGACTAAGGTAGCCTTTCTAATATTATCATCCACGATCTGCTACACATTCCATACTGATGTTAGCACAAACCAGAATTGTTCTAGGTCTTTGCCTCCTGCTCCTTTGAATACCGGTAACTGAATCGCACTTGCCATAGGTACCCCTGGTCTACTTCTAGTCCCGATCCCTTCGATCCTTCAACGTTCTTCTCCCTAGAGTCCTTGCATTTCACATTAGACACCCCTTAGGTAGATCTCTGTCCCGACAACGGAACCATTTGTTGGCATATACGGGCCTAACCTAGGTTCGGAAGAAGTATTTAGCCAAACAAATCCCACAACTACTGGGCCTTTCTACAACAACCCATGAAGCGTAGACTGAGGTATCGCCCGAGGTAGTAGGGTAGGGTGTTGGAACTAGGTTTCTGTGCCCTTGGGATGTCTGGATGTTATTTGAAGGTTTTGCGCAATGTTTTGTAGCTTTGCGTTGCACAGATATAGAATACCTTCTATTTTATATTACCGCACAATCTATAGATCTAATTTAAATTAGATCTACTTAGATGTATCTTTAACAAAACATTTATCAGAGTTTTTCAGTTCGCATATTAAGATTAAACCTAGATTCACAAATATTCAAGAAACAAGCATATGCGCATGGATCAAAACAGTCTTATTAACCATACAAAAGAGCATATTTGCAATAACACATAATTCATAAGAAACTTATCCTTATTTCCACTTTACCATGCTTACATCTAGATGCACCTTACGCACTCAGCTGCAGGGGTCTACGCACATAGTTGCACAACCTCTATCCACTACCCGACTTAGACTTACAAACGCTTTCCAACCCCTCTTCTCAAGAACCCATTATAATTCAGATCCAAAATCATACACAATAGAATTGTCTTTCCCTCATAGAGCCACACTCTATTTATACCTTCCTATGGTCTATGGACCCACTTACTTCCTGTTATTTTATATTATTTTTTGGGCGGACAACCCTTTGACTTAACCTTTTACATTTTGTGCTCCGCATATTTGAAAGGTTTACAATATTTTTATCCTAATTTCTAGGCTATCAGACCCAAAATTGTTACGCGGGACCTCTGCTACCCAACAATAGTCTCCCTTTGTTTTATCAATAGATGGAGAAAATAAAGGTAAAATAGAGTTAAATTATTCCTTTAGATCAAATTCTGTCAGAATATGAATGGCTACAGCTTGAGGAGACGCCCAATTTAGCTCATGCTCAGATAAGACCACATTCAATTACTTCAGTAATTATAGTAATTTCCTACCTATTTTAGATTCTCTCTACCACCCGTAGGAGTTATTTTAGAGACTAGTTGGATCTGTTAGTATATTTCATCCTGGAAGCTTCTCTGCCAATATAGGGGCAAAATTAGTTGAAATTGGGGAGAAAAACAAGCCAAAGTATAAGAAAACTATAAAATAAAAAACATGAGTCGTGAGACTGAACTAAAAAAAATTAAATGGTTTTTTTATTTTATTTAAACATTACAGCCATACCAAATAGTGACACATGGCAACATTTGAGTGGAATCGGAGTTAAGTCCATCAAAACATTTTATATTGTGTGCAAACAAAAAAACATATATTGGGAAGCTCCGATATGGAGTAGAAGAAATATCTTATTTAAATCATTTTAAATAGTGTATCATGTCTAGATATCAGAGGAGAGTGGGTTATCACATGTCATAGGTGAGAGTGGTGTGATTATCGAAGATCAAAAATCGAAGAGAGATGATTATCGAAGATCGGAGATCGAAGAGAGTGTTGTATCAAAGGTTTTATGATGGTTACCATACAAAAATTTTCAATGTAAGTGGCAGATGCAATATAATAATAAACTATTATAGCAATATCAAATCCAGAAATCAGGTTGTGGTATATCATAAAAGTTTTGAGGTTGGAACTTTTGATATAACTTGGCTAGTGGAATGGTGAGGTATTATGAACATATCAGAAGATATGGTTATCAGAGTTTCTTATCGAAGACATTTCTAAGGCCCGATATGTATTATTTCTCAGGTTTTATGGTACGCAAAAGATTCTTTTTTATGAACCAATTTTTTATAAATTAGAGAGGCTTGTATCAAAGGTATTTTAATGTATTATGATATCAATGGGTTCCAATATGTATAATGTAAGAATTACAACCACTTGTAATATAAAGGGTTTATCCCTAATATTAAATTGAAATAATAAAGCTACTTTAACATTGAAGCTTGTTCTTCGGAGCTATGTTTATTATCTACAAATTAAAATAAAGCAAAATAAATTTATTATTTATACAAAAGTAAATATTTACAAAATAACATAAATAAAAAGTGATTATGCAATTTATGTATACTTAGTATGCAAAGGTAGTTAAAATATCCAACCTAAGTCCAAACATTATATACAAATCAGATAACCACAAGAAGTGAAACAAAAGATATAGGAAGCTAGGGTTAGGTAAAATCTGCTAAGGCAATCAAAACTAGAAAACAAAAGGGTCCCGATAATTTTATTATAGGACTATAATAAAAATTAAATGGGGAGTTAAGGTCGTGGAGGCGGCGTAGTGGTAAAGTTGGCCTCGTCATGACGGACCGGTCTTGTGTTCAATCCCGAGCAAGGTCGTAGCTCGTCGTGCGAGTAGTTAGTCTAAACCGAGCCAAGCCCACTACCTTTTGCCCATGGGGTTTTGGATTGACGGTGGATGAGTGCGCTATTAAGGCACTCCTTGCGATAGGTCACCGGTTCAAATCCCCCGTGGGTACTTAGGTTAGTCTTAACTAGAAAAAAAAAATTTAAATGGGGAGTTATTGAGTACTACAACTTAATCCTATGATGTAAAATAATAAAATTGGATTTCATTTTCAATGAAGACAACATATTAATACTTGATCAATACTTTTCATTCATGTTGACTAATTATTTAAGGACACTTATCTTTAGTTCTTGCAGATGTAGCTCCTTGGCATTTCACATTAAGAAAGTTGAACATTTCAATTTTTATCCCAAATAGTATTATAAATATATACAAAGATATATTGTTTCTGAGATCCCAAATCTATTGGAATCAAAGTTCCCCAAGCCACACCATTGAAGACTAGAAATGGAAAAAGAATGGGATTGCAAATCATTTGTCTAGTGCAATATATAGAAGATAAATATGATAGTGTTCACTTTGAGCAGAGACTATTATTAACAGCCAAACATATTCACCAACTAGTGGTAGCAACAAATTTCTTCATTCTAATCATATGTCCTGTAAGAAGCGAGGCTTAGAGCACATTAGCCATGTAGAGGAAGTTAAACTAGTTGTCTTAACAACCTGTAAGAAGTGGATCTACATCAAATTTTTGATCATTGGATAATGTCATTAAAGTTTAATATATGCATGCAGCTGATTAGAATTTTTAAATCATGAATAGCCATGAAGTAAAGTTTGAATATATTCAATGATGTTTTAATGATTGGGTACTTCCATTCAAGTTTCAACTAATTAGGATAGTTAAATCTTAACATAGCCACAAAGTGAAGTTCACATAGAGTTAGATTGATCATACCCTATGGATAATGTTTGATCTTTGTCTTCATACTCTGAATAATGTCCAAGTCTTCCTCCATACTCTCATTATGTTCTTGTAAAATATTTTTCCACGTAGCCTCTAAAATACAAGGTGTTCATACAGTGAAACTACCTTCAATGCAATAATACAAACATAGTGAGGCAAATCCCCATGTCATTTTCTAAGATAACCAAACACCATGTTTCCAAGTCACACATGTTATAGTGAATCTTAATAAATTAACTACATGAACTCAGGATAAGTGATTATTAATGTCAAACCTTCAAACAACCCCTAACACCCATATGAAACTCACATTTATTATCATTGCAGAGTGCTAAAATTTTCTGCGTGATACAAAATTATTGAATGTCTTTGACAATTGATTCATTATTAGGGGATTTTTTAGGTCTAAAATGGGCTTCCTAAGAGAAATCTACAACCAAAATAAACTTTATAAGAACCAATAAGATTCAAGATGATGATGTCAACCATCGGGGATGATTCACCACTTTTGGAGTAAAAAACTACAAAGGTTAAAAACTAATGAAATAATAAAACTACTTTTTAAACTCATATTTTCAACTTACCTCCTGAAGTGTTTACTCAAATTTCGAGGGGAAGTACTCGTTAGATAAAACATGATTACAATCACGTGTTTTCATGTATTTCTCATTTTTCGTGTAGTAGGGTCCATCAAAATTATGAAACATGGGTACTCCTTTGATGAGGATTGAAATTTTGCATCAAACAAGTGTTTCTGCTTGAAATTTGAGTAAATCCATATGGATATAAGTTGCAAATATGAGTTCAAAAGTAGTTTTGTCTTTTTTCCCTCTAAAATATGACGATGTAATCTAATATTATTTTATTATTTCCACTATTATTTTATAATTTCCTTAGGAGACCCATTTTGGACCCATTTTAATTTACCTAAAACTAACCATGACCAATTCAACAATAATAACTCATCAACCAAGAGAGAAGACCCTCACCAAACCAAACTCACTTCATCAATTTTCACCCATAAAACTAACTTGATAGCACTTTATATGGTTTTTAGTAAGTCTTACACTAGTAGGTGATATTACGGTAAGTCCATCTATTTTGCCTACATTCGAAATTGTGACTATTGGAAGCAATTTACTAACTACTTACTTGCATAAAACACTTCCTCGGTACCACTTCAAACATACCATTTATTTAATATAAACTAAAGCAAAGTCGAACACTTTGTATAACATTTTGATATCCTTATCAATCTATTCGTGACCTTTTCAACCTTTCCATCACTAAGAAAACATCGGATCAATTTGTAACTCACCATTCCTATGATTTGTAATGTCCACTCCTAATATTAAACACATGGTGCATTCTTATTGAAATTACACATGTACCACTTAATCAACTAAACCACTAAACCTATTTTAGATACCTTTCCTAGTGCATTATTAACAAAGTCATCCATGTACTTCATCAAATGCAATTTACTTCTCCCTACTACTAAATATTGCCAGCAATATCATTATAGAGGCTTTTATTTATAGCTTAATATGTCACAACACCAATGTCAAACTTTTTTGAAGATCTCATCTAATATTCTATTGGCATTTTGGGTGTGCCTTCCTTGTATTGTGCATCCATGATGGTGGCATATGAAATCATATTAGGTAAATGACCTTTATCTTTAATATGCTCGAATAATTTTGTTTCCTCCTTTAGGTTTCCCTCTCTGCAGAGTCCATTCATTAATGTGGTGTATGTGATAACATCACAGCTCTGACCATGTCCTTGAGCTTTGTATTTTCTATTATGCTTGCAAATCCCACGTATTAATGTATTATAACTAATTAGGTTAGGCCTGCAACCTTTCTTTGGCATCTCTCAAAGAAGTTTTTGTGCCTTCTCCAGATTACCCACGTTGTAAAATTCATTTATAAGTGTATTTGATTTGATTTCATTAGGTCGATTTTCTATTTTCACTATAACATCTAATAACCTGAGAGATTCCTAAATCTTTCATTCCTCACAAAGACCATTAATAACAGTAGTGTATGTGATGACATTAGGATTGCATCCTTTATTTACCATCTCATTAAGCACTTTAGTGGCCTCCTGCCATTGCCTTTCCTTACATAAAAAATCTATAAGTGCACTATATGTGACAACATTAGGGTATATGTTTCTCTAGAACATTTCAGAAAAGATATTCCTTACCTCATCCAACTTTCCTTCGTTGCATAAAGAATCAATAAATGTAGTGTATGTGACAACATTAGTGTATATATTTCTCCGAGACATTTAAGAAAAGAGCGTCCTCGCCTCATCCAACATGTGTTCCTTACATAAACCATCAATAAGTGAATTGAGGCATTTCAGAGAAAAGATTCTTGGCCTCGTCCAACTTTCCTTCCTTACATAAACCATCAATAATTGCATTGTATATGACCACATCAGGGGATATGTTTTTCTCAAACATTTCATAGAAGAGCTTCCTTGCCTCGTCCAGCTTAAGTTCTTTACATAAACCATCAATAAGTATATTGTATGTAATAACATTGGGATTACACTCATCTTTTATCATCAAATATAATAGCTTGTTGACTTCTTGTAGCTTACTTTCTTTGCATAGTCGATCCATGAGCATGTTAAATGTGAATCTTAAGGGTGTCAACAAGTGGCTTGCTAAGCCCATTTCCTACAGATATATGATAAATTCACTATAAAATTTGTTGCCCCCATATGATGCCAGGCCATGCCAATAGTTGTTCTTCATAATTCGGCTAATTGTTGTCAACCAGAACTCCAACTATTTCAAAATAATAAACTAGTGGTTTATCTAACAAATAGATTGCATTAATGGATTATGAAAATTTTTTGCCAAAAAATTAATTAATTTACTGCTCTTACTCATATATGCTCAAAAATAAATTATGTGCTGCAAGATACTCATTGGGCGGGACTTCCCTAAAGTCATGAAATTCATCTTAACCACCTGATTTGTAAAGAACCCAAAGGTCAATATGGTTGTATGTTTATTTTTTTTATAGTATCTAAACTCTGTTTTTATTTATATCATCTAATTTTTGTATAGGATGGAAGTACATGAAACTACATGAAGTGGTTAGTGCGGCTACTGCATTATGCTTTCTTTCTGTTGCAAACATAGCTCATAAAGGGTAGGGATTTTCTTTGAGGGATTATTTATATCCTAATCAAATTATTCATAATGTGTTTCTTTATTTTAGTATTATTTAATGTATTATGTGTAGGACATGGTCATCATTATCATGCTTCTTTCTGTTGCAAACATTGCTCACGAAGGGTAGGGATTTGCTTTAAGGGATTATTAATATCTTAATCAAATTATTTATTTATTTATTTAATGAAATAGATGAATGAGAAGGTTTGCAGACACTATACTAATCATTTATTTATTTGGTGAAGAGTATTCTAACAACTCCAAAATTACTGGAATTACTCTCTACGGCCTATCTTCAATTTTATAAATCTTTTTATCAAACTTATTAATTTAATACTAAAAATAGAAATGAAGAAATATGAAATTAAACTAATATCATTATTCCTTATATTATTTCATATATTTTAAAGAAGAATTTGAAAAATAAAAGTAATCATTCCTCTTAAATGTAAAAAACAATTATGCAAAGAATGAGTAATATTAACAAAACAAAAAAAATGGAAAAAAATAAGTAACTTAAATATATAATTTAAATTAATAAATAAATAATTTTATAGTTATTAAACCGTGATATAAATACTATAATCCCTAAAATAAACATGGTTGACCATGTTCTACCATGGTTGATTTTCGTATTGAGAAAATATTTGTCACAATGAAACATTCGACCATGGTTGAGACAATATTTCTCACAATGTGACATTCGACCGTGGTTGTGTATGGTTGACCATGATTATAAACCCATGTGACTAATACCAAAAGCCAAATGGATTATAAACCCAAGGGATTAATGACAAAAGTCGAAGGGATTATAAACCCAATGTATATAAACCCTAAAATATATATTAGAAACTATAAAATAAATATGGTTGACTACGATTCATTTTCATATTGACAAAATCTTTGTCACAATGTGACGTTGAACTAAGGTTGATCTTGATTGATTTTCATATTAACAAAATCTTTGTTACAATGTGACATTGGACCAAGAGACAATCTTTGCACAATGTGTTGGAAATAATACTGAGAGGGGGGATGAATCAGTATTATCAAGTCAAATATTTCTTTTTCAAAATCAAATGAGATACGCTACTTCTGTTAATTAAACCCTCGTATATACACAATTATGCAGAAGGAAACCCGCGTATATAATGCAAACATTTAATTTACTTTGTCTTTCTGATGCTGATTGTTAATCTATGATTTGGAAGAAAATAACCAGTAACCAGAAACAGTAAAATAAAGCAGAAAGACAATCGC
This sequence comes from Pinus tabuliformis, assembly GCA_031772625.1. Taxonomy (NCBI): domain Eukaryota; kingdom Viridiplantae; phylum Streptophyta; class Pinopsida; order Pinales; family Pinaceae; genus Pinus; species Pinus tabuliformis. The sequence goes on from CM062818.1 coordinate 1,687,297,724, forward strand.
AAACAAGAACACAAGATATAAGGTGGAAACCCAATGTGGGTGAAAACCACCTGCTGCAATTCGTCTCTATATTCTCTTTAATTAGAAACTTATTTTTACAATTGTACTGGTGTAGTCCTTTACCAGTACGTAGGCTACAACCTGCAGAGAGCTACAACCCTCTCTCGTTTTCCAGCTTCTTCTGGAAGGGAGCTACAACCCTCTTTGCTCTTGCACTAGCCAAGAAACTAGTACTAGGTGCTGGCCTATAGAAGGCTACAACCTTCTCTTTCTTTCAAGGACCATGTTTCATAAATTTTCAAACTGGATCCACAAGTAACATCAATCAAGCATCAAGAATTTCTGCATCACCCAATCACCTTTTCACCAATTAAAACTGAATCAAAATAAACCCTTCTCTGACGACTGTACCCAGATCATAGTAACAGTAACCACACACCAAATCTGAACCCAGAACACTGCAGCAATAAATAGAAGTAACACGATCACAACTCAAAATATATACGTTACTTTAACAGCCTGAAACCTGCGTGCGTATGCTTCTGCGTATGGAACAACGTGCGTATACGTTGTTTTAATTCACTGAACCAATGTGTATACACACCTTCGCTTCACTGAACCTGCGTACAGATCTATAAAATAATTCGCTCTTTCAGATATTCAAACACCAATTAACCTAGATTATCAAATTTATAGATCAAGAAAGCACCACATGTAACAGATAAAAATCATACAGAGATACTATCATTCAAGCTTAAAGATTATGATCCATCAAGAGAACTTATCCCTCTCTTTGCACTAAGGTTCCTCCTTCATTCAGATCCAGATCTGCAACATAACCCAATTTCCAGTATTCCAGATCTGGCACTTTATCAGATATTCAATGATAATTCAGATGATCCTTTTCCAAATGATCTCCTTCCTCTTTTATAGTCTTAGGCCTTCCACAATACCATGGTCGAAAACCATAATAAACCAACACCACAGACCCAATACTTGGGATCAACACGTCTGACGAGGTACCATGGTCCGAAACCATAGGTTGAAATACCAAGGACTAACTACCATGGACCAAAAGTAAGTTCTCCAACGTATATGCCCTTTTCCTTGCATGAAAGTGCGTGTATACGCACACGCGCCTTTGAAACGTCTAACTCGCATGTATACGCGTCTTCGCCTAGATGAAACTGCGTATATGTCATTTCCTTCATTTTGAAAGCTTGAACTGAGAGTTTCCATAAAGGACAACACCTGTGCCATAGCTCCAAACTTGTGCGATAATGCTAAAAATCTCCCCCTTTGGACTTGATGGCAACCCAACATCCTCAAAGTCATTCTCCCCCTTTGCCATCAAGGGCAAAGGGTTGTGCTCCCCCTGAGTACATGGTGAAATTTCTGCCTTGCTGTGTTGACCATGCTCCCCCTGACTGTAGGCAAGATCTACAAAATATGTTCTTCAAGAAGAACCATAACTTATACATCATAAAAGACCTTCCTATCACCAAAAGACTCAATACATACAACCATCACACAATCAAGTGGGGATACATTAGAAATTTACATATGACAACCAAGATCATTACATGTTCATCCCAGGCATAGTGGGGAAACCAAAGATAGGCCGTTACATGACCTTGACACCATAAAGAGATACCACAGAAGAGATACATGACATAGAGACGAAATATCTAGAACAAGACTTATGAAAGTCACCAATAACTGATAGCAGCAGCATCTGTCAATCACCATTCAGATCAGCAACCAAGATTTCCTTCTGTTCTCCCTCTGCCTCTGTTCCATCTAAAACCAACAACAGATGTGAACTAAAACCAAAAGCTTCTAGGATAATGCCAACAATTCATTATTAGAAGATTATCTGCTCCCCCTAAACCTATGCCAGATGGTCTCTGTTAGACCCATATTAGAATATCTTCAACCAGAGCTTGTCCCTACTGATATTCATCAAACCTCCATATACGCGACTGTCTCTGCACAAACCGGCGTATGTACGTGGATCCTCCTTAGGCAACTCCCGTACACCCATTTTTCTCTGAAACAGATGAGTTTTAACAGCAAGACGATGCATCAACTACTCCCAGCTTCTGTCTGAGGTATTCAAATGTCTCCCTGGGTAGTGGTTTGGTAAGAATATTAGCAACTTGTTCCTTAGAAGGAACATACTCCTATTTGACCTTTTGTTCCAACACTTGTTCCCGGAGAAACTGATACTTGATCGGTATGTGCTTGCTCTTTGAATGCATGACTGGGTTCTTTGAAATGCTGATTGCACTTGTATTATCACACAAGATGGAGATAGGTGGTGTAAAAGTGATTTGAAAGTCCTGCAAGGTTTGCATCATCCAAAGAGGTTGAGTGCAACAAGATGCAGTAGCCACATATTCCGCTTCAACTGTAGATGAAGCAATCGAACTCTGTTTCTTGCTGAACCAAGATACTAATCTAGAACCCATAAAGAATGCACCACCACTTGTGCTCTTCCTGTCATCCACGCTTCCAGCCCAATCTACATCTGTATAAGCATGAAGAGTGAGATTTGTATCTCTAGGATACCATAAGCCATAGTTTTGAGTTCCTTGAAGATACTTGAAACTACTTGAAATTTGTTTGCAAGGTATTCAATTCAGAATTAAACATGTTTAAAAGATTTCCATGTCTTGCAGAAAGAAAACACATGAAATTTTCAGTTGTTCATGACCCATTTAAGCATAGCAGGGTTATTTCCTTTTACTGTTTAACACATTAAAACAAATTTTTTCTGCAAAATAAATCAACCACAAATGCAAAAGAAGTTGATAAAGCATTTCACCCCCTCCAGGGCTACGTCTGCTGGGTCCAAAGCTCCCAACCGGGGTTGTCCTTGTTTTTATTAAATGCTAAAGTTGAAAATGCATCTTAATAGAAGCATCTATAGGAGAAATATATGGTAAAAATGAATTTAGAACACTTGAGTCCTTCAGGATTGACTATTGGATCACCTTCAATGGATACCTGCAACCCTATACAGTCTTCACAAAACTGGGCCCTAGTGGCTCCTAGAACTTTCACGGCTCCAAAACCTCTGCAAATGACCTCAGATGGCTGTAAGACCTGCACCAATGGCTTTAGAAGGTCGAAAATACCCAAAATCCAAAAAAAAATTCGTCCAAAACCGACTTTCCTAGCCAAAGTTATGGCCATTTAAAGTTTCTCCAGTTTTTCCCTAGAAAAACTCCAGCTAACTTTAGTTAACTCCAGATAGCTCCGCCAATTATGGCGGGTCCGCCAAATTTGGAGCTCCTACCAAAACTCCGCCAACTTAACTACAGTTACATTTAATGTTTGGTGGTTGCCTCGGATTTCGTGCCAGGCGGAATATTCCTTTTTTAATTTTTTTTGAAAAATTACAATTTCTAATGTTATGGACAAATTCTTCTTTTTGCCATAACTTCCTCATATGGTGACCATTCTTCGAACCATTTGCGGTGCCGGAATTGGTAAGATGAGAAATTTCCATTCATTCAACTTTGAACCAGTTCTAAGCAATTTAAATTTTGAGCATTTTACGACACTTAGGACATGAGCACCTGATCATGCCTCCCCATTGGGAAGCTTTTGGACCCCAAAAGCCTTCAACTACCTATTAAAGAGGTGAGGGTACAGCTCCCTCACTCTATCCACCTCCATCCACTTTTCCTTGTTCGGTTTGCTGCCTTTGAAACCAACTCGAACATAATCTACACTACCCCTCCTTGAAGTGTGTGTCCTTCTGTCAAGGATTGTATCTTCTTTTAGCTCATCTAAGAATTCTGGCGAGAAATCTTCTATAGATGGCATCTGAACAACATTTTCATGATCAGCAATCAAAGGAGGTGCATACAAACGTAAGTTCTCCACATTGACAACATAATACATTTGCATGTAGGAAGACAAATCTAATTGAAAAGTATTATTTCCAACCTTCTTGAGGATTTTGAATGGACCATAACGAATAGGCTTCAGCTTTTTACCTTCTCCTTGCATCCTTTCCTTACTAATGTACAGCCATACCTCATCTCCTTCTTGAAACTTGTGATCGACTCTATTCTTGTCGTGTCTTTCCTTGTACTTGCCTTGACTCTTCTCAAGCAGTTCTTGAATTTGCTAGTGTATTTGCTGAATTATTACAATGAATGAATGAGCTTTGTCAATGTCACTATGTCCCTCAATGGCAACATCTTTCTCAAGAATGAAATCAAGAGGTGATTTTGGCAAGTAACCAAAACAAGCTTCAAACGATGAGGTGTTTGTGGAAGAGTGCTTGGCACGATTGTAAGCATGTTGTATGTAGTGCAAATGTTCATCCCAAAGCTTGGGATGCTTGCTGCAATAACCTCTCAAGAGGTGCACAATGGTTCTGTTCACAACTTCGGTCTGTCCATCTATTTACGGATGGAAAGCAGTACTTTTCTTCAACTTTGTGTCCATCATCTCCCATAGGTTGGACCAAAAATTCCCCACAAATCTGGAATCCCTGTCACTAATAATGGAAGTAGGCAAACCAAAGTGAATTCATACATGATGAAAAGATAATTCAGTAGTTTGTTCAGCAGTTATAGTTTTCTTACAAGGCATAAGTATACACATTTTGCTGAGGTGATCAACTACTACATATAAATAATCATGCTGCTTTCGAGATTTTGGCAAACCTCCTACAAAATCCATAGAGATGCTCTCCCATGGTCTAGAAGGTACCGGCAAAGGAGTATACAACCCAAGCTTCGTATTGCTAGGCTTGCTTGTAGCACATAATGAACAACCTCTTATGAACCTTGAAACAAAATCTACCATGCGAGGCCAATAGCAATACCTCTGTAGATGTGCAACTGTTTTTCTCACACCAAAATGGCCAGCAATAAGAGAAGAATGAGCTTCTCTTATGACATTTATCCTCTTCCCCTGTGGTATACACAACTTTCCCAAATGAAACAGCAAATTGTTATGCATGTGATAGTTATTTTCCTCTACATGATTCCCTTTACTCAAGTTAGCATACACATCTTTAAAGTCATCATCAGATCCATATTGTTCTATGTGACTATCATGTACAATGGAAGCATTCTTAAGTAAAGTAACAGCACCAATAATAGGCCTTGAAAGCATATCAACAACCTTATTCAAAGTACCTTTCTTATACCTTATTACCAAATGGAACTGTTGCAAGAAGCCCATCCATCTGAAGTGTCGTGACTGTTGTAACTTGCTTTGTGATTGCAAGTACTTTAAGGGCTGATAGTCGGTATGTATAACAGTTTCTTTGCCCACCAAGTAGTGTTTCCACTTTTTGATGCTTTGTACCAACGCATACAACTCCTTATCATATGTAGGATAATTTACAACAACACCATTAAAAGTTTCAGAATGAAAAGCAATAGGCTTACCATGCTGTAGAAGAACTGCACCCATAGCATAATCACTAGCATCAGTTTGTATCTCAAATGGTTGTCTCAAATCTGTTAATGCAAGGACTGGAGCTGAACTAATCTTCTCTTTCAAAGATTCGAAAGCTTTTTGCTGCTTGCCTCCCCATTGGAAAGCATGCTTCACACTTGTCACTGCATGCATAGGAGCTTCTATAGAAGAGAAGTTAGAGATAAACTTCCTCCAATATTGAGCTGCACCCAAAAAACTTCTTACCTCTGTTATGGATTTGGGAGTAGGCCACTTCACAATAGCCTCAATCTTAGCAGGATCAATTCTCAAAGCACCTCCTCCTACTATGTGTCCCAAGTAAACCAAAGAAGTCTTTCCAAATTCACACTTTGACATTTTAAGAAATAATTGATTCTTCTTCAAAACATCAAGTACTTTTCTAACATGCATGACATGATCTTCCCTAGACTTGCTGAAAATTAAGATGTCATCTAAGTAGACAATAATGAAATCATCAAGAAAAGGATGCAAGAGATCATCCATTACCCGCATGAAAGTTGCAGGTGCATTGCACAAACCAAATGGCATCACAAGCCACTCAAAGAGTCCTTGTTTGGTTTTAAAGGCTGTCTTCCAAATGTCACTTTCTTCAATTCATACTTGATGATATCCATTGCACAAGTCTAGCTTAGTGAAATATCGAGCATCTTTCAGCTAGTCTAGCAAATCATTTATCCTTGGGAGTGGGTAACGATTCTTTACTGTTATCTTGTTCAAGGCCCTGAAATCAACACACATATGCCAAGTGCCATCTTTCTTTGGAATCAATACAATCGGTCACCCACATGGCGAAGTACTTGGCCTTATGAAACTCTTGTCCAACAAGTCCTTGATTTACTTCTTTATTTCAGCATTCTCCATAATAGACATGTAGTACATGCCTATGTTTGGAAGAGGACAATCTGGATGCAAATGGATCTCATGTTGAATCTCCCTCTTAGGAGGCAAACCTGTTGGCTCCTGAAACATCTCATGATATGCATCAACTCCATCATACAGATCTGATTTAAGTTTTGGATCACAATTGTCAAATGACTCATGATTCACATCAACCTTGGGCTTAATCATAAGAAGAAAAAAATTCTTACTTGAATTGACCAGCCCTTTTACCTGTCCTGCATTCACCATCGCTATATTTGTCTTCTTGCGATGAGCTCTAACAATGAACTCCTTGCCATATTTGAACAAATGATATTTGAACAAATGATATTTGTTTTCATGGCGATGAAATATAGCTTTCCTGTCAAACAAGTAAGGACTTCCCAAAACAATTCCTGCTATATCAAAAGGTACCACATCAAGTTCAACTGTGTCAATAAAATGTGCAGTAATTGCAAAGCGCAATGTGCACTTTCTTGAAACTTGTAAATTTGCATCCTTGCAAATCCATCCAAGTGGATATGGCTTCGGATGTGGAACGGTCTCACGTTTAAGCTTCTTGACCAACTCCTCTGATATAAGGTTTTCTTGTGACCCACTATCAAAAAGTGTGTCAATTTTAGTATGTTTTGAAATCACCCTCACATGAAACAGTTCAATTCTTTCTTCCTCATTAGGAGCTTGTACATGGCATTTTGAGGTACTAGTGCTGGCTTGAGTTTCAACTTCTTTTCCCTTCAAGTTTTTCAAACCCATGGCTATAATTTTTGTTTCATCACCTGAATCTTCCCCTAAATCTTGTGGTGTAGATGTAGTAGCAACAGTTTTTTGTTTCCCTTTGGATTTTTTAAATTGAGGTCTTTTTTCAGGATATAATTTCCAACAGTTTTTCTCCTCATGGCCTGGTTTAGAACAGTGTTTATAGATCACTTTCTCACTCTCCTGTTTGATAGATGCATTCTTTTTTCCCTTTCCCTTGGAGGTTTTCTCTTTGTTTTTCCCCTTGGGGGGCTTGTTTCTACCCTCTTCAAATGTGTTTTTTCCCCTTACCTCTAAATGGGTAGCTTGGACACAAACCTCGTCCAGGCTAGTAGGGTTAAACATCAAGATGGTGTATCTACGGTAGCTATGCAAGCCACCAATGTATTTCAGCAAGGTTTCCTGGGTCTGCAAATCTATCCCTAACAAGAGAGCTCTTCTCCTGAATTCGTGGGTGTAGTCTTGGACACTCTGACCCTTAAGTTGTCTGAAATTTTGCCAATTCATAATGGCCTTTTGCATGTGAGAAAGAGGACAAAACTATTTTTTAATGGCTAATAGAAATTCAGGCCATGTTAAGGTAACCTTACCAAATTTCTTGATCTCCTCTTTAGTCTTGGCCTCCCACCAGACCAATGCTGCTCCATCCATTCTCAAAGAAGACAACTGAATCTTTGTGGCATCATCATGCATATTCTAGATCGTCAAGTAAAATTCCAACTGCCTAATCCAGTTGTCAAGATTTTCTGCATTCACTTCACCATTAAACATAGGTAATTCGAATTTTACATCAAGCTTCAAGAAAGGACTTTTTCCAGAGGATCTATGCTTATGAACAGAAGAAGACGAAGATGAAGAGGAAGAAGGTGAAGATGGGGGTGGTGGATCACCATTTGCTCCATGTCCTTTCTTGGAATGATCATCATCCTTCTTACCTCCTGAAGAGCCCTCTCCTTCATGTGGATGTTTGGACCCTTCTCTAGCCAATTTCTCATTTCTTTCTTGGTACAATATCCTCACCATTTCAGTGAGGTCTATGAAAGCCTTTCTGAAGACTCTTTCTTCTTCTCTTGGATCTGTCTCTATAGGAATTTCTCCTTCATGTTCAGACATCCTTGAAGCTTCTGCTGAGACTCTTGAGGGTGAAATTGAAGGTGGAGGTGATGGCTCTCTGGCCTTCCTTGACTGAGGATTCTCTCGTTCTCTAGTCAACTGTCCTTCCCCTCTTTTAAGTTTCAACCTGGTAAGCATCAATATTTTGCAAGAAAGCTAGAAGATCTTTGCACAAAACCCTGGCTTTGATACCAACTTGATTTGAATTTGAAAGTACTTGAAATTTGTTTGCAAGGTATGCAATTCATAATTAAACATGTTTAAAAGATTTCCATGTCTTGCAGAAAGAAAACACATGAATTTTTCATTTGTTCATGACCCCTTTAACCATAACAGAGTTATTTCCTATTACTGTTTAACACATTAAAAAAAAAAATTTGTAAAATAAATCAACCACAAATGCAAAAGAAGTTGATAAAGCAGTTCACCCCCTCCAGGGCTACGTCTGCTGGGTCCAAAGCTCCCAACCGGGCTTGTCCTTGTTTTTATTAAATGCTAAAATTGAAAATACAGCTGAATAGAAGCATCTATAGGAGAAATAGATGGTAAAAATGGATTCATAACAATTGAATCCTTCAGGATTGACTATTGGATCACCTCCAATGGATACCTGCGACCCTATACAGTCTTCACAAAACTGGGCCCTTGTGGCTCCTAGAACTTTCATGGCTCCAAAACCTCTGTAAATGACCTCAGATGGCTGTAAGACCTGCACCAATGGTTTCAGAAGGTCGAAAATACCCAAAATCCAAAAAAACATTTGTCCAAAACCGACTTTCCTAGCCAAAGTTACGGCCATTTAAAGTTTCTCCAGTTTTTCCCTAGAATAACTCCAACTAACTTTAGTTAACTCCAGATAGCTCCGCCAATTATGGCGGGTCCGCCAAATTTGGCGCTCTTGCCAAAATTCCGCCAACTTAACTGCAGTTACATTTAATGTTTGGTGGTTGCCTCAGATTTCATGCCTGGCGGAATATTCCTTTTTTAATTTTTTTTTGAAAAATTACAATTTCTAATGTTATGGACAAATTCTTCCTTTTGCCATAACTTCCTCATACGGCGACCGTCTTTCGAACCGTTTGTGGCGCCGGAATCGGGAAAACGAGCACTTTCCAGTCAGTGAACTTTGAACTAGTTCTAAGCACTTCAAATTTTGATCATTTTACGACACTTAAGACATGAGCACCTGATCAGTGAAGATGAGTTTCCTTTGGATTTGCCTGAAATCTTCCAACTATTCCCACTGCATGCATGATGTCTCGTTGGGTACCTTTCAAATAAAGTAGACTTCCAATCATAGATCTATAGGTTGGTTGATGTATTGTTGTTGATTCATCATTTGCACTGAGACTACATCCTGTAACCATAGGAGTACATACTAGCTTCGAATCTTCCATGCCATACTTCTTCAGAATCTTCTTGAGGTACTTTATTTGACACAAGAAGATACCGCCTTGATTTTGTTGGATTTGCAATCCAATAAAGTATGTCAGTTCTCCAAGAAAATACATTTCGAACTCTTTCTGCATCACCAAGGCAAAGCTTTGACTCATAGCTTCTTCGTTGCTCCCAAAGATAATATCATCTACATACACAACAAGTATTAGCAATTTGTCATTTTCAATTTTTATATAAAGATTGCTATCTTCTGACCCTTTTGAAAAACCTTGTTGATGAAGGTATTTTTCCAAACGGTAGTACCAAGCCCTTAGAGCCTGTTTAAGACCATAGAGTGGCTTTTTCAGTCTGCATACAAGATTTGGATCATTCCCAAGAATGAAACCATCTAGCTACTCAATGCATACTTCTTCTTCTAAATCTCCATTCAGAAAGGTTGATTTCACGTCCATTTGAAATACTTTGAACTTCTGAAAGCTTGAGAGAGCAAGAAACATACGGATGGCCTTAAGTATTGCAACAGGAGAAAACGTTTCTTCAAATTCTATTCCTTCTTGTTGAGCACACCCTTTACACACAAGTCTGGCCTTGTTTCTGATTACTTCTACATTTTCATTCAACTTATTTTTAAAGATCCATTTTGTCCCTATGGCATTCTTATCTTTTGGTTTAGGAACCAACTCCCAAGTGTTGTTCTTTTCAATCTGCTCAAGTTCTTCATCCATTGACCCAACATTCATCTTTGCATGCCTCTTTTACATTTTGTGGCTCAGTGGAGGAGAGCAATGCCAAATAGCTTGAGGCTTCTGCAATTGTTCTTCTTGTTTGTACACCTGCCTCTTTCTGTCCCAAAATCTGAGATTCTGGATGATTCTTCTGAACATACCTGGATGGAGTCTTCTCTTCTATCCTTATCTGTTCCTCTGGTGCCTCTTGATGTTCTTCTTCATCATCAGCCTGATTTGGAGAGTAGTCTTCATCCTCTTCGATATTTTCATAATTTACTTGCCTAGTAATGTATCCTTTTTCATCAACCACTACATCAATGCTGTCAAGAATTATTCCAAGTCTTTTATTGTAACACTTATATGCTTTGTTGTGGGGAGAATAACCAAGGAGAATGCCTTCATATGTTCTAGGTTCAAGTTTGCCAAGCTGTTCATCATTATTCTTAATATAGCATTTGCTTCCAAAAATTTTGAAATGCTTTACTGAAGGAGTCTCACCATACCAGAGCTCATGAGGAGTTTGAGTGTTGTTCACTCAGACATTTGTTTTGTTGAGAATAACAACCACAACAAATGCAGCTTCACCCTAGAAGGTTATGGGAGTCCAAGACTCATCAAGCATAGCACGAGCCATTTGTTGGACCATTCTATTCATCCTTTCCACCACTCCATTTTGCTGAGGAGTCCTAGCTATAGAGAATTCCCTTCTTATTTCATGTTCTTCACATAAATCGAAAAATTCATTTGAGGTAAACTCCCCATGTCTATCGGACCTGAGACACTTAATTTTGTGATCTGATTTATTTTCAGCCAAGGCTTTGAAAGATTTGAATTTTTCGAATGCTACATCCTTGTGTTTCATAAGTCCCAACCAAACCATCCTGGAGAAGTCGTCAATGAAAAATATAAAGTATTCTTCTCCTCGAGGTGACCTTGTCCTAAATGGACCACATATATCTGCATGGACTAGTTCAAGAGGCTTGCTATCTGATCCTTCCTTCTCAGGGAAGTTAGTTCTGGTTTGCTTACAAAACTGACATGATTTGCATATGGTGTTTTCTGGAATTTTGATATCTGGAAGACCACAAACTGCCTGGTATTTGCATGATTCCCTTATTTGTGAAAAGCTTAGATGCCCCAACCTCTAGTGCCATAACCAATGTTCATCATCCTTGCTCAAATAACATTGTTGTTGTCCTTCTTCAAATATCTATAGATTATTTGGAGTTCTTCTGCCTTTGATCACTATTTTTCCTGTATCAAGATCACGAACACTACATCCATTTGATCAAAATATTATTTGTGTTCCTTGAAGATTTCTCACAAAATTTGATTCTTCTTCTTCTTCTCACACGTGTCCTGACTCATAGTACTCTCCTTTGCCTGAAACCTTGAAGGCAACTTCTCTCCTGTCTCATGGACCTCCTACCAAAATTCCGCCAACTTAACTGCAGTTGCATTTAATGTTTGGTGGTTGCCTCGGATTTCGTGCCCGGTGGAATATTCATTTTTAATTTTTTTTTGAAAAATTACAATTTCTAATGTTATGGACAAATTCTTCGTTTTGCCATAACTTCCTCATACGGCGACCGTCTTTCGAACCGTTTGTGGTGCCAGAATCGGGAAAACGAGCACTTTCCAGTCATTGAACTTTGAACTAGTTCTAAGCACTTCAAATTTTGAGCATTTTATGACACATAGGACATGAGCACCTGATTAGTGAAGATGAGTTTCCTTTGGATTTGCCTAAAATCTTCCAACTATTCCCACTGCATGCAAGATGTCTTGTTGGGTACCTGTGAAATAAAGTAGACTTCCAATCATAGATCTATAGGTTGGTTGATGTATTGTTGTTGAGTCATCATTTGTATTGAGACTACATCCTGTAGCCATAGGAGTACATACTGGTTTCGAATCTTCCATGCCATACTTATTCAGAATCTGCTTGAGGTACTTGGTTTGACACAAGAAGATACCGCCTTCATTTTGTTGGATTTGAAATCCAATAAAGTATGTCACTTCTCCAAGCAAAGACATTTCGAATTCTTTCTCCATCACCAAGGCAAAGCTTTGACTCATAGCTTCTTCATTTCTGCCAAAGATAATATCATCTACATACACAACAAGTATTAGAAATTTGTCATTTTCAAATTTTATATAAATATTGCTATCTGCTGACCCTTTTGAAAAACCTTATTGATGAATGTATTTGTCCAAATGGTAGTACCAAGCCCTTAGAGCCTCTTTAAGACCATAGAGTGGCTTTTTTAGTCTCCATACAAGATTTGGATCATTCCCAAGAATGAAACCATCTGGCTGCTCAATGTATACTTCTTCTTCTAAATCTCCATTCAGAAAGGTTGATTTCACGTCCATTTGAAATACTTTGAACTTCTGAAAGCTTGAGAGAGCAAGAAACATACGGATGGCCTCAATTCTTGCAACAAGAGAAAAAATTTCTTCAAAGTCTATTCCTTCTTGTTGAGCATACCCTTTACACACAAGTCTGGCCTTGTTTCTGATTACTTCTACATTTTCATTCAACTTATTTTTAAAGATCCATTTTGTCCCTATGACATTCTTATCCTTTCGTCTAGGAACCAACTCCCAAGTGTTGTTCTTTTCGATCTGCTCAAGTTCTTCATGCATTGCTTTGACCCAGCATTCATCTTTGCATGCCTCTTTTACATTTTGTGGCTCAGTGGAGGAGAGTAATGCCAAATAACTTGAGGCTTCTGCAATTGTTCTTCTTGTTTGTACACCTGCCTCTTTCTGTCCCAAAATCTGAGATTCTCGATGATTCTTCTGAACATACCTAGATGGAGTCTTCTCTTTTATCCTTATCTATTCCTCTGGTGCCTCCTTATGTTCTTCTTCATCATCAGCCTGATTTGGAGAGTAGTCTTCATCCTCTTTGATATTTTCATAATTTACTTGCCTAGTAATGTATCCTTTTTCATCAACCACTACATCAACGCTGTCAACAATTCTTCCAAGTATTTTATTGTAACACTTATATGCTTTGCTGTGGGAGAATATCCAAGGAGAATGTCTTCATCTGTTCTAGGTTCAATTTTGCCAAGTTGTTCATCATTATTCTTAATATAGCATTTTCTTCCAAAAATTTTGAAATGCTTTACCGAAGGAGTCTCACCATACCAGAGCTCATGAGGAGTTTGAGTGTTGTTCACTCGGACATTTGTTTTGTTGAGAATAACAACCACAACAAATGCAGCTTCACCCTAAAAGGTTGTGGGAGTCCCAGACTCATCAAGCATAGCACGAGCCATTTGTTGGACTGTTCTGTTCATCCTTTCCACCACTCCATTTTTCTGAGGAGTCCTAGCTATAGAGAATTCCCTTCTTATTCCATGTTCTTCACAGAAATCGAAAAATTCATTTGAGGTAAACTCCCCACCTCTGTCGGACCTGAGACACTTAATTTTGTGATTTGATTTATTTTCAGCCAAGGCTTTGAAAGATTTTAATTTTTCGAATGCTTCATCCTTGTGTTTCATAAGTCCCAACCAAACCATCCTGGAGAAGTCGTCAATGAAAAATATAAAGTATTCTTCTCCTCGAGGTGACCTTGTCCTAAATGGACCACATACATCTGTATGGACTAGTTCAAGAGGCTTGCTAGCTGATCCTTCCTTCTCAGGGAAGTTAGTTCTGGTTTGCTTACCAAACTGTCATGATTTTCATAAGGTGTTTTCTGGAATTTTGATATCTGGAAGACCACAAACTGCCTGGTATTTTCATGTTTTCCTTATTTGTGAAAAGCTTAGATTCCCCAACCTCCCGTGCCATAACCAATGTTCATCATCCTTGCTCAAATAGCATTGTTGTTGTCCTTCTTGAAATATGTATAAATTATTTGGATTTCTTCTGCCTTTGATCACTATTTTTCCTATATCAAGATCACGAACACTACATCCATTTGATCGAAATATTACCTGTCTTCCTTGATCACACATGTGACTGACACTTAGAAGATTATGCTTCAAGCCATCAACATACAAAACATTTCCAGCTTTGACCTTTTCTTTCAACTGAGCAATGCCTTTTCCTTTTATGGCTGCAAGGGTATCATTTCCAAAAGAAACTTTCTTTCCCTTTTTTAAAGCAGTATATGATTCAAGTTTTTCTTTATCACCTGTCATATGCTTCGAACATCCGCTATTGATGTACCCTAGATTTTCTTGTCCATCTGTATAAAAAGCTATCCCACATCTTTCTGTTTTTGGTTCCTTTATTCTCCATGTTCTGGTGCTTGAGGCTTGTTCCTTTGTCTGCCGAAACCTGCTCCTGCATTCAGAATCTTCATGAGCGAAGTTATTACAAATAGAACATTCAATTTCATTTTCAAGGGCCGAAACGTTGTTGTAGGTCATTTTCGTAATCCCAGTCATACTTCTTTGTTTTTGAGCTTCTCTAGTCATGATTGTCTTATAAGCAACACATTGAGCTGCTTTGTGACCAAAGTTATGGCAAGAGAAACATTGGGCATTGAAGAAACTTCTGCGATTATCAAATCTACCTGCCAAATGATTATAATTTCTATTGTCATCCATTCTTGAAGCAAATTGAGAAGTTTTATGCTGTGGCTGGTTGTAGTTTTTGTTCACCCTTAGGATGGATTGCCCCTGGTTTACCTGGTAGCCTTTTTTTGTTCTTGATGTAATTCATCCCTGCTTTACCTGGTGATCTCCATTGGGATTTTTCTCATTACTCCTTGCTGCATCAAGATAACTCCTTGAGGTGGATGCTTGAGATGTTTCTCCATTATAACCCAGACCTGTCTTGATTAGTGGAGAACATTGTACATTGATAATCTCATCCAGAGTTTCAGATCCTTTAAAAAATTTAAGATTAAGAGCCTTTGTTTTCTCAATTTCTTTTCTAAGGCCAACAATTTCACATTCTAGCTTCTCAAGAAATTTTTCTTTTTCATCAAGTTGGAATTGCAGAGTATCAATGATCATAGCTTTTTCTTCTAAACATATTTTGAGTTGAGAAATATCTTCATAAAAACCATCCACATCTATAGCATCCATGTAATCATCATCTTCAAAGGCCATTAAAAGTTTATAATCATTACCTCGTTCATCTTCGTCACTATTTGATAGGCCATCACTGTCTTCATGAGTGCAATAACTTTTCTTAGTTGCATTCTGTTTCTTGTTGCATCTAACAGATTCCTTCCCTTTGTCAATCTTATCCTTGTGAGGACATTTGGCAGCATAATGACTGTCTCTTCCACAAGAAAAGCATTTGAAAGGTAACTTACCTCAGAACCGTCCAGTACCCCGTTGAAGATTTCTCACAAAATTTGATTCTTCTTCTTCTTCTTCTGACACGTGTCCTCACTCATAGTACTCCCCTTTGCCTGAAACCTTGAAGGCAGCTTCTCTCCTGTCCGATGGACCTCCTTTCCTCATTTCATAAGTAGTTAGAATTTCGTGCAATTGTGACATTTTAAGGTTTTGTAGATTCTCCTTTTCTTCTATTGCAGAAACTTTAGATTCAAACCTAGGGGACAAAGATCTTAGAACTTTTTCAACCACAACAACCTCTTTTATTTCTTCACTCAAATTTTTCATACAGTTAACAATCTCATCTACACGAAGAAAATAGTTAGCCACACTTTCATCATTATACATCCTGAGATTTTCATACTGAATCCTGAGGGTTTGAAGTTTTGCTCGTTTTACCTGATCATCTCCTTCATAGCTCAGAACAATCTTGTCCCATATCTCTTTTGCAGATTTAAACTGCATTACCTCGACAAATTCTGATTGAGATAGGCATCCTAATAGAGTATTGACTGCCTTTGCATTTGTTTCATATTTCTTCTTCTCAGCCGGATCTGTAGGAGTTGCTAATGGAAAAGTATACCCTGCATCTATGATATCCCAGGCTTCTGTATCAAGAGATTGAATATAGTCAGTGACTCTTACCTTCCAATAAACAAAGTTTGTCCCATCAAAAATCAGTGGCCTGATTGATGCTTCCCTCTCGTAGTTGCTCATGATGAACGATCTTCCTTCAAGCGATCAAGCTTCTTCTGAAGGACCTGCTCTGATACAAATTGTTGGAAATAATACTGAAACGGGGGGTGAATCAGTATTACCAAGTAAAATATTCCTTTTTCAAAATCAAATGGTGTACGCTACTTCTATTAATTAAACCTGCATATATACGAAATTATGCAGAAGGAAACCCGCGTATATAATGCAAACTTTTAATTTACTTTATCTTTCTGATGTTGATTTTTAATCTGTGATTCGGAAGCAAATAACCAGTAACCAAAAACAGTAAAATAGAGCAGAAAGACAATCACATACAAGAACACAAGATATAAGGTGGAAACCCAATGTGGGTGAAAAGCACCTGCTGCAATTCGTCTCTATCTTCTCTTTAATTAGAAACTTCTCTGTACAATTGTACTGGTGCAGTCCTTTACCAGTACATAGGCTACAACCTGCAGAGAGCTACAGCCCTCTCTCGTTTTCCAACTTCTTCTAAAAGGGAGCTACAACCCCCTTTGCTATTGCACTAGCCAAGAAACTAGTACGTAGGTGCTGGCCTGCAGAAGGCTACAACCTTCTCTTTCTTTCAGGGACCACGTTTCATAAATTTTCAGATTGGATCCACAAGTAACATCAATTAAGCATCAAGAATTTTTGCATCACCCAATCACCTTTTCACCAATTAAAACTGAATCAAAATAAACCCTTCTCTAACGATTGTATCTAGATCACAATAACAGTAACCACACACCAAATCTGAACCCAGAACACTGCAGCAATAAACAGAAGCAGCATGATCACAACTCAAAATATATACGCTACTTTAACAACATGAAACCTGCGTGCATACACTTCTGCGTATGGAACAACCTGCGTATACGGTGTTTTAATTCACTGAACCAATGTGTATACGCGCCTTCGCTTCACTGAACCTACGTATAGATCTAAAAAAATAATTCGCTCTTTCAGATATTCAAACACCAATTAACCCAGATTATCAGATTTATAGATCAAGCAAGCGCCACATGTAACATATCAAAATCATACAGAGATGCTATCACTCAAGCTTAAAGATTATGATCCATCAAGAGAACTTATCCTTCTCTTTACGCTAAGGTTCCTCCTTCATTCAGATCCACATCTGCACCATAACCCAATTTCTAGTATTCCAGATCTAGCACATTATCAGATATTCAATGATAATTCAGATGATCCTTTTCCAAATGATCTCCTTCCTCTTTTATAGTCTTAGGCCTTCCACAATACCACGGTCCAAAACCATAATAAACCAATACCACGGACCCAATACTTGGGATCAACACGTCTGACGAGGTACCATGGTCTGAAACCATAGGTTCAAATACCAAGGACTAACTACCACAGACCAAAAGTAAGTTCTCCAACATATACGCTGTTTTCCTTGCATGAAAGTGCGTGTATACACACACGCGCCTTTGAAACGTCTAACCCGCATCTATACATGTCTTCGCCTAGATGAAACTGCGTATATGTCATTTCCTTCATTCTGAAAGCTTGAACTGAAAGCCCGAACTCAGAGTTGCCATCAAGGACAACACGTGTGCGATAGCTCCAAACCTGTGCGATAATGCCAACACAACGTGACCATGGATATTGACCATGGTTAATTTTCATATTGAGACAATATTTGTCACAATGCGACATTGGACCACGAACTCAAGGGATAGAACCAAAGGATTAATATTATAAGCTCTAGGTATATAAACCTTAGGATAAATATTATAAAATCTAAAATAAACATGTTCGGCCATGTTTTACCATGGTCGATTTTCATGTTGAGACTATTTGTGACAATGTAACATTGGACCATGGTTTTGCATGGTTGACCATGATTATAAACCCAATGTATTTATATTAAACCCTTGGATTAATATTATACCCTAGGAATATGAATCGTTACAATAATAAATCCAATGGATTGATATTATAAACCCAAGGGAATAATATTAAACCCAAGTGATAAATATTATAGACCCAAGGTATATCAACCTAACATAAATATTATAAACCCTAAAATAAATATGGTTGACCATAGTTTATCACGGTTGATTTTCATATTGAAAAATATTTGTCGCAATGTGGCAATGGACTATGGTTGACCATGATTGATTATCATATTGAGATAATGTTTCTCACAATGTGACATTGGATAATGGTTTATTTTTATATTGAGACAATATTTGTCACAATGAGACATTCGAACATGCGTGACCATTGTTTATTTTCATATTGAGACTATTTCTCACAATATGACATTGGACCATGGTTGCGCATGGTTGACTATGGTTATAAACCCAAGGGATTTAAATTAAACCCTAGGATTAATATTATAACATTTCTTAATAATAGTATACCCTAGGAATATGAACCCTTAGATTGATAAACCCAAGGGATTGATATTAGAAACCCAAGGAATTATTTCTAAAATCCCAAGGTATTATAAACCTAAGGAAATAATATCAAACCGAAGGGATTAATATTATAAATTTAGGGTGTATAAACCCTAAGATAAATATTATAAATTTAATGGATTAATACTAAACCACCAAGGGATAAATATTATAAAATAAATGTATATTAACCCTAAAATAAATATTATACATTCTAAAATATGATTGACCATGTTTGACAACTATTGATTTTCATATTGACAAAATGATTATCACAATGTGATGTTGCACTAAGGTTGATTGTGATTGATTTTCATATTAAGACAACCTTTCTCACAATGCGACGTTCGACAATTGTTGACTATGGTTGATTTTCATATTGAGACAATCTTTGTCACGATGCGACATAAGACCATTGTTGACCATCGATGGCCACGTTGTCACAATGTGACATTGAACCAAGAGACAACCTTTGTCGCAATATGACATGAGACCAAGAGACAATTGTTGTCACAATGTAACGTGGTTAGTGACCATAGTTGACCATAGTTGGTTTTCATATTGAGATGATCTTTGTGACAATGCGACATTGGACCATGGACCAATGTGATAATATTTATCTTAGAGTCTATATATATTCGGTTTATAAGATTAAAACCTTCAGTTTAATATTATTCCCTTGGATTTATATTACCTTTGAGTTTTAGAATTGTTCCCTTAGTTTCATAATTATCAATAAATAATTATTATTAGTAAATAATAATTAATTAATACTAATTATTATTAATAAAAATAATAATAGTTATTTACTTAATTAATTATTTAATTATTTAATAAATATTAATAATATTAACCCTATTCATATTAAAAAATAATAATATTAATTAATAATAGTAATATTAATATAATAAACTTAAGGTATATAAATACTAAGATAAATATTATAAATCTTGAAAGATAAATATTATAAATCTTGAAATAGTTTAAGTGAAAATCCAAAAAAGATTTTTAATTTTTCAATGAAAATCCAAAAATAGGGGGTCGCCGGCTGAATAATTTAAAAACAAATTCATGTTCGATTTGTATAGACAATTTAATAAATGGTGGCGAAGGTACCGGTAATTGGATAGCGATGGGAAGACGATGGACGTAATGGAGTTTCTTTCAACAGATTACATGATAGATAGTTTACGCTACAGAAAAGTGAATTCACCTCGTTTTTGTCAGATAATTTTATTATGGTTATGGATTATTTAACTTAAAAAAAAAAAAACCATATCCTGAATCTCCAGGGTTGCTGCAGATAGGATGGTGCGTTCAAAGCGCGCCCCACCATAACCGTGAAGTTACATCAACTGCCTGCTTGACAAGTTACTCGGTGTACCGCACGTAAAGAAGAAGCGAATATCGTGGGGAATGGTAAGATTAGATACAACACTCCACAGTTCTCCCCTGAAATGTGCTCTTCTCCACGTTCCCTCACTAGGATACAAAACTCCTGCACTTTGCCCTTCGTCGTCTATCACTATGAATTTACCTTCCACCAACCCACCGCGGCTTTCCTGGTCGTGCGCTTCGGTCATAGGACACAATATTTCCCACTTGTCATTCTCCATGTCATATGCTTCTACAGAGGCAAGAGGGTTGTCATGCTCATCGATCCTGCCAGCCACATAGACAAGTCCGGTGGAAAAAGTCGACATGTCAGCTCCACGACGCCATACTCCAAGTCGTAAATATAAACACGCTTCATCGAAGTTGCTGATCTGGACGGGTGGAATCCGTCTATGAGAAGTAGCTTGTGATTCACAGCAACGCACTGACAGCATATTATAATGAAAAATATGTAATTTTTTAACTTTTACATGAACATGCTTTATGTAAAAGATCATGACCTCCACATGACCATGACTAATGTTTATGAAGGATGACTAATGTTTATGAAGGAAAATTATATACGTCATGATGAAATGGGTTTAGTTAGTTTTCCAAGTTGTTAAATGAATTAATTATTTTATTTTATTATAATATATTTTTTATTATATCTTTAACTCATTCAATGTTAATTAATTATCAACTTTATATATTTATAGTTTTTAATGTGAAGTTTTTTAATTTTTTTATGGTTATTACTTATAATATGATGATGGTAAAAATTAATAATATAAAATGTGACTTTGAGTTATATTAACAATAATAACAAAAAAGTTTGATGGATGAGAGTCCTTTTATTATGAGATTAACAAATTGGTGCATGAAATCCTCTTTGTTGTTGCACCACCACATTGGTCCATGAGCGCTCCTTGTTTGTGGCATGAGGGACCCATATTTGCGTAGCAATTTGAGTGCTAAAGTCTATTGTGGTGCA
This sequence comes from Pinus tabuliformis, assembly GCA_031772625.1. Taxonomy (NCBI): domain Eukaryota; kingdom Viridiplantae; phylum Streptophyta; class Pinopsida; order Pinales; family Pinaceae; genus Pinus; species Pinus tabuliformis. Next base: position 1,687,318,899 of record CM062818.1, read on the forward strand.
CAAACTCTACCTCCCTTTCAAATAGAACATGTGAGGCTATAAATGAGTACAAAGAGTGTACAAGTTAGAAACCTTCAACACAAGTTTTTGATGGGTACCGATTATTTGAGATCCAAGTTATATTTTTCTAAATTATTCATAATAGTGAACTAATAGACAAGGGCATAGAAATGAATGGATATGCCAAGAGGGAAAGAAGCGTAACACCTTTCTCTTGTTGTCTAGGGCAGTGAAAGGGAGTGCCATAGCTCATGGATCACTAGATCATATACCTATAATTCTCTATATTGAGTGGATCAACTAAGCGATGAGAGAAATGAGTTGCTTCGAGTGAGTGTTTCCCTCATAGTCGTAACTACTTTGAGAGCCACCTTGTCATCACTACTACTATATGATATGTCAACTACTATATCGTACATTGTAGAATGGAAATGAACTTACATATGACACACTATACTTTCACATACATGGCACTATCTTATCTTGGTTTATCTTGTTCACTTTAGTTTCTCTAATATGGTTTCATGTATGCATTTCTTGCTTCATCATGGTGTTAATGTTTCATATGTGTGCTTTGATATAGTGAAATAATGTATAGCAAGAATCTTGACTTTTACCTTTTGTTTCCCATGGTGGATCATGGTTTTCTTCTAGATAAGTTATCACTACACGAGTCATCCTATACTATTAGATAACTAGATAGAACATATCATACTTCATATCACAACCATATGTATTACTTTCCATCTTTTTTTTTCACTTTGATTCCATACATCATATTTTTCAACGCATTATTAAATTATCATAACTCATCCATATAGATCCTAACAAAAGTAATTAAGGCTCATGTGTAAGATCATTGAAAGTCAAAAATCAAAAGGTCTTTAGGCACTAGCATCTATAAACAAGTTAAAAGCCCCAAAATAATAATGTCGAAACTATGTTAGTTCACTAAAAATCCCAAACCCCTAATCATATGCATAATAATACATAGTCAAATGAAGAAAAACACATAAATCAAAGTGTACTTCAAATGAAAGAAGGAAAAACAAAAGGGAGGAAAGTAAAATGGGGTAGTAAAACAAACTGCCAAGTGGGAACTTTAAGTGTAATTCACCCTTATAAAGTACATCATGGATGTAAATTAATGACCCTAGATATTGAAAGCTAGCCAAAGAAGACCTACAAATTATATATGAATATGAATGTTTATCCATCAAGTTTGCCCTTCCTTTTTCATGAATTATCCATCACATTCACCTAATTCTAACTTATAAATTTAGGAAATGCTTCTTGGTCTTTGAAGTGTCACATGTAATTGATTTTAATGTTGGCATCACCATCGTTGAACTTAGCCTCATGTATAAAATTCAAATGAGTTATAGATAAGTTGGAAGGAAGAACTTGTATGGTTACTATTGAATAGAAAATATACCAAGGCATGACTAATTATTATAGGTTTGTTCCTTTCATTAATATCCATGTACATTCATTAGGAGTGGTATCAGTGCCATAGGGCCTATGTAAAATTCTTTGAGATTTATGTATTTTATTTGGGATTTGTAAAACCAAATTCATATATGAGAGCCCCTTGTTTATCAGATAAGGGATTGGCCTCCTTGTAGCAATTTAATTATTAAAGTATATGGAGGTGTACATAATCTACCTTAGACATGTGAGTTTATATATGACTATTAATTAGTTGGAAAGTTAAAAATCCTTCGACATAAGTTTTTGATGGTCGTTGATTATTTGAGAGCTAGTTTGTATGTTTCCAAAATCTTCCCAAAATTGAGTCAATAGATTATGCTTTTTGAAGAGCACAAAAATGGATGAGCATCCCTAAAGGCAAAGTAAGAAAAAAAGCATAAGACCTTTCTTCTTTTGTGTACGGTAGTAGAACAGAAAACTATGGTTATTTGATCACTGCATAATATGATTATAATGAAATATAGTAACTAGATCAATGAAGCCATCTTAGAAGTGGGTTAGTTCAAGGGTGTTTTGTTTCCCTTTATGGGTAGTTACATCGAGAGATACCCTATAATATATTTTGTGTTCCAACTTTCACAAGTTCTCAAGCTTATCTATCTAGACTGAAACTTGTTCTTCCAATCCTCTAGAAATATGATGATCTCATCTCACATTTTTTTCCTTAACTCCTTTAGATGCCTCAACCATGGTATGTTAACTACTATCTCATACATGTGATGATCATTAATATTCTAACCATAATATTGTATCCCTCAGGGTCTCAACTTTAATATGTCAAATTAGGCTTCATACAAACTTAAGAGTATTATGCATTGTATATGAAATTCATTGTTTTTATTTTCTCAATGCATACTAGTCTATGAAATAATTGTATTCATAATAAATTGATAAATTGAGAAGAGTGGTGTTGCTAGTCAATAGTCACTTCCTTTGACCTATCCTAGCGAAAGGTGAGAATACAAGAATCAAAATGTTGGAATTGAAATCAAAGTAATAAAGCTACATGAAGTAAACAAAATAAAGCTATAGGAATGGAAATGTAAGAACAAAAAGTTTTAGGGATTCAAAAAATACTACTTGGAATCAAAGAACTACCCTATGTTGCAAGGGAATAATTTATATTCTACTATTGTACAAAAGTAAATAAAATTACACAAAAAAACAATAAGAAGATAATTTTTGATCTTGTAGCCAATCGTGTACATGTGACAATATTTTATTCAATTCTACCTTATTCACTTAATGAGGCTAAATTGAGTAATCAAGGTGCTTTGTAGATCAATTAAATGAAATCACAAGAAATTATGTAAAACCAAAAATCCCAAGTTTGTTCTACAAGAAGCTTTGTAATTTTATAGGAAGACTTGAACTCTACAAGAAACTTCTAGAAATGAAATAAGTGTGAAATATTGATGAAAGAAATATGAAAGAAAATAGTTGAAACCAATTCTAACTCATAGAAAGTATGACTATCACTCAAAATCTAAGAAACATCATATTCCAAGCGTCTACCGAAACATGAAATTGTGCTAGTGTTACTATACTTGACTATTACAACAAAAGAAATGAGAATAACTTAAAGAAACATATGTAAATAAAACATAGAAGGCACAATAAGGGTTTCTAGAAAATCTATAGGTAGACCCTCAAACAATTTCTCACGAACCTTGAATAAAATCATTACAAAATTCTTGCCAAAAGGAATTATCCTTCCATTAATATTAAATTGACATTATAGAAGATGAAAATAAAAGGTTGTAGTACTACAAAAAATCAATTTTGTTCTTTTCTCTCCAAAAAAGTATCCTTTCCCACTATCTTGGGTTCCCCTCATATGCAAAATGCTGAGGGAGAATCCTCCTGAATATGAGGGCTGTTTTCCCTCCAAAAATCCCTAAAATCATGGTTGTTGGTTCCCTAGGGATTTCTGCATAGCTACCTCTTCTCTAACTATTTATAAATTTGATTTCATTCTAATCCTATAAGTGTTAACAAACAATCGACAATATAGGGACGTTACCTTCATGGTAGGCTACTAGTGGTTATTGTAGGAGCTTGTTTTTCTTCAGAAATATGTCCAAATCAGGACGTGAAGGATACCAAGGGTCACATAAATTAATAAAATTATTGAATCCCTAATAACATACCCCACACAAGGAATAACAAGTAAAATTGACAAATGCATAAGAATCAAGGTGGAAAATGCAAGTTGTTCTTAGGTGATAGAGGTTATAGATGGGCCTTTAAATGTACAAATGAAGGGCCCATCATAGCTGCTTACTTAGATGTTTTCCCATGCATAGTAAAATGTATTTTTTCATTCTTCTTAGTCCTTGAGCTTTTGTTCCTTCATTTTCTTAACAACTCTCCTAGCTATTGGCACACTAAAATGTATTTTTTTCGCCCTCTTTTCATCAATTTTAATCACATTCAACTTCTCTATAAACTTGCATTAAGAAAACATTTATGATTATGTACGGTTTTAGATTTATTTTTTCGAAAGAATTTAATTTAGTATTTTGAGTGACTTTAATATTATATTAGAAAAATAACATTTTTTCACTTATATCTAAAAGGTGGATGAGTTCTATGTTTTTTATAAACATATCTAAAGACTCCAACAAAGTGATATCTAACCACCTAGCTACAAATTCGAATTTCCTCGTCAACTCTAGAAGACTTGAGGAACATTTTTAATAATTATTCTATCACTTTAAATGGAGAGGAATCATGGAGGTTTTGATAAGATTTACTATCAAAGATATTAGATATTTGTGAGAAGATTTGTTAAGATAATTATTTTCTAATTTTAGTAAATTAGTTGTACCTACTTGAGGGAAAGGTGAATCTAAATTTATTAGTTACTTATCCTCATTTGAAAGCAAATCGTGTATAAACAAGAGTGCTTTCTCTATTTCCATAGAGGAGAGATGTAGAGTTTGTAATTAGAATACTTAGAGAAATATATTTGTAACTCTTGTTGGCCCAAAGTTCACACTAAGAGGGGTAGCGAATCATTGTTAGATCAATTTTACCATTTCACAAATTTTCATAATCATACAACCATATTACAATGAACCATAAACATCAACCTAAAAATGCATATTGATATCAATAAAATATCAAAAATCCATCACATCATAAAACAACACAAGATATTTATGTGGAAACCAATTTGGGAGAAAACCATAAATCTTTGTATTCTTTATATTCAATTATTTACATAGGTTTTTAGGATATCACCTGTTGGACAGAACCACCCCCAAGAAATTAAAATATCACTTGTGATAGTTGACTACCATATTTTGGCACAAACCTTCAATGATGTAAGCAAATGCTCATTATAGGCTACAATATGATTGAGACACCAACCTCACTAATGAGTGGGCTCCAACATACTCTAGGCTCCTACCTGATTGAGGATCCCACCCGATCTTGGATTCAACCTTAATGGAGGCATCCACCTCCTTATTTAACTTCCTTTTTGACCTCTATTTCATGTCATTTCCAAAATAGATCCATTGTCTTCATATATTATTGGATTACAATTGAAATATGCAACCTGTAATCTCTCTCACTATAAATTCCACAGTCACTGCCACAACCTACAACCACTACCACTACAATATTAGTATAAATTATTACGACACCCTACAGTAATTGTTTCTATAAACACTAACATAAATCACCAATAACTACCATATAACCAATTATCACTAGTTGTCATGTCATTTTCCATGCCTTTCTTTTTCCAACTAATCAATTGGGACACTCTATCCCATTCTTAGAACATGTTTCCATAATACATCCAAAACCACCACAACCCTGCTCATAGTCTGTTAAAACATACAAAAGGGATTCTAGTGATCAAATAAGTTCCAAAAGGTAATCATGCACATCTGGTTAGATTCATCTCTAAGTCTTGATTACCCATCTCCATCCAAAACTTTATTTTGACAAATATAGACCCTAGTAGCTCATAAAAACCATATAGAAACTATATAAAAATTAAGGGTTATGTTGTCACTCGCTGCATTGTGGGATCAATTGGTTAAAGGTTGCCCAAGAGAAGTGAATTTTGGAGCCACTTTCCTAGGCCACATAAGATATTAGAGCTAAATTAGACCATCTCGATGGCCTAGTGTTTAGAAAACGCTTTCCAACAATATATAGAAGTCCAAGAATGGAATTCTAGATTAGAAGTTACAACATCTTGAAGATCACAATTGGAAAGCACTAAAAACCAAGAAAATGACTAAGTATGATGACATCCTCCAATCCCACATCCTGCAAATCGGTGACCCCACAGTCACAACAGTCCCACATCCCACAGTCCCATAAACTAATGACCCTGTAGTCACAATAGTCCAGCATGGCCCCCCATAATACCTGATGGGCCATCCTTAAGGAATTGTAGGGGGGGGAGGGATCATTGATAGTGTTAAAGCGTCGAAAAGGGCAAAGGATGGTTTACACTAAAAAATAAATGAAAAACAAAGGCGAGGTTGCCACCTTTTTCTCTTGTCCACTTAGCAGTATGGTGGTATGACACATTAGCGATGGACAATCTCGCATTCTGAATTCTCACATTATTGGAAATGATAAGAATAAAGGGGATACCTCTGAAAAACCTTGCACGGTTGCAATATTGCGATTTAGTGAAAAATCATCGGGCAGGGCTGTATTCATTAACAAATTTGTGAAAACACGGTCAGGTAGACCTTTTTCTCTCTCCTACAGGGGATCACGTGGCAGCATATGATTGGTCCTCAGAGCTGAAAAGGTAGCTGACATCATAAATGATGTGGTAGTATGCAGGACACATGACAGTACAGATGCTAACATGGTAGATGACATGTGTCACCTAGTTTCAACATTTTTAGGGGTCCTATGTGGACATTTCCAAGTGACATGTGCCACCACTTATAGGGTGACACATGGAAATGATGATGTCACCCCGTAGATCGATGATCTCACAAAGTGTCTGTTGTTCCCCTCTGCTGATATTGCTTCCTGGCATGTGCTTGCGGTATGAAAGAAACCCTCCCGGATGTGATATGTTTTAGTGGTTATACCTCAAGAGGATTTCACATCGACACTGTCATACCGCACTATGGAAAAAGGTAAAAGGTCCCCCTCTCCTGTAGTGTGATTATAATGTCCTATATGGGCCTAATCCCATAGATCGGTGTTTGTAATTGTCTAGGGAAGAAGCTTAAGGTAAAGCATGGTAAAGTGCTAAACAGACCCGCAGACATAGGTTTGGAGGCCTTAGTGCCTGAAAGGTTAAGCCCCTGGTCCTAGCATGTGATTATATGAAGACAATGGAGATAAGGGCACTACACCAAAGGGGGGTCTTAAAGGGAAGTCACATCACACTTGTTTTGTGTTATTCCTGTGTTAAAGGCCCATGTTCGAAGGACTCCCGAGTACATCATAATACACGACACCTAGATTTTCAAAGCTCTGGTGGTGTCTAATAGAGTTTTAATGGGTAGATGGGTCGGCAGCTAAAGACTTAAATGGAGCATGGAGCAACATTTGAGCAGTACACAAGACTCAAGAAGATTAAAGGCTCAGCATGGAGCCTCATCCTACACAGCAAAAGACCACAAATACAGCATTGACAGTTGACCCAACCCCTACTTCACAAAACAAGGCATCCGAGCAGTAAAGGTAGAAGTGATAGGGTTAGCTAGCAACACAGGAGGTCATACTATGAGAAAATTACAACTTGAGCCAGAGACGATTATAGGATGGGCACAAAATCTTTTTCATTTACTTTTCTATTTGGTTATTGACTTATTTCAGTATTGGTACTAAGGGGATCATCGATTGGAGGTAGTCCTTCCCAGGTTCCCTTCACAGGGTCGTATACTGTTACTACAAGGAAGGGATTCCTGATTTCTCTTTGAACGAAGAAAATAATTTTCTCACTCATCCCACATTTCTTCCTATCATCATAGAATGCATAGCTACTGACCATAGCCTCCCAGTTGTTGCAGACATCTTTTAGCTTATCGTGTGCTGTGTAAAGCATCCTTACCAAACATTGTCAAACCACATCCTCCGAATAACCTCCATTACGGCACTTTAAACACACCAATTTCCTAATTGATCGAGTTTACCTAGAGCTTTACCACATATAAAGAAATAAAGAAGAAAGTGAACAAGGGTAGCTCAAAACAGAAAAGTGTAGTCAAATATATATAGTGGAGAATGAGAAACCTAATTTCAAATTGACAAGAAAAGGAATTGGTTATCTCCATTCATAAACCACATTAAATGTTATTTATTCCTAATATGAGAAATATATAATTTTTTAATTCACAATATAAGGAAGCATTTAATATTAGTCACTAGTTTTACATGACAATGTTTTATGTAAAAGATCATGACCTCCACATGAGCATGGTCAACTTTTATGGAGAAAAATTATATATATATATATATATATATATCTATATATATATATATCTATATATATATATATATATATATATATATATATATATATATATATATATATATATATATATATATATATAACACACACACATATGTGTGTGTGTGTTAAATGAATTAAGTATTTTATTTTATTACAACACTTTTTTTATTATATCCTTAACTCATTTAATGTCAATTTATTATCAACGTTTTATATTTAGAGTTTTTTATTTGAGGTTTTGTATTTTACTTATGGTTATTAATTATAATATGAGGATGGTAAAATATTAATAATATGAAATGTGAGTGAATTTGAGTTCTATTAACAATAATAACAAAAAAAGTTTGAGAGTCCCTTTATTATGAGATTAAAAAATTGGTGTATGAAATCCCCTTGATTGTTGGACCACCACATTGGTCCATTAGGGCTCCTTGTTTGTGGCATGAGGGACCCATATTTGGGTAGCAATTTGAGTGCTAAAGTCTATTGTGGTGTTTAAACTCTACCTCGCTTTCAAATAGAACCTGTGAGGTTATAAATGAGTACAAAGAGTGGACACATTAGAAATCCTTCAACACAAGTTATTGATGTGTGTTGATTGTTTAAGAGCCAAGTTATATTTTCCCAAGTTATTCACAAAAGCGAACTAATAGACAAGGGCACGGAAATGAAAGTATATGCCAAAAGGGAAAGAAGCATAACAACTTTCTTATGCTATCTATAGCAATGGAAGGGAATTCCATAGCTCTTGGATCACTAGATCATATACCTATAATTCTGTATTATGAGTGAATCAACTAAGCCATGAGAGAAATGAGTTGCTTCGAGTGAGATTTTCCCCCATAGGGGTAACTACTTCGAGAGCCACCCTCTCATTTGGTTTTCCAACTTGAATGAGCTCTCTTGCTCATGTATTTACAGAAAATTTTCTCCTCGCTCTCCATTAGAGGTATGATAATCTCATCTCACATTAGTTCTCCTCAATATTTTTATATGCTTCAACCACGGTATGCCAACTACTATCTCGTACATCTTAAAATGGAAATGCACTTACATATGACACACTATACTTTCACATACATGGAACTATGCTATATTGGTTTATCTTGTTCACTTTACTTCCTCTAATATCGTTTCATGTATGAGTTTCTTGCTTCAACATGGTGTTAATATTTCATATGTTTGCTTTGAATGTGATGAGAATTCAATATAATATAATAATGTATAGAAAGAATCTTGGCTTTTACCCGTTGTTACCCATGGTGGGTCATGGTTTTCTTCTAGATAAGTTATCGCTACACGAGTCATCTTATACTATTAGAGAACTAGATAGAACATATCATACTTGATATCACAACCATATGTATTACCTTCCATCTTTATTTTTCACTTTGATTCCATACATCATATTTTTCAGTGCGTTATTAAATTATCATAACTCATCCATCTGGATCCTAATAAAAGTAATTAAGACTCATGTGTAAGATCATTGAAAGTAAAAAGTGAATGTTCTTTAGGCATTAACATCTATAAACAAATTAAAAGCCCCAAAATAATGTTGGGTTGTGTTATGTTCTTTCCACGACTAACCTACATAGTGAACCAGGGGGTTAGAGGGGGAGTGGAGCCCCCTCTTTGTTGTGTCGATTATGTAGCGAGGGAGTTTGAGGGAGGTGGGTAGCCCCCCTCTACTGGGTTTGGGGTAGCGCCTCGGGAAATTTTTTTTGGACCCTATATTAGGTTGGGTGCACCTACCTATGGTTTTTGATCCATGGTTTTGGACGTGATGGTTTTTGGTACATAGTTTTGGATGCGATGGTTTTCAGTCCACGGTATTGGATGCTTCAACATGTATAAATATGTATTGTAACATTGAAAGGAACATAATGAAAAATCAAGCTGGTAGTCTCAATTTTGGGATCCAGGGGAAAATCTTTGTGTATATATGATTTATGTGTTATGCTCGCATTTTTTATTTTCTGTGTTTTAGAATTCGTATGGAGGTAATTTCTGTACAGGGTTAAAACCTACATTTAGTATTAGAGCTATTTTGGTTTCAAGGGGATGCCTTTATTTTTGAGGGGTTTCGCTCAGACCTATGGTAGACCCCGTACAGTGGGAGATTTGCCGGATCAATTCTGGTGGTGAAAGAAGATGGCAAGATGTGGAAAGATAGAGATCGAGAAATTTAATGGTCAGAGTTTTGAGTTGTGGAAATTCAATATGGAGGATTAGCTGGTGGATAAAGATCAGTGGATCGTGGTAGATCTAGGTACAAAATGAAAGCGAGTGTCTGATGAAGAATGGAAGAAGTTGGATCAGAAGGAAAAGAGCACAATATGATTGTGTCTCTCAGATTTAGTATTGTTGAATGTGTCAGGGGAAACTACAATGAAGACTTTTTGGGACAAGTTAGAGAATTTCTACCAATATAAATCTCTAGTGAATAAACTATTCCTATGGAAAAAGTTGTGTAACCCGAGGATGAAAGATGGAGACTCAGTGACAGAGCATCTGAATGCATTTAATACTATGGTAAGTTAGTTATCATTCGTTGATATCAAAATTTCATATGAAGATAAGTGAATTAGCTCGTTGTGTTCTCTGCCAAATTCATGGGATAGTCTGGTTATTGCAATAGGTAGCAATGCAACTACCTTGCAGTTTGATGAAATAGTCTCATCCTTGCTGATGGAGGAGATGAGATGGAAAAATATGGAGAGCCAGAATGGTGGTTCCTTGTCTATACGAGGACAATCCCAGAAAAGAAACAAAAATAATTCATCAGGTGGGAGATCTAAATCTAGAGTGAGATCTAAATATCTAGGAAAACCTGTAAAGGTCGTGTGCTAGAAATGTGGAAAGGAAGGGCACTACAAAAGGGACTGTAAATCTAAAGCTTCTGACAAAGGAAAGGAATCTGATGATGCTCCTCCTGTAGAGGTGAAAACAACCTTAGATGAAGGTGGGGATGTGTACTTAGCTTCTTCAAGTACACATGTAGGTCATGAGGCATGTTGATTGACTCAAGTGCATCCTTTCACTTCACTCCCCACAGAGAGTGGTTCTGTGAGTATGAGAAATATGATTGGGGGTGATGTCTTCTTGGGGGATGATAGGAAGGCTAGAATCATTGGTTGCAGACAAGTAAAGTTGAAATTTCCAGGTGGAAGGGTTAGAACACTTCCGGATGTTCTGCATATTCCTTCATTAGCCATAAATCTGATTTTTGTAAGCAAGCTAGATGATGCAAGTGTAAAAACAATGTTCGAGAAGGATACCTCCAAGATGGTTCAGGGGGCACTGGTACTAATGCGAGGAGTTCGAATGGAACTCAGTACAACCTGCAAGGTAGCAATGTTGTTCATGGGTGCAACAGTTCTGTGGTTTCTGAAAGTGGAGCAGAAAATCTATTGGTCTCGGGAGAGAAGACCATGTTGTGGAATCAAAGGCTTGGACATATTGGAGAGAAGGGCCTTCGAATACTTCATGGTAAAGGTATGGTAGAAGGTATGAGTAATAGCTCTCTGGATTTTGATTTCTCTGAAAATTATGTATATGGGAAGCAAAATCGAGTGAGTCTCCCTTCTGGTGGTAAGAGGGCAAAATATATATTAGAGCTTGTGCACAGTTATGTGTTTGGACCTATGAAGGTTCCATCACTGGGTAACTTTGTGTACAATGTATCATTTATAGATGAATTCTCAAGGAATACATGGATATATTTCCTTAAGAAGAAATTTGAAGTCTTTGACAGGTTTAAAGAATCTAAAGCTCTGGTGGAAAATTAGACAGAGAAGAAGATAAAGGTGCTGACAGTAGATAACGGTGGAGATTTTTGCAATAAGGAATTTCAAGAATTCTGTAAGGTGTGGTATAGCATAGTAGAAGACTACTCTATACACACCTGAGAAAAATGGAGTTGCAAAGAGAATGAACAAGACATTGATGGAAAGGGCAAGACGCATGCTCATTGGTGCCGGGTTAAGATAGGAATTTTGGGGAGAGCCGGTGGAGACAACATGTTACCTGGTAAATAGATCACCTTCATCAGTGCTGGAGGATAAGACTCCACAAGAGGTATGGACTGGTAAGAAACCCTCTTTTTCACATCTGATGATATTTGGATGCGATGCATATGTACATATTCCAAAGGAGAAATGAACCAAATTGGATAGTAAATATAAAAAGTGCATCTTTATTGGGTATAAGGATGGTTTAAAGGGTTATAAGATTTGGAACCCAGTAACAAGGAAGGTTGTGTGTAGTCGAGATGTGGTGCTCAGAGAAGTGAAAGATGTTATTAAACATGAAGTCCAACCAAAGTAACCCTAGAAGATAGAGTTTGAGGTGAAGGAGGAAGAATCAGACTCTACAACAGAGGAGGAATCAAAAGATGAAGAGCCACAAACACTGGGTGTGAGAAGATCAGTTCGAGAAAGAAGGTAGCTAGAAAGGTATAATACATCTACTTTCTATTCAAATTTTGCTTTATCTATTACTGATGATGATCCCAAAACTTTGAAGGAAGCAGTATATTCAGAGGATGGAAAACTCTGGAAAGAGGCCATGGTTGATGAAATGGAATCTTCGCACAAAAATGAGGCTTGGGATCTTGTGTTGTGGTCGACTGGAAGGAAACCCATTGGCAACAAATGGGTGTTCAAGAAGAAGACAATTGTAGAAGGAAAGGTGGAGAAATACAAAGCTCGGTTGGTAGAAAAAGGTTATTCCCAGGTGTCGGAAATTGATTTTGGTGATATTTTTTCTCCTATTTCCAAGGTAGCTTCTATTTGCTTTTATCTGTTGCTTCTACTTTTGATTTTGAGGTACAGCAGATGGATGTGAAGACATATTTTCTTCATGGGGATCTAGAAGAGGAGATCTACATGAAGAAACTTGAAGGCTTTACGGTGACGGGTAGGAAAGAAATAGTATGCAAGTTAAAGAAGTCTTTGTATGGGTTAAAATAGTCACCAAGGATGTGGTATCATAAATTTGATACATTTATATGAGGACTTGGCTTCACCAAAAGCAAAGAAGATCACTGTGTGTATTTTAAATTAATTGGTGACCATGTTATTTATCTGGTCTTGTATGTTGATGATTTGTTGCTGGTTGGAAATGACAAAGAAATTATCCAGGATTTGAACACCCAATTGTCCTCCAAATTCGACATGAAAGATCTTGGTGCTGCAAACTATATTTTGGGCATGGAAATTAAAAGAGATTGGGCAAAGAGGAAGCTCTTGTTAAACCAGAGGAAGTATGTCGAGAAAAATATTGCAGAGGTTTAATATGTAGGATAGTAAACCAATGAAGGTTCCTATTCATGTAGGTGTAAAGTTATCTATTCAATGGTGTCCCAAGGAACAAGAAGAGGAAGAGGATATTTCCCATGTTCCATATACAAGTGCAATTGGTAGGCTGATGTATGCGATGTTCTGTACTAGACCAAACATGGCACATGCAATGGGTGTATTGAGTAGGTTTATGTCAAAACCAGGGAAAGAGCACTGGACATCAGTGAAGTTGGTTTTCAAATATTTGCGTGGAACTAGTGATTATGGTTTGCACTACCAACAAAGGCTAGGATTGGAGACAGTGCTAGATATTTGTGGCCTTGTTGATGTAGACTGGTCTGGAGATTTGGATCAGAGAAGATCTACAAGTGGGTATGTGTTTAACCTATTCGAAGGTGCAATTAGTTTAATGAATAAGAAGCAATCTATAGTGGCACTCTCAACTACAGTGGTAAAATACATGGTAGCAACTCATGCAAGCAAGGAAGTCATTTGGTTCTAAAGATTTTCTTCAAGTATGGGGTTAGCACAAGGAGCTACAAGGATAGTCTATGTTAGCCAAAGTGAAATTTTCTTGGCAAAGAACACTGCTTATCATTCAAAGAAAAAGCACATTGATGTTCAGTATCACTTTGTGAGGGATATGATAGAAGACAAAAATTTGTTGCTAGTAAGGGTGGACACTTTGAAAAATACTGCAGATGCATTGACAAATTATGTGAGCTCTGAGAAGTTCTCTTGGTGTAGAGAAACAATGGGCATTTCAAGGCTGGATAAATGACTAAGCTCTCCTGTGGCCCCCTGTGGAAAGAAAACAGCAAGTGGGAGAATGTTTGATTGTGTTATATTCTTTCCATGACTAACCTACGTAGTGAACCGGGGGGTTAGAGGGGGGGGGAACCCCCCACTTAGTTGCATTGATTGGGGGGGGGGGGGGGGGGGGGGGTAGCCCGCGTCTACAGGGTTTGGGGAAACACCTCGAGAATTCTTTTTGGACACTATATTAGGTTGGGTGCACCTACCTATGGTTTTTTGTCCATCATTTCCCCACTTAGTTGCATTGATTGGGGGGGGGTAGCCCGCGTCTACAGGGTTTGGGGAAACACCTCGAGAATTCTTTTTGGACACTATATTAGGTTGGGTGCACCTACCTATGGTTTTTTGTCCATCATTTGGGCTCGATGGTTTTTAGTCCATGGTTTTGGAAGCGATGGTTTTCGGTCCATGGTTTTGGAAGCGATGGTTTTCGGTCCATGGTTTTGGACACGATGGCTTTCTGTCCATGGTGTTGGATGCTTCAGCATGTATAAATATGTATTGTAACATTGAAAGGAACATAATGAAATATCAAGCTGGTAGTCCCAGTTTTGGGATCTAGGGGAAAATCTCTGTGTATATTTGTTTTATGTGTTATGTTCTCGCATCATTTATTTTATGTGTTTTAGAATTTGTATGCAGGTAATTTCTATACAGGGTTAAAACCTACAAATAATAATGTCAAAACTATGTTAGTTCACTAAAAAGCCCTAACCCCTAGTAATGTGCATAATAATACATAGTTAAAGAAAGAAATACACATAAATCAAATTGTACTTGAAATGAAAGAAGGAGAAACAAAATGGACGAAAGTAAAATGGTGTAGTAAAATAAACTGCCAAGTGGGAACTCTAAGTGTAATTCACCCTGATAAAGTACATCATGGATGTAACTGAATGACCCTAGATATTGAAAGCTAGCCAAAGAAGACCTACAAATTATATATGAATATGAAAGCTTATCCATCAAGTTTGCCCTTCCTTTATCATGAATTATCCATCACATTTACCTACTTCTAACTTAGAAATTTAGGAAATGCTTCTTGGTTTTTGAAGTGTCACATGTAATTGAGTTTAATGTTGCTAACACCATGGTTGAACTTAGCCTCATGTGCAAAATTGAAACAAGTTATTGAGAAGTTGGAAGGAAGAACGTGTACGGTTACTACCTAATAGCACATATATCAAGGCATGCTACTTATTATAGGTTTTCTCCTTTCATTAATATCCATGTACATCCATTGGGGGTGGTATCAGTTCCATATGACCTATGCGCCATTCTTTGAGATTTATGTATTTTGTTTGGGATTTCTAAAAACATGTTGATATATGAGAGCCCATTGTTTATCAAATAAGGGATTAAACTCCTTGCAGCGATTTAATTGCTAAAGTCTATGGAGGTCTACATACTCTACCTTGGACATGTGAGGTTATAGATGACTATTATGTAGTGGGAAAGTTAAAAATCCTTCAAGATAGGTTTTTTATGGGTGTTGATTGTTTGAGAGCTAGCTTATATGTTTTCAAAATTTTCCAAAAATTGATTCAATAGATTGTGCATTTTGAAAAGCACAGAAATGGATGAACATCCCAAAAAGGGAAAGTAAGCAAAGAAGCATAAGACCTTTCTTGTTTTGTGTACAATAGTGAAAGGGAACACTATGGCTATTTGATCACTAGATGATATTATTATAATGCTATATAGTAACTAGATAAACTAAGACATCATGGAAGTGGGTTGGTTCAAGGGTGTTTTGTTTCCCTTTATGGGTAGTTACATCGAGAGCTACCCTATAAGATATTTTGTGTTCCAACTTGCACAAGTTCTCAAGCTTATCTACGTACATTGAAAGTTGTTCTTCCAATTCTCCTTTAGAAATATGATTATCTCATCTCACATTTTTTTCCTTAACTCTTTCAAACGCCTCAACCATGCTATGTTAACTACTACCTCATACATGTGATGGCCATTAATATTCTAACCGTAATATTGTATCCCTTGGGGTCTCAACTTTAATATGTCAACTTAGGATTCATACAAACTTAAGAGTATTATGCATTGTATATGCAATTCATAGTTTTTCTTTTCTCAGTGTATACTAATCTATGAAATAATTGTATTTATAATGAAGTAAGAAGAGTGATTATGGTAGTCAAAAGTCACTTCATTTGGCCTATACTAGCAAGAGGTGAGAATACAAGAATCAAAATGTTGGAATTGAAATCACAATAATAAAGCTATAGGAAGTAAATAAAATAAATCTATAGGAATGGAAATGTAAGAACATTAAGTTTTAAGTATTTAAAAAATAATAATTGCAATCAAAGAACTACCCTCTGTAACAAGGAAATCAATTCTATTATACTATTGTACATAAATAAATAAAATTACACAACAAAATAATAATAAGACAATTTGTGATCTTGTAGGCAATCATGTACATGTGACAACCTTTTCTTCAATTCTACCTTATTCACTTAATGAGGCTAAATTGACTCATCAAGGTGCTTCGTAGATCAATAGCATGAAATCACAAGAAATTATGCAAAACCAAAAATCCCAAGATTTTTCTACAAGAAGCTCCGTAATTATATAGGTTGACTTGGAACTCTACAGGAAACTTCTAGAATTGAACTAAGTGCACAAAATTAATGAAAGAAATATGAAAGAAAATAGTTGAAACTAGTTCTAACTCATAGAAATTATGACCATCACTCAAAATCTAAGAAACATAATATTCTAAGCATCTAATGAAACATGAAATTGTGCTAATGTTACTATACTTGACTTTTAAAACAAAAGAAATGATAATAACTTAAAGAAACATATATAAATAAAATATAGAAGGCACAATAAGGGTTTCTAGGAAGTTTACTGGTAGATCCTTAAAAAATTGCTCACTAACCTTAAATAAAATGAATGCAAAATTCTTGCCAAATGGAATTATCCTTCCATTAATTTAAATTGACATTATATAAGATGGAAACAAAAGGTTGTAATACTGCAAAAAAATCATTTTTTTCTTTTCTCTACAAAAAAATATCCTGTCCCATTATCCTGGGTTCCCCTCATATACAAAATGTTGAGGGAGAATCCTCCTTGATAAGACGGTTGTTTTTCCTCCTAAAATCCCTAGAATCATGGTATTTGGTTCCCTAGGGAATTTTGCATAGCTACCTCTTCTCTAACTATTGATACATTTGATTTCATTCTAATCCTATAAGTGTTTACAGACAATCGACAAGACAAGGACCTTAACTTCTTGGAAGGATGTTAGTGGCTATTGTAGGAGCTTGTTTTTCTTCAAAAGCTTGTCCAAATCAGGATGCAAAGGATACCAAGGGTCACATAAATTAATAATATCATTAAATCTCTAATAACATAACCAACATAAAGAATATCAAATAAAATAGAAAATATCATAATAATCAAGGATGAAAATGCATGTTGTTCCTATGTGATAGAGGTTATAGATGGGCCTTTAAATGTACAAATGAAGGGCCCATCATAGCTCACTACTTATATGTTTTCCCATCCACGGGAAAATGTACTTTTTTGTTCTTCTTGATCATTGAGTTGTTGTTCCCTAATTTCCTTAGAAACTTTCCTAGCTATTGCACTAAAATGTAATATTTTCACCCTTTTTTTGTCACTTTTAATCACATTCAACTTCTCTATAACCTTGCATTAAGAGAAAGTTTATTATTATTTAAGGTTTTAGATTTATTATTTTCCAAAGAATTTAATTTATTATTTTTAGTGAGTTTAATATTTAATACAAGAGTTGTTTCTCCATTTCTAGAGAAGAGAGATTTAGAGTTTTAATTAGAATACTTAGAGAAATATATTTGTAACTCTTGTTGGCCCAAAGGTCACACTAAGAGGGGTGGTGAATCAATATGAGATCAATTTTACCATTTCACAACTTTTCATAATCATACAACCATATTACAATGGACCATAAGCATCAACTTAACAATGCATATTCATATCAATAAAATATCAAAAATCCATCACATCATAAAGCAACACAAGCCTTTTCTGTGGAAACCCATATTGGAGAAAAGCATAAATCTTCTTATTCTTTATATTCAATTATTTACATAGATTTGTAGGCTATGACCTGCTGGAGACAACTACCCCTAAGAAATTTAACTACCACTTGTGATAGTCTACTACCATATTTTGGCACCAACCTTGTAAGATGCAAGCAACAACTCACTATAGGCTACAACTTGATTGAGACACCAACTTCAATAATTAATGGGCTCCAATGTACTCTAGGCTCCAACCTAATTGAGTATCCCACCAACTCTTGGATTCAACCTTATTGGAGGCAACCATCTCCTTATTTAACTACCTTGTTGACCTATATTTCATGTAATTTCCAAACTGGATCCATTTTCATCATATATTATTGAATTACAAGTGAAATATGCGACCTGTAATCTCTCCCACTATAAATTCCATAGTCACTGCCACAACCTACAACCATTACCACTAAAATATCAGTATAAATT
Source organism: Pinus tabuliformis (assembly GCA_031772625.1). Lineage (NCBI taxonomy): Eukaryota > Viridiplantae > Streptophyta > Pinopsida > Pinales > Pinaceae > Pinus > Pinus tabuliformis. Next base: position 1,687,337,480 of record CM062818.1, read on the forward strand.
ATTACGACAAGTTATAATCATTAATTCTATAACCATTTTCATAAATGTCATCAATAATAACCATATAACCAAGTATCACTAGGTGTCATGTCATTTCCCATTCTCTGCTTTTTCCAACTGATCAATTGGGGCACTCAATCCCCTTCTTAGAACTTGTTTCCATAATACATCCAAAACTACCACAACCCTACTCATAGCCTCTTAGGAGATACAAAAGGGATTATAGTAATCAAATAAGTTCCAAAAGGTAATCATGCAAATTTGGTTAGATTCGTCTCTAAGCCTTGATTACCCATTTCCACCCAAAACTCAATTTGGAGAAATATAGACCCTCGTAGCTCATAAAAATCATATAGAAACTATAAAAAGATCAAGGGTTCTACAAATGACCCTTTTTTGGGAGCGCTTCTACAAAATATAAATATTGTGTCATTGATTATATAAAGTTCGAGTTGGAAAATTTTATAAATGAAACTGAATGGGATATATATTGAAAACCGAAACTATAGACCAAACCATGCAATCGATGGAGGTCAAATTTAATAACTTAACATTATCAACTTGGCCCCACTATCAATTGTGCTATTCAATGGAAATTTTTATGGAATTCAACTGAGCTACAAATAATTTGAACCATAAGTTGTTCACAGAATGTGGGGCTAGTCATGTGGCTCATATGGCCATGTCCTTCTGTATGCTCATGTATAACACGGGATGACTCTCGTGGCCTATTGTATGTCTCTTGTGAAATGAGGGATAGGTTCATTACCTACTCATATGAACCTTCAGTGCGATAGATTTCAAACATGTTTCTTATTCGTATAAATCATCAGTGTGGTGAGGGACAATATTGTTGCCTATTTGTATGATCCATTCACTCTAATGTGGAATGATCCCTATAACCAATTTATATGTGCCTCAATTCACAATGGACAAGACATGTAACTAATTCGTATGTGCTTCAATGCACAAGTGTCAGACCCTATAACCAAATTATGCATGACCAATCCCCATACATATCAATTGTTCGATGTCATCAGAAGATCATCTACATATACCACAAGATGTACAACTATTTTTTCAACTTTCTTAACAAATAAAGTTTCATCATCAAGATCATAAAAGTTGAGTTTTAGAAGATGCTCTGTTAACTCCTCGTACCAACCTGATGGTGCTTGCTTGAGGCCATACAAGGATTTTACAAGCTTGCATATTTTATGTTCCTGAACCTTAAAAACAAATCCTTCTAACTATGACATTAAAATGTTCTCTTTCAAATCTCCATTTAGGAAAGTAGTTTTTACATCCATTTGGTTTACTTTCCAGCTATTCTGAGCTGCCAAAGCAAAGAGTGTCTGAATGGTATCCCATTTTGTTATGGGGGGGAAATTATCCTCATATTCGACCCCTTCCTTCTGTGAAAAACTTTTTTCTATCAGCCTGGCTTTGTGCTTACCAAGTGCACCATCAACTTTATACTTGTTCTTGTATACCCACTTAAAGCATATTTTCTTGGTTCCTAATGGAGGATCAACTCGCTTCCATGTGCCATTCTTTATCAAGGCATCATATTATTTATGCATCGATTCTTTCGATTCATTGTGAGAAGAGGCTTCTTTGAAGGAATTTGGTTCAAAATCTGAAGACAAATTTAGTTCAAAATCGTAAGAAACATCCATATCAACAAGTGAATCACAATTATCTACATCACCTGTTGTTTCCTGGTTGAATTTCTTGTTCCTATCTTTCCAACCTCATCACGATGAACACTTTCAAGTTTCCTTGTTAGCCATTTTGGATGACCTTTCTAAGAATGCCTAGGCTTCTCAGTTGGTTGAGTTGGCGTTGAATCAAGATTGAGTTTCCCAATTCTGTCAATCACATCAATCAAAGTGTCATTAGTGGCTAGAGATTCATTTGGGGGAGAGAGTGCTTTAGAAGAATATTCCACAGATTTATCTAGTATAATAATCCCCCCTTCAATATGTGGAATCTCATTATCAAATTCTTGAAAAGACTTGTCATGTCTGAATGTATCCAAGCGATCAAGTTGTCGCTCAACAACATTGTTAGCCTAGGAATATTCAAGAAATATTACATCTCAAGACAATGCAAAATTCTTATTAACTTCATCATAGAGACGATATGCTTTGTAGGTATTTGATTAACCCAAGAAGATACACTTATGACTCCTTGCACCAAGTTTTTTTCTTTGTTCCTTAGATATCAAGGCATAGCAAGTGGAACCAAAGAACTGGAGATGTTTTATCGAAGGAATGTAACCATACCACATTTCATAAGGAGTCTTGTTTCTAATAGAAATAGATGGACACCTATTGTTTGCATACACAACACATAGAACTGCATCAACCCAAAACATCAATTTTACATTTTTGACAAAACATAATGGAAGGTACCATATTTAATATTGTCATGTTCATTGTTTCAGATACTCCATTCTCTTGGGGATTATAAGGCATAGTTGTTTGTTGTTTGATCCCATGTTTACGAAGATAGTTTTCAAATTCATTTGAAGTGTATTATTTTCCATTATCAATGTGAATAGAGCCAATATGAGATTTTTCATCATTTTCAATCCCTGTATGAAAGTTATTGAATGTTTGAACATCATGAGATTTTTCTTTAATAAATAAACTCAACACATTCTGGTGTAGTCATCAATGAATGCCATCATATGTTTATTTCCACTTATACAAGTAACATGCATCAGGACACATAAGTCTGAATGAATAAGATCAAGTATTCTATGTGCTATGGAATGTGAATCATGAAAATATTGTTTGTTGTTCTTTCCTATCATACAAGCATCACATTGCTTAAGTTTCATAGGAATTGTAGGCAAACTAGTAACACCACTTTTCTTCAACATATGAAAGTTGTCATAATTCAAGTGTCCAAATCTAGCATGCCATAAAATACTTGATGGAAATGTACCTTCATGATAATGATAACTGTATGAGAATTTTTGTGCATGAGAAGAGTTACCTTGCAACTTTAGAAGTCTTTCTTCTTCTATCCCCATCATGGCAAGAGAGTGATCTTATGCTTTTCTAACATCAACCTTGCCATCAAACAAATGAACAGAGTGTTGTTGTTGGTGGATGTGGACCAAAGACAACAAGTTTCTTCTCATCTCTGGGAGATATAAAATGTAGATTTTCCTGTATATTCATAGCTCATGTAATGTACTAAAACACAAGACAGGAATCTACTCTACTCTTTAAACAATGGAAACCAATAGATTGATGAAAACAATAATTGACAAGAGGAATATAATAAAAGAAACATAACACAATAATTTCTCCATGGAAATCCACTGCTCAAAACCTGGACTATCTATTACATTAATCATAAATCTAAGTGATAATACAAAGCTTGTTATCACTAGAACAATTCCTGCACAAGTATAATCATCTCTTTACCTTAGAAGCCTTCTCTAGAAAATAATTGGCCAATTATGCTACCCTTAAACGCCTTATTTCCTTTTGTAATTCCTGTGATGATCAACCCATATTTAATTGGGAAATCCTTTCTCTAGAACTACGCAATCCAAAACTAGGTCCTTCTTTGATTGCATTGATAACATGTATAACTCAAATCATCATACAACTACTAATACATTGTATGTGCACTCTAGCCTCAATTGGGTCTTTCTCCTAACAGACATCCATGATTTTGTCATGAGGGAATCTTCAGTTAGATAGAGTAGCACTGAGGATGCACCAGTGCACCAACTCACTACTAGACCTCTACTAGTTCCACAAACAATTAGAACTAGTTTAATTGCCTATAAGTTAGTCAAACTGAGTTATCCAATTACAACTCAAATAAACTCGTCCTAGACCCCTAAAAATTATGGGGAACATATACATGACTACAAAATACTTTCAACTTGAAATTCCTAAGCTAATAAAGTTAATTTAACTTAATTAATTGTTTACAAGTTGTTAGGAGAATAGAATTCGATTTTAATTCATATTCTAATTCAAGGAAAAATTACACTGGAATTTTTTGTTGCCATTTCTCAAAACTCCCTCTCAGTAGGAAAGGGATTATCAGCTACCCTGAACCTGTCTCTATGAAACTAAAATTGACATATTGACAATGCCTTTTTCAAAATGGAAACATCTTGCTCCTCCTTCGGAATGTATTCCAACAACATAATCCACCTCAATAAACAACGTCGAAGATGATGATATCAGATATCTATATTCTTGGGTCGATCATGAAAAACTAGATTTTTAGAGATTTTGATACAAATATGATTATCATAGTAAATCATAGTTGGATTGATCTGTTGACTAAGAAAACCAACCAGAATCTTCCTCATCCATATGCCCTCACATGTTTCCTTACATGCATCCATATACTCTTCCCCTTCCGAACTCAGCGCAACCGATCTCTGTTTCATGTTGTACCAAGAAACTCTTGTTGAACCAATACTAAAGATCCCTCCCGATGTGCTCTTCCTGTTAGATGGATTCCCTACCCAATCTTCATCACTGAAGCCTTCAAGCTTCACTCCCTTTGTCTCCGTATACCATACTCCATACTGAGTAGTGCCTCCAAGGTATCTCAACACATGTTGTATCACCTTTGAATACAACTTGGTAAGCCTAACGATCACTTAACCAAGATGGTTAACTGCATAACACATATCCAGTCATGTGTTCACCAAATCCATGAATGAACCCACAAGCTGCATGTAAACAATAACTTCCACTACTTCTCCTAAAGTAGCATCCTTCTTCCTCTAGTTACCTATTAGAGGAGTCACCATGGGTTTTCTGCTCTCCATGCAAAATCTCCTGAGTATCTCATTGGCATACTTTCCTTGAGATAAAAGGAATTTTCCATCACCCTGCCATACTTCCATTCTTAGAAAGTAATGCATGAGCCCCATGTTCTTCATCTCAAACTCTCTTTCAGGATCCTCCTTACAACACTTGATCAACTGATCATCACCTATCAGAATTAACAATTTACCTTTCACCACTACATGGTATAGGTTCACATCTACTTCACTCTTGGTGAATCCCAACCCAGTGAAGTAGTTATCAATCCTAGTGTACGAAGCATGGGGTGCTTGCTTCATTGCATACAAAAATCTCTTGAGCTAACACACATACGACTCACAATAGAAGGTTTCAAAACCTTCAGGTTGCTCTATGAACACCTCTTCCAATCATGGAATTAAGGAATGCTTTATTTACATCCATTTGATGTATCTTCCAGCACATTTTCACTTATAATGCCAATATAGATATGATCGTTGAGTACCTTGCAACAGGAGCAAAGGTCGCATCATAGTTAATCCCCTCTTCCTGTGAAAAGCAACGGGCCACAAACCTAGACTTATACTTCTCCACACTACCATTTGTAGCTTACTTTGCTTTGTAAATCCAATGGGAGCTCACCACTAACTTTTCCTCTAGTCTCAAGACCACATCCCAAACACTATTATGAACTATGGAGCCATACTCCACCATGGCATCAACCCAAACCGGTTGTTACAATGCCTCCTCAAAGGAATATGGCTTTGTCTCAACACATCTTATCATAAGAGCCATGTATCTACTGTATCTGTTAGGTGGCCTCCTCTTCCTGCGATGAGATGTGGGTGTTCCCACATTCTCTTGTGCATTGTGCAATAATGTGTTAGCCTCTATGGTGCGCTTTCTCCCATATTTGGAAGACTCTACATAAGTGGATGTCTCCACTCCTAGATCCTCTACATTTCATTTCTCAACGTAAATCTAAGGCTCCTCAATCTTATGAGCGAAAATCTCCTCAACAACATGTAGATGAAGCTCCTTCTCAAGGAAAACTCACATGGCCTTCATATTGTTGGTCGGCAAGTACACCTAATAATTGTGAGGTGTATTAGTGTACCCCACAAATGTCCCCAACTCTGATTTCCACTCAATCTTCTTCCATGCATCTTTTGTCACATGGAAATACACCAGTGACCCAAAATTCCTAAAGTGACCAACATTTTATCTCTTACTTGAGAAAGCCTCCTCTCGTGTTTTCATCCCAAGTATCCAATGCAGGCTTCTATTCTGGAAATAAAAAACTATGTTACATGCCTCAACCCACAAGTGTAGTGGTAGGCCATGATCATGCAACATCACTCTTGTTGCCCCTAAAATGCTTATGTTCATCCTTTTAGCCACCCCATTCTGTTGTGGGTTATGGGGTGTCGTAAACTCTCATTTAATCCCTTGTGTTGGATAGAAGTTCTTAAACTCATTTGAGACATAGTCACCACCGTTATCACTCCTCAGAGCTTTAACCTTCTTGCCAGACTCTTTCTTGACCAATGCTTTAAATTCACGAAACCTTGAGAAAGCTTGATCCTTCTTTTGCATGAATAAGATCCAACGTTTACAAGAAAAATCATCTACAAATATAGATTCATATTACCTATGTTTGGCCATGGATGCTGTCAAGAATGGTCCACAAACATTTGAATGGACTCACTGTAGAATCACTTCTACTCGACTATCTCTATCATGAAAGGAAGCCTTGGTTTATTTTCCCAAAGTAAATCCCTTGCATGTATCAAGTTGATCTAGTGTACCTTTGGGAAGACCAATAGAGATTTGCTGCATGATTTTCAAAGCCCCATGATGCAAGTGACCCATTCACCTATGCCACAAATCGCCAATGTTTTGGCTATGCACTATCTCTTCTTTCGTTCTCAAAGCAACATAATCCTCTACCTCAAACTTATAGAGATTTTTAACTCGAATCCCTACCTTCTTTACTTGATCCATGGCTTTGTATCAAAGGAACAACTTTCCTCTGCTAAAGACCAAATCATATCCTCTATCCTCGAAAATGATGACTAATATTAAGTTCTTATTCAACCTGGGCACATACATAACATCTCTCAAGGTGAGAGTAGCGCCCCACTCCCTATGGAAAGTAACCATGCCCAATCTTCTAACACTATACCTCCCATCATCAGCCATCTCAATATGAATTTGGAGGTCCTCCTCCTCTAGGTTACTAAACAACTCCTTGCCACAAATCATGTGGAATGAAGCTGCACTACAAAGGTACCATACACCACCCATCATTGATGCCACCATGCATGCAATGACAGTAAAGTTGAATTCAAATTGAGAGGCCAAAGCCTCACCCAACGCTCCTCCCGAGGACTTCATCTTGGAACTCTTGAGTGAATATTTTGTAGCAAAATGTCCCAACTTATGACAATGAAAGCACTTAACTTTCTACATGTCTTTCTTCTTACCTCTAGGATAATAATTTGATTTGGAATGGGATGCCTTCCCTTTACCCTTCCTTACCTTACCCACTAAGGTACAATTTTCCTCATCATCAGTATTTGAGGAGGAACCATCTCTGGTGTTTCTTCTGATCTCCTCATGCATCAAATATGACAACAATCATTCTCAATATGGAAGCTTCTCCCTCCCATTGAGAGAGTCCTAATAGCTATTCCAACCCTTGCGAATGCCTAGGAGAGTTATGTTGACCATATTGTTATAGACATTTTTGTGCCTTACAGCATGAAGCATGAAATGTCAATAATCTAAGGGATCTAATGTCCCTAAACATGTTGTTCCTACCCCTAGAGGAACAAGGTCAGCAAACCACAGCACTAAATATCAGTTCTCCACCTGAAAACACTCAAAAACAAGCTAATTCTGGATCATGTCAACTGCTCCACTGAGCATCTGCACTGAATGTCAACTGCTCCACTCTGTACCTACGCTGAATGTCAAAAGCAATGAAGTCTACCTGCGCTGGCCGAGATTGGCCAAGTGGCACAGTCATTCCTCAATGTGTCAAATTCCCAGGAAGCTTCCAAAATGACACTTGGATCAGGGAATTCGCCTTGTGATGAGTAAGAGGATCTAGATCTCCAAGTGGAAGCAAGAACCTCCAAGTGGACTCAAGAACTGAAGAATAACTGAAGTGGGAGAGGACACTAGTCAGCTTCATGCCAAGCTCAAGCTGACTCATCCTTTCTCCAAAACTCCTATATATAGAGCTCTCTCATGAGGTCTAAGGAGGCTGGAATTTGGTGAATGTAAGGAAGTGCTGTTGGTTTGAGTATAGAACTATTGGGTGATTTGCTTGAAGGAGGTGAAGAGGAGATTTCTTTCTGCTGGGAGGTGTTGCTGGATTGGACCTCTTATGGTTGTAACACTCTCAGAACTTTACTTCTTCCATTAATACAACATTTGAGGTTCTTCTATATGCATGTGTCTCTGTGGCGTATTGATACTTGTATATTTGATTTATTCTAATCCTTGAATGAATTATGAATGTATGCTTCTTGTAGTTTCCCTCTCTTGTCATTTTGTAGGATCTTGGTGTAGCTGGGCCCGTGAAAGAGCAAGGAGCTGGGAGCAAGCAGCAAAGAGGGAATATTGGATCAATCATTAGCGGAAGATAATGGTTAGTGGATCTCCTTCTCCTCTCTCTTACATCTCATAAAGAAGTAATCTCGAATAGCTTTGCATTCAGTTTTTGCTGAGGTACTATCACCCTTAGAGTGGGATAGGGTCATTCCGTATTGGATACTTTTCCCAACAACAAATTGGCGACTTCACTGGGGATCGTATCTTGTTGGTTGTTTGTGTTTTTGCTATTCATTTCATAAACGCAGGGAGTACCGAATCAAACTGCATTTGAATCTCTCAAATGCAAAGTAGAGGGTAGCTACTCTAGCTTAGTTTCTGGGCAAGTTTATGATTTGAAGAGCTGATCCACAAGGACTCTAATAAGCTCTTAGTGATAGCTTTTCAACCTCCTTTTCATCCCTTAGTGTGTACTTGACTGATAGCTTCTGATTTGGCCAAAAACTGTGAATTTTTGAGCAATCTGTGACCCGGAAACCAAGAGAAACGAAAGTTTTGTTCTTTAGTGCAGGCTGTGTGAAGGCTGTCTGCATTTCAGCGCAGTTCCCAAAGGGGCTACCTGCGCTGAAGGTCAAACTGCCTGTGTACCACCTGCGCTGAACCAGTCTTGCCTTGTGCTACTGGGGTTTCCTGCTGTTTCTTGCGTTGTTTTCACTCTTGTTTTGCTGCCTGTTACCAGTCAATGTACCTATCTGAAACCAACTTTCCTTGCCACTATTCCGCCGGTTGTATAAAGAAACTGTGTTTGTTCTTTGTGTATTTCTTGTATCATTTGCAGTTTCCCATAACGAAAGCGAATTAGTCTTGTTGTGGCCTCTTAGATCTAGACCTGTGATAAAGTGTCGTTTTGATCTTAACAGTTAGTTTGTTTGTTGTTCATAGCTGATTGAGCTTTTGCTTTCGTCATATGGTTTGAATTTATATATTTCTAGTGTCGAAACAAGTAAATCTTAAGGTGTCTTTCGATTTTGGACAAGCTTGTTTGCTTTCACTTGAAATTGAATTCAAAATTATACAACAACTTTCTTTTTGCATTACGCCAACATTAAGAAAGAGAAAAGAAATACCTGCATTGTGCATGTGCATTATGACAGTTTGCATGTTGATTTAAGGAAAAGTGCATTAGTGTGTGCTCTATGATCTGTGTGAAAAGATGTTGTCTTTCTTTTCCCTCAGTAGTTAAGATTTTCAAAGTTGAAAGATTGAAAAGCTTGCTTATCATCTTAGACTGCATTTAGGAGTGTTATCATACATCTCGTGGTGATCCATAAAGGCAAACTGCTAAACAAGATCAACCTTAAAATAAATTGAATTTACATAACAACGCATTGAAACATAATGCAAACACATAGAGGTCTAAGCTAGAGACGTGTTCCGGCGTCGTTAAACGTGATATCTTAGCGTTGAGTGGTTGGGTGATTCCTCCACGGTGAAGCGATAAGTATCAATACGGACTTGTGCTCCCACGTACCGTCGCGTATATATTGGGAGACCCCTATAGGAACAAAGCCTTTATCCATAGGAAACCGTGTCGGCCGCCCTACTGATCGCAATGCAGTGAACACAGCATTCACGAAGATCGACCACTCGTACCGTAAAATGTATTCTGTGGTTTTGCGAAAAGTTTGGCACACCCTCTGCCTAGAACTCCAGAGTAGTTTCTTTTGGCCTTTTTCAAACTCTATAACTGAAAAAGTCCATCCGAGCATTTGTCACTTCGGGCTCGTTAAAACATCGAAGGAGACTAGAGTCATCTTTAGCTTTTTCTCGACTCTTTAAAAGTGAAAAAGCAAGTTGTGTCTAAAGCGTCATTATAAAATTTATTTTAAAACGGAACATAATCACCTCCTATTCCCGTGTTGATCTTTAGGTTGAGAACATGGAACGCCCCAACCAAGGAATTCCGCATGATGGAAATCCTAGTCCTTTCTCCTCTTGGGGAGAAGTTGGTGCGCCCCACATGGCCACATTGTCGCTTCCAGGACTGACAATTGGCCTGCCAATTTGGCTATTCTCAACCAATGTAGTTCAGAACACCATGGTTCCTGAACAGTCAAGTCAACAGTTAGATGAGTCTAGAGCTGCCCACCAGCCTTCTACTTCCTATAACTCTTCCTCCAATCCTTCATCTTCGCAAGGTAGAGCCGGCAAAAGCCAAGCTCCCATGGAGAAGAAGGAGAAGAAGAAGAAGGAGAAGAAGAAGAAGGAGCCTAAGGCGACTGGGGGCAAGCAAAAGACATCTGACAAAAATTCACACACAGCACAGACCAGGCCTAAATCACCATGTGTCATATGTAGAGGAGACCACTTCCATAGAGATTGTCCCTGTATTCCCCGGATACTAAGGGACTGGTCCCCTCGGTTGCACAATTCGGGAGCATCAACCTCTGATAGCCATGTTGAATGCTTACCATCAACCAGCGAAAGTGAAGGTTCAAGACAAAGAGGGGGAGCAAGATCCCCCTGCAAACTATGTAAAGGCGATCACGCCATCCACCGTTGTCCCTTCTTAGACGAAGCGAAGAGAGTTTTGGAAGATCGCCCGGTTTCACCGTTGAGACTTCCTCCTGGATACAAAAAACTCGTGCCAAGTCCTTTGTTGGTTGAAAATACAGCTGGCCCACTCAAGTGGTCAGCTGAAGCGTCAGTCATTGAAAATGAACCTACTGAATCTAGACCAGACGAAAGTCTAAAGGTCGATACGGCAGTTGACCCGGTTCCGCCTTCAGAGGTTTCATCTTCAAATGACACCGTCAATGAAGATTCATCTTCAAATGGCACCCTCACTGAAGAGAATAAGGATGACACCATCCAGATTCTTTTCATGAACACCGACTCTAATGAGCATCAGGGCAATGCACCCATTCCTTTATCACAGGAAGGAACATCGTCAAGGTCATATCCGGCTGTGTATTCGGTCCCACCGCCAAGCAACCTGGTTGTGTCCTTTGATTGGAACCAACTAGGCAGACCCCGGTTAGCAGCTAGCATACCATTCAGAATCATCGTCCAAATTTATAGAATGGTAATGGCTGGAACTATCATTGATGAAGGGGCATTTGTGAGTATCCTTTCCTCTATTTCTTGGAAAGCACTGGGTTCCCCGGAGCTTTTGCCTGAGATAAGAAATCTCTCAGGTTTTGATAAAGGAACCAGTCGACCATTAGGGATCCTCTCCAATGTGCCTGTTACATTGAAAGGGAAGACCGTTCAAATGAATGTGATGGTCGTTCAAGGACCCTTGGATTATAACCTACTCCTTGGATGAGACTATATATATTGCATGGGAGCTATAGTTTCCTCACTCTTTAGAGTAATGTGTTTTCCACACGAAGGAAGAATGGTCAAGCTCGTAGACCAACTTTCATTTCCAGGATCACGCATCGCAAATAGTCAAATACCAACCCTGAATGGTCTATTCACCCAAGAAATGTCTCCACCCCCAGTCCTCCTTCCCGATGAGTGCGAGTGATTCGGAAAGATGGGACTGGAACCCAGGGGGCATGCATCCTGGTCTGCTTCGGGCAGAGGAAACCTTGGGTATAAAGTAGAATTTTCGCGAAGGAATATGACTAGTCCGTACCCCGTCCGTGGAAGGAAGAGGGGTTGTTCTAGAACAGGATTCTTTTGATAAGGTTACTTGTTTGACAAAGGTCATTCACCATTGTCTACTTCGGTAGACAGTGCCGAGGAGATGTTTTCGTTTGATGGTGTTAACAAAACAATCTTTGGGTAACCAGAAAAAGGCAAGCCTCCCTCAATAACATTAATGTTTTGTCTTTGAGTAGTGTTCTTCTCTTGTCGCAAGTAGCTGCTCTCTTGTCGCAAGTAGCTGTTCTCTTGCGATCTTGCAAAGAGCTGTCAAAAGTTGGGCCGACGGGAAGACAAGTACCATGTAAGACCTGTTAAAAATAACGAGAAGACAAGTATCATTAACATTAGACTAGCAAGACAACAAGTAGCTGTGAACACCCAAAGAAAAACAGAGGTGGAGGAGAGGAGGGGCAGCCTTGAAATTGTATTTTATACCTGGGGGCATGCAAACCTTTTGGAGTGCAAGCTAAGAGCGGTTATTTATCTGTTTTTTAGATTAGCCGTTTCCGAACTTGCATAAAGAAAGGATGAGAGGGAGCATAGCTTATGTGAGGTGAAAGCTCTATAAAAATTGGAATCTTGCAGGAGACATTCTTATCTTATGACTGGTATATCGAGCAGTTTTACCGCGGAATTTATGCTCGTTAAAAAATAGAAAAGCGAGATCCAAGCAGTTTTAGCACATAGTTCGTGCTCGTTAAAAAATAAACATAAGATCGAGCAGTTTTACTGTGGAATTTATGCTCGTTAAAAAATAGAAAAGCGTGAGCAAGAGTTTCCTCCAGAGTTCAAGCTCATTAAAAAATGAACCTATACTGGTAAATAACCATTGTGATCGTAAATTTATTAGCCATAAAAAGCCTTGGTCGTGTTTGCACCTGCCACCTCCATTCCATTTGGCCGATCATTCACCCCCATATGATTGTTTACCTATTTTGAGGAATAGCTGTGAAGAGTGATTTCACCTAGCCATCCTTGTGACACTGCCGTGATTGGAAAATTCCAACCTGTACCTGGAATCTGCTGCTATCCCTGTTTATCACTCGTTCCTCAAAACACGAGTCTTCTTTGAGCTCTTTTCTCCTGACTCGTAAAATATGAAAAGTTTGTCGAGTTTTGGCCTTCCAGCTCGTTAAAGTGACCGGAAGAGCTATCCCTCCTCTAGATTTTAATCTTTTTGGACCTGAGGGATTATTACACAAAAAGGTCGAGCGCTTGTTTTATTCGGCTCGTTAAAGTTATCGAAAACTCATCCCTTCTGTATTGTTTTATACTTTTTCGGACTTAAGGGATTAGATGACGAAAAAGGAATTTTGGAGTTAACTTTCTGTACCTTTTCAGACTCTCTAAAAATGAAAAGGACCGAGTTTTCCTTGTCGTTAGACTCGTTAAAATGATTAAATAGCGACAAACTTCTCTTTAGACGAGAACAAGTTTCCCTATCGCTAGGCTCGTTAAAACATAGCGATGGGCTTGCCCGAAGGGCAGGTTATAGAACAAGCATATGTTATCCTCCTCAAGCTTGACAAAAATAAAGAGGTACTGGTCAGAAATGACTGGGGAAAAATTGGGAGAACCTCAAAGCTTTAATGGTAGAAAGTCGCTCTTGAACATGACACTTTGTCCTCCGTGTCACATCGGGTTGGGTTGTTTCATTCACCGGTCTCATCACCATGGTCCTCGCCAAACCATCCACATTTGGGGTAATGCTATCGATCCATCACATCAGTGTCGTTATATGTTCAAGAGATGTTGTTCAGAAAGAGTTAACCGTGTCCCATCCACTGCCATACATTATCCTTCATCCACCCATGATCGCCACCGTGAATCATATTTCACAGATTGTTTTCACCTCCACTAAAATCATTAGCTCCGTTCCGTGTCACTGATGTGGGATTCATTAAGGCCCTCCTTTGACGGATCGCTTCTTGTCGACTTCAGCTCATTATCCAAGAAGTTGATCTAGGAACACCCCCCCTAGTACTTTGAAGCTTGCATGCCTCAATGGCAAGTTTCTCACTTCCGGCGACAGGTATACATCAATGACCTTCGACCAGAAGATTTTGCGTGGTGTTCGATGCCAAGTCATTTATTCACACCACGTGAATTGTACTGCAGTACCTTGAGGGTCATTGTCATTATCGGTGATTCCTCTCGCGCTTGTTAACGGTTTACATTATTGACCGGTAATCAAGCGATGTCTTTCCATGTTCGACTTCAGCGCAATTCTCACATGGATCAACTTGTACTTAGAGTGAAGATCGAACGAGTTTGAAGACCTCGGATCTAGTTTCATCCATCCGGGCTACGATATATATTCAGGAAATATAAAGACATTTGATATGTACATTATTACAGCAGATGATCATCCTACTCAAAGGATGATAATTTCAGCAGAGAATTATCAGTCTACCATCAGACGATCGTCTGTTCTATGTACCAAAATGAATTTATAAAGCTGAGCATGGGAATGCCCACCTCAGCTAGATCATGAAAGAAGAATCAAAAATAATGTATTGTATTGTATTTTATTACAGGTCACCTCTCAGCAATTGAATGAACTTCGGATCCTCCTGATAAAGCATTTCACCCGATAAACGACCTCATACTTTAGGGGGCAACTGTTATAGACATTTTTGTGCCTTACAACATGAAGCATGAAATGTCAATAATCTAAGGGATCCAAAGTCCCTAAACATGTTGTTCCTACCCCTAGAGGAACAAGGTCAGCAAACCACAACACTAAATATCAGTTCTCCACCTGAAAACACTCAAAAACAAGCTAATTCTGGATCATGTCAACTACTCCACTGAGCATCTGCGCTGAATGTCAACTGCCCCACTCTGTACCTGTGCTGAATGTCAAAAGCAATGAAGTCTACCTGCGCTGGGCGAGATTGGCCAAGTGGCACAGTCATTCCTCAATGTGTCAAATGCCCAGGAAGCTTCCAAAATGACACCTGGATCAGGGAATTCGCCTTGTGATGAGTAAGAGGATCTAGATCTCCAAGTGGAAGCGAGAACCTCCAAGTGGACTCAAGAACTGAAGAATAACTGAAGTGGGAGAGGACACTAGTCAGCTTCATGCCAAGCTCAAGCTGACTCATCCTTTCTCCAAAACTCCTATATATAGAGCTCTCTCATGAGGTCTAAGGAGGCTGGAATCTGGTGAATGTAAGGAAGTGCTATTGGTTTGAGTATAGAACTATTGGGTGATTTTCTTGAAGGAGGATAAGAGGAGATTTCTTTCTGCTGGGAGGTGTTGCTAGATTGGGCCTCTTATGGTTGTAACACTCTCAGAACTTTACTTCTTCCATTAATACAGCATTTGAGGTTCTTCTATATGCATGTGTCTCTGTGGCGTATTGATACTTTTATATTTGATTTATTCTAATCCTTGAATCAATTATGAATGTATGCTTCTTGTAGTTTCCCTCTCCTGTCATTTTGCAGGATCTTGGTGTAGCTGGGCCTGTGAAAGAGCAAGGAGCTGGGAGCAAGCAACAAAGAGGGAAGATTGGATCAATCATTAGCGGAAGATAACGGTTAGTGGATCTCTTTCTCCTCTCTCTTACATCTCATAAAGAAGTAATCTCGAATAGCTTTGCATTCAGTTGTTGCTGAGGTACTGTCACCCTTAGAGTGGGATAGGGTCATTCCGTATTGGATACTTTTCCCAACAACACATATCATCCTCGACAATGGTTATTCCAACACTTCCAAGCTCACAAAGACAATGAATGAACTTGATAAAGTATTTTGGAATGGTCTCACCTTTCTCCATCTTGATTTTTCAAATTTTCTCTTTCAGTGCCAATTTCCTTTGGTCACTAAATAGGTCCATCAATGCTTTCCACGTAGCATATATAGTTTCATTCCCATGGAGACTCGAGACAATTTGGTGTTGAACTCCCTCAAGGATTATCCGCCTCACCTTCTCCACACACTTCTTCTTTTTAGCCAGATTTTGTGCATCCGATGCTACTGGCTTAGTAATGCCTTGATCAATGAATTCCTTAAGGCAATTATACTCCAACACTGCCTCGATCCTATCCTTCTAGGATATATAATATGATATTTATTCCAACGCATACTCGAGCCTCAAACCATAGAAAGCAATTTTCTGATCCTGAAGTATGTATTGCAAATTCTAATTTTACCTATAACTGCAAACTCAAAACTTTGAAATATCCTTTAGTATATTGCCTTCATCTCCAATACCACGTAGATTTTCGTATAGATTCACAACTCATGTAATGTAGTAAAATACAAGACAAGAATCTACTCTACTCTTTAAATAGCGGGAAACAATAGATCGATCAAAACAATAATTGACAAGAGAAAGATAATCAAACACACATAACACAATAATTTCTCTGGGCAAAGCCACTGCTCAAAACCCTAACTATCTATTGGGCAAATCCTGCACAAGTATAATCAACTCTCTACCTCACAAGCTTTCTCTGGCCAATTCCTAACCAATTATGCTACCTTCCATGACCTTATTTCCTTGCACAATTCCTATGATGATCAACCCATATTTAATTGCGAAATCCTTCCTCCATAAATGTGCAATCCAAAATTAGGTCCTTTTATTGCATGCATGACTTGTACAACTCATATCACCATACAACTGATAGTACATTGTCTCTACTCACTAGTCTCAACTAGGTATTTCTATGAAGTAACATGCATGAGTTTCTCATGAGGAATCTTTAATTAGTTTGAGTAACACTAAGGATTTTATGAAACTAGCTCACAAAAAGATAGAAAAGATAGATCAACAACTTATAAATCAACCTCTTTGAGGGGGCAACCTCCTTTATATTACACAAATGAACAATTCTTGGATGATACAAATGACAAGACCTCATTTCTACATATAGGAGTCTAAGGGGTCATAATATAATCAGAGTCGACATAAAAATAATAATGTAAGGGGACAACAATAAAAATAGCGACTTCTATGGGGAACACTAATAACAATATGGGGACTACATGGGAACAACAATATAATAAAGGGGTTACAGTAATAAGAATAAGGGGTTACACTAGTAGTATAGGGACATAACATGCCTCTCTCATTCAAAAAGTGTTGTCCATAATTATTGAGTAGTCTTGGATGCTTCTGTATAAACTTCTTGTCCTCCAATGTGGAACCTTGAGTAGGTAAGTTCTTCCACTTGATGAGATACCCTGAAATTGAACAATTTCATAGTTGTCGGGTTCTTGTTTCCGTGACTGCTTCAGGTTCCAATATGATTTTTCCTTCCTTGTCAAGTTCTGACAATAATTTTTGAACTGGGATCTTCTACAACTTTTGAATGAGTGCCCACCCTACTTCGTCATTCTTCTATTTATCTCTTGCTTCGTTTATTGAATTGACTGGATAACTATACCAACCTCTATCATTTATGCAACCATACATTCAATTTCTCTCTTTTGGGAATATGGATATCTATAAGGCCTGATGCCTGGGGGAATACTCCCTAGAATCAAATGAATAGCATGATCATGATCACAAATAGGTGGGAGGCCTTTTGCAGTCTCAAATACATTGGAATGATTGTCCAAGACTTTTTAGAGATCTGGCGAAATAGATGATTTTGATATGGGAACCTCTAGCAAACATAATTGTGCAATTACACCTATTTTTTCTTTCATTAGAAGCTTTTTCATTCTATTAGACCTGATTACCTTCTCTAGTTTCCCTGTGATACCCCTCTATTCAACTTCCTTTCCTTCCGAAAAAAAAATCTTGAAAAGTTCTTGAAAATTAAAAGCTATTGTACCAAAGGATTGTAGCCATTGGAATCCTAGTACAACATCAACACCACCCATTAGAATGGAAATAATTGGGCTATTCAATACATATTCTCCCATGGGTAGCTTTATATTATGGAACTTTCCAAAGAAATTTGTGGTTCCTCCATTGGGAACCATCAGTTGACACTTTGGTGCTTGATATAGGAGCAAATTCAATTCCTTGGCTATCTTAAAATGAATAAAATTATGGGTATTACCCGAATCAATCAACACTATTAGCTTTTCCTTCTTGATATGACCTTCTATATTGAGAGTCTTAGGAGTGGTAATTCCTACCAATTGATTACAAGATATGGTCAGATTCATTTCTTCCTTCTCTAGTGTTGGTTCTTGTTGTATATCCTCTTCTTTTGACATTTCCTTTTATTCCTCCTCTTCACAATCTATGTAAAATAATTTCTTCTCAGCACACTTATCACTTTTAGAGTATTTTCTATCACAATTGTAACAAAGCCATTTTGCTCTTTTTTCTTCCAATTTTTGTGGTGTCAAGCTTGTAGGTTGTGGAAGGCTAGGGGAATCAACACTTCCATGTTTATAGTTGTGAGTGGTAGGCTTCCTTGTTGTCATAATTTTCCTTTCAATTTTTCTTGCCAAACTGAATGCCTTCTCCAATGAATCAGGTTCCCAAAGGTGAACCTCTTGTTGGATGTTATCCTTTAAAGTCCCTATTGGCACATCAATCCTCTGCTTCTCTAGGATATGATTTACCCTTATATTCAATTTTTGGAAGTCTTGAATGTGCTCTGCCATTGAACCCTTTTGTTTGAGATTTACCAATTGGCTAAAGAAGGTGTTTCTCTTTGTATCCTCATAATGTGCTATCATTTCCAACGTGAAAATTGACCAAGTGAAAAGTGGTGTACAAGAGAAAATCCCTATATAACACAAAAAATAATTCGGTTCTAAATATAAATATGCAATATGTACCTTTTGAAACAATTGCACATCATGTAGATAAAAAATATTTCTCCATCTGTAATATCCACGTTATGGGATCCTTGCCATCAAAATTACTCATATCGATCTTTGAAATATGGTGGGTCTTTAATCCAATGTTAGATTCTATGAAATCATGATTAACATTTATTTTTTTCTCATCATGAGTTTCCCCTACTACCTTTTCATCATTAGGAAGCCTCTCGTTTCATATCTTTATGCCACCTTCCTTCAAACCTTCCACGTATTTCTTCAAATATTCCATGCCTTTCTTCAAATATGCTTCCATGGCACATATAAAACTATTTATCTTAGCTTTTATCACTTTCCTCAAATAGTCCATCCAATTTTTCTTTCTAGGTGTTTCTATTTTCTTGATTCGAGTCATTATTTTTATTTCTTTTAGGATCTTGATCTTGAATTTTTTGTACCTATGAAATTTTGGATCTGTAAGGTCTGAAATTGAGACTTGCGATAGCCCTCTACGTCCTCTTTCCAATGTCACTAGTCTGATCAATATTGGATTCTTCAATAAAGAGTTATGCAATTTCTTCTACAATGACCTAATTATAGACTAGTTCAGGAGAGCCAGCATGTATGACCTGCCATGTGTCACTGTTTTGACCTTCAGAATTGAAAACAATATAAAGAAACATAGAGTTTGTATTATTCTTGTAGCTTCTTACAAAATTTCAATATGATGATTAGAGAGAAATTTAGTATTATTTTCCCAAGGTCACCTATTTGGAATGTAATTGCAGAGTCTGCAAACACCCTAAATGCCTTGGACTGTATCCATGAAAATATATCGAAACAACATATGAAATTTGAGCTTGATCTTCAACATGATTTTTCCTCAAATGGGTTTTAATTTCATAGTCGAAACCTTTATAGAAAATTATTTATAGCGAAATGTCCACGATAACCTATTTGGGTTGGAATTATGGAGTTTACAAAAACCCTAAGTTACTCAAAGCATATCTCCAATACTATAGCACGACAAGATCTGATATTTGGACCCGAGGTTCAGAATGATTTTGGTTCAAAATAATTTTATTTTTAGCTTATGAAACATCGTATAGAAAAAGCTATAGCGAAAATTCAACGATGTCCTATTTGGAGTAGCGAAACCCTAGAATCCAAAGCTCTAATACCAAATGTTATGAAACCAGCTCACAAAAAGATAGAAAAGATAGATCAACAACTTAGAAATCATCCTCTTCAAGGGGGAAACTTCCTTTCTATTACACAAATGAACAATTCTTGGATGATACAAATGACAATACCTCCTTTCTATATATAGTAGTATTAGGGCTCATAATATAATCAAAGCCAACATAACAATAATAATGTAAGGGCACAAGAATAACAATTGTGGGCTTCTATGGAGCACAATAATAACAATATGGGGACTACATGGGCACAACAATAATAAGGGGGGTTTCACTAATAATAATAAGGGGGTACACTAATAGTATAGTGACCTAACAGAGGATGCACCAGTTCACCAACTCTCTACTAAACCTCTACTAATTCCACAAACAATTAGAACTAGTTTAACTTTCTATAACTTAGTCAAATTGAGTTATCTAATTAAGACTCAAATAAACTCATCCTGAACCCCTAAAATTTAGGGAGAGCATATACATGAGTACATAAATGCTTCTAACTTGAAATTCTTAAGCTAATTAAGTTAATTAAACTTAATTAACTATTTACAAGTTGTTATGAGAATAGAATTTGATTTTAATTCAATGTTTAATTCAAGGACAAATTAAAGTGAAATTTCTTGTTTCCATTTCTGAACATAAAACATGATGCAGAAGAAAGTCTAGAAGACTAGGCAGTTTGACCCTGATTGTGCCAAGCCATGATTGTTTGAGTTTTGACTTATCTGGAAAGTATACTGCTCCATTTGTTAGTAAATTCTTCAAAAAAATCTCTTGTAAAATTCATGTGGCAAATTGCCCCTGAATCAATGAACCAATTATTTTTCGAAGAAGCAAGTGAAGCATTAAATAAGTCTTCAGTTACTCTAATGTTAGAATGTGCCACAACATAGGGAGTAGATTTAGGTGCTTTTCCTTTCCCTTTGTCATTGGTTTTACCTTTGGGTTCTTTTATTTCATGCTCAATTTAGTCCCAAGGAAACCTAGATGTTGATGCATCATGTCCATCTCTATTGCAACGAATGCAATGAAGATCAGACTTTTATCCTTGGAACTGTCCACCCCTCTACCTATAAAATTCCTTCTTCCTATACCTCTTCATCCATCTCCTCCTCTAGAAGAATATTGTGCATGGTTCTTCTTTTTATGTGCAAGACACACAACTTCTTCAGAAGACTAAGGAGTTTTCTTCTTCCCAAAAGCCTTCTCTCTCTCAACAAACTTCTTCTCAAGGGAGTCAAAGGTCATCTCCTTGAGGTTTTCACTTGCTTGCAATGACTCAAGATAATTTGATTAAGTGGGATATAGTGCCTTGACATAAGCTATGAGATGAATGCCTCTTTGAACACCAATGGTTTTTATATCATGCATAATGGATCTTATTTATGATGATAAAGCAAGAGGGTCATCAATTTTCAAATCAAGGCTAAACAATTTTATCATCAGTTGTACAAATTCAAGTCCAGAGTGTGAGTCATACAATTCCTTTAACTTCTATAAGGCTTCCAAAGCATTTGAAAATTGTGAAATACGGCCACTCACCTCTTCATTTACATATGCTACAATCAAGGCATATTCCTTGATGTTCTTGTTTTCCCAAATGGAAATATCCTTATATGAGGTGGGATTTACAAGTTCATTATCTCCTCCTTCACAAGCTCCACTCCAGAACTCGTTAAAAATGAGAGTGTGTTTTATCTTCTGTGATCATTTACGATAATTCTCTCTTCCAGAGCGAAACACTCCAACAATAAATATCAATGAATTCATTTTAAATATGTGTACTATGTAAAAATATACATTGTTGACAATATATAAAAAAATTGCACTTCTGGTGTAAAAAACTACACTCGAGTAGCAATATTGTGAAAAATAAAATTATGATTGGCAATATATTTGACAGAGGTAATATTTGGGGGGAGGGACTATATGAGGGAGAGAGTATATGGGGGAGGGATTATATGAGGGAGGGTTATAAGGGGAAGTGTTAAATGAAATGGTGCAGGAGTAATTAATTATGGGATATACAATAGAGGCGTTATATATCAATGAAATGACAGAACCACAATCAACGCAACAAAGAGCGGTGGTATTGTGGTATGCAGAGAGATACGACCAAGCGAGAGGAATCGACCGAGAATTGGAGGGTGGTATCACACTGAGCAGTAGTGGTATCCCATGGTGTTATGGGAAGGAAATACCATAACGTACACCATATGACATATACCATTCAACATAGTCGGGCATGCTTTCCAAGCATCCCACCGTGCATGCTAAGAGATGTTACAATGTATATATATGCAGTAACGGTGTATGGTGGAGGAGCGGTATCACGGTATGGAGGAGGTAGTATGTAATATATCTAATATATGGGAAACAACGATATGTAATATATGAACCAATGGTATGTAATATATAGAACAATGATATGTAATATATGTGGAGTTGACAATGTAGAAATAAATGTATTTTGATATACCTTATATAAAACACTATGATATAAGGACACAACAACCAGAGGAGAGGCTCGATGGTATGTCAAAAAAACACCAATACACCAATATGCCAATAGGAGTGATGCTGCAACCATTTGGTGGTATGCGAAGAGAAGGACCAATGTTTTACTGTGGTATGGAAGTATTCAATATTCAATGGGTACAACACAATACAATGGCATGTAACACAATACAATGGTGTGACTATGAACCTTTGAGCACAGAAAACACACAATGATTCAGTAAAATAATTAACACAATCATTCATGGTAATGAAGTAACGTAACATCCAGTATAACAATCTCTAGGCAACAAATTTTAAATGGGAGCATGAACCAATCAATTAAAAAATAACATATCATTCACTGCACTGATGACCTATCCAACTCTGTAGAAAAAGAGCACAACAATGACTAATTCTAGTTCACTAGTCTCCCAAAATAGTGAAAATGACCCCATTAAATCCAATGAGGAGGAAACAAACACAATACATTTTTAAACTGTAGGACAAAGGTGATAGTTCTGTAGAAATATACAAAAAATGGGCTAGAGGATCTTACAAGGATATGAAGGGAGCCAAAAAATAGGCTAAGACCTTAGCTCTGACACCATGTCAAAAGAGGAGGTAACTCCTCAAACGAATTGTGATTTTGCATTAAGGCGTATCATAGATATATCCATGGAGGGAGAGATTGTTGGGATTCATCTCACAGTGTCTCTGCATATTCCAACTCTCCTTATTTTCTATTTACATTATTTTACACATATTCCCCCAATCCTAATGATTAAGTGTCAACAACCTTGGTTATTATTTTTCCTTTATTAAATTTATTACATGGATTTTTAACCAGTGTTGTTACAAATCTAACCTCAATCATTGATCTTCCCACTCATATTAGGTAGGGAACCTTCACATGTGTATAAGTGGGATAGTCTAGAATCATGTCTAAGAGGGATGATGTAAATAAATGGAACATGATAGACTAGACTTATATTCATAGGCCATTTCCTTTGGATTTGAAGAAGAAATTCTACAAAATATGTAAAGATGCGTTATGCACAATGATTTCAATAATTAATACAAGATTCTAGTTATGTTGAAAAAAATAGATAGATAATCTAGGAAGAAAAGGCTTATTGAAAATATGAAATTTCTATATGCTTATTAGTTAAATTTAAATATGAAGTTGTAATGGTTATATATATATATATATATATATATATATATATATATATATATATATATATATATATATATATATATTCGCAAATACTATTATTTTTAATTATATGTTTATTAATAAAATTAATAAAATTGTTATTTTTTTATTGAACTGAGAGACACTCTTCAACCTTGTGTGGTAAAGATATTGTAATATTTTGTAAAATGTTTAACTTAGTCAAGTTACAGGAAAATAAAATAAAATAACATTACGTAAAATTAATAATTATTTTTGAAATGATAACTATAATTAATGACTAAACCACCCTAGATCCATCTTAACTCTCACAAAGGCATATCAAATCTCTTTTCATTCTAAAAGAGGATTTCATCTCAAGGAATTTGATCCTCTTGGTGCTTGGTATATCCATAGTTAAGATGGATCTAGGATGATTAATTATATGTTTTGAAATATGAATCATTATTAATTTAATTATTTTAATTTGAGATGCATATTATGATTTTTTGCTTGAATAACATATTTGCAATGTTATTAGCAAAGATAAAAATAGAATAGAATGAATTAAATATAATTGATTTATTATTTTTATTTATTTTTGTTTTCGTAATTGAGTCGATATTATGTTTTATTATATTCATAATATTATTTTATCTAACTTTAATTATATGAATACGATAACATCTTGATATTTTAATGCTTACATTCATTTACGGACACAACATCTCCACCATAATAGGTTATAAAGAACTTCTCGCCGCAATTACATAGACTATTTTATTAAGTGTGTTACAAATATGAGTTATATCCTTATTTATTCACTCAAATGTCAAGTGAAATAATCCATTAGATGTTGAATTAAATTCCACATCTTATGAGTACCCAATCTACATACCTTTGAGAAGACCCAAATAAAAGAAGTTGAAAATAAATCCTCTTTTTTTTCTTTTTTTTTTAGCTTGAAAGAAACACATTTTTTCTGTATTTGTAACTTATTTAGAGGGGGGTCTTCTCAAAAGTGGGTAATAGTTGGATGTGAAATTCAATTTTTCATCCAAAACGTTCATACACTTTACGTTTGAGTCAACATATTAGAATATAAGCTAAAAATACAATTGCAAAAACAATTTTCTTCTTTTCCCTCCAAACACATTTACCTCCATGGATGACACCATCATATTGAATCCTATTGGTTCTTTTAAGGTTGAGGCTTTTAGTTATTTATTTTTATTTTTCTTTTGAATCCCATTTTTTACCTCAAAGTTCCCCTCATGATAGGACTTCATAACTATGGATGCTTTAGGTAAATCAAGTGGGATTATCATTACTTGTAAGAAATGAAAACTCCATCTCACAACCTATTAGGCTATTATATCTTGTTTTCCTATAGATATTTGCTTCTCAAAGCCAAATTAATATTTCATATGTAAATTTGTTTAGTCCCTATTTCGATAGAAATTGTTTTTAGAAAAATACTTTCTAGAACTCTGTATTATCCTAAGAAAGGTTAGTGATTCGTAGCGATCTTATTTTTTTCTTAAGGGTTAATGAAACATTGAATATGCTTAATCATATTGACCCACTTTCATACATTTTTTGAGTTACATAGACATATATGGTTTAATAGATTTCCATCTTGAAAATATTTGTGAGGTTTTTATAATCATGACACATGGTACATATTACATATTCTATTCATTACTACTATGAACATGATTTAGGTTCGAATATATTGGATTTTACATAAAATCAAAGGAATTTAGAAAAATATATTTCTTTAGAAATTGGTAGAAATTGAAAGGAAAAATAATGTCTAGTATATGAACATGAGCTTGCTAGTTGGTATAGTTTTTTTTGTGTAAGTCAGCTTTTGATATTAACAAAATGAAAATATAGTACAAAACTTTTGCTTCAGCAGACTACGGGCTGCTAAAAAGCAGGCCTTACCACAGGAGACCAGAAGAGAACAGAGTAACTGAAAACTAGAGAAGACATAGTAACAGAAAACTGAAAGCCATCACACCACGCAGGGCGGTAGAGGACTAGAACTAACAAAAAGACATAAACAAAGGAAACCTGGACAGTGAACATATCAATCCACTGGGAAGAGGGAAGCGAGTATAGCAAGCCGCGAAAAAAAAGAGAAGTCCGCCGTGGACGAGGAGTCTGAGAGACTTCAGAGTCAGATACATTTAAACATCTCCAGGACTAGTGTAGACCTTGACATGTTGACCTATCCTAGCTTGGGAGGATTGCCCTGCTGATCTCCAGTCAAATCTCCCTTCTGCATGTATAAAGGCTTGCTGTCTTGACTGATGACTTGTCGTAAAAGTTTAATCAGTACAGTGAGTTTCTTGTCAATGGTGTCGACCTGTTGGTGCAATGCACTCAACTTGAATTCACTGCTCTCCACGACCGCCATATGATCATGCGTCATGGCTTCTGTGAACTGCTGAAGCTTTCGCAGCTACTTCACGTGTTCACCCTGAATATCCATTGCTTTCGCAAGAAGGGTCTTCATATGCCAGCTCTCAGCTTGAGTTCTAACAAATTGAGTGGCGCGAGTGCTGAGTGTTCCAGGGTCCTGGATCCAATCTACTTCTTTCCCAATTTGCTGGTCTAAAAGCTTGATTTCCTCTTCCTGGACTATGGCTTCTAAGTCAATAATCTTACGCTTGTTCCTTTGTCAGGTTAACGTCTCATACATCTCTCTTGCTTGCTGAAGGTCATTGTTGGCAGACTTATTGTGGCTGCCCTCCCTTGCCATTGTATTTCTAACTCTCCTAACGTTATCCTGAGCTCTGTCTGTAGCATGAGGAGGTTCCGTCTCGCTACACGCTGAAACAATGTTTTTCCTTTGGCCTTTTATAGTGGTTAAATAATGAATTCCAGGGAGATTACGGTGTGTGATCGCTTATCTCTGTGCAACTTGCACGTCAAATCACCATAATTGCTGCGTGATGGAATTTTGGTTGGGTTATGGAATAATTGTATCCCCTTATGGTCACCGCTCCCTGCTTGCTCCATATTTTTCCAAGTGTCCCTTTTCCTTATTATGTTTCAACGGCTCATATTACCACAGATCATGAAACTGCAAAAATCTTTGTCACCTGCTTCTATCATAGTTTCCCTCATCCCGCTTGTCCTTCGAGGACTGTTGGATATTAAAGGAGCGTGTCTAGTCAGCCTGTCTAATCAATTACGGTGCTGAGTTATTCGACCCTCCGGTCGAACTCCTCTGCCGTCACCATATCTAACCCTGAGAGTTGCATGCACTTTTCTCTTAACTGTGGGTTGTCAATATGCTGCCAACAGCTGTCCCACATTGTGTTGGGGTGTTCAATCCCATGATTTGCCAGGTGGTCAGCAACTGAATTGGCATTTCACCTTACCGCCTGAAAGATGAGGCCTTTCATTTCTCCTAACATTTTGGCAATATTGTCTGTGACCTTGGATAGTCGCCAATGTTTTTTGACCCTGCTGGCTGGCGTTCCCTCGTAGATTTTCCTGGCCATTGTTATGGCTACCTCTGAATCTCCTTCAACCACTGCGTTTCTTGTTTGGTTCATTTTAAGAATCCTGAGTCCTTTTTCCATGGATGCAAATTCCATTTCATTATTGGTGCCTTCCCCTAGAGCTTTACTGTAAATGTGAAGAATTTCCCTTCATGATTCCGGATGATTCCTCCAATGCCTACCGGGCCAGGATTGCCTCTCGAGGCACCGTCAAAATTTAGCTTTAGAAACCCTTCCGGCACAGTGTTTAGTTTTTTCTGGCGCTCAGTGGATCCCATGTTTTGTTCGTTGATCAGGTTGAAGGCATTCAGAATTCTCTAGTCCTCGGCCGAAGCTTGGTTCTCAGGATCGGCTCTGCATTTTACCAAGATTAATTGACGAATATTTTGGGTTAAGGTAATTTGCGAGTGCTTTATATTTCCGTGCTCATTTTGAAAAATTCTTCAATTTCTTTCTTTCCATATGGTCCAAGTTATGAAGCCGGGCAGGACTATCCATATACTGTTGATTCTTAAGTTGTTAGAGTACTTGCTTGGCCAATTCATAATAGTATTTTGAATGGATTCCCTATCTCTGTTAGTTTGTTGCATTATAGTTTCCATCCCTCACCAAAGGTGATCAGCCCATTCACAGGTGTTGAATAAATGGTTCATAGTTTCTCCAGCTTGATTGCACAGAGGGCATTTGGAAGGGACCTCGAAACCTTTTTTGCACAGGTTCTCCCAGGTGAGAGTTTTTCACCGCATTACGAGTGAGAGAAAGGTTTTTATTTTAGGCCAAAACATGGGATCCCAGACCTTGTTACTCCATTGCATAACCTCCACCTGCTTTGAATGTTCTAGCTACTCTCTGGCCTCTTTTAGAGTGAAATTACCACTCCCTTTCATACCCCATCTCAGCATGTCGCTTTCTGTGGTCTTTCTGATTTTTCTTTTGTTTAAATGGTTTAGTAGTTCCCTTGTATTATTGTTTTCCTCAATTGGGTTTCCAGTGTCATGGAGTGTCCTTTCTCTCCATTCCTGGTCACTGCTGCTATGACTCCAGTAGTGGTGGATGGTGAACTTTCCCCTGTTTTGGCATTCTCTTTTAAAATCTTCGAGCTCTGGCTTTTCGAGCTTTGGGAGTTGCTGCCAAGCATCTTCCCAGAAGAGGGTGGTTTCCCCATTGCAGATTTCCCAGAAACTGTGGTCCTAAACTAAGTTGCGATTCCTTTTAGCTAAATTCCATATTGGAGAACCCTCAGGCACTTCTTGTAACCTTATTAAGTCATGTTCATTGCAGTCGGGAGTGTATTTCTCCTTCCAGTGTCTGGCCCAGGGCAGATTGGTTTCCTTCAGCCAACGCCACCACAGCTTGGCTCCGCATGTCATATTGATGGTGTAGGGATCTACTAAATTTAATCCCCCTGTTGCTTTCTATTTGCATAATTTGTTCGAGGCCACCAGTGCCCATTTCTTTTTCTCATCATTGCCACTCCACAGAAAGGATCTTTGAATGGCTCTAATTTTCTGTAGGATTCCACTAGGAGCCGGCATGATGGAAAGCAGATACTGCAGAATGGCTTGCAGTATTGCTTTAGTGAGGACCAATATTCCAGCAAAATTAAGAGCCCTATGAGTCCAATGCTTACATCTTTTCTCCATTTTTGCTAAGATTTTTTCCCAATGAATTTTTTGCCAAGGTTTAGTCGTGAGCGGGGCTCCCAGATACTTAGAGGGTAGAATGCCTTTTTGAAAGCCAAGAATGTTGGGTAGATGGTTCTGAATGGCTAGATGAGTATTAAAGAAGAAAATAGTAGATTTAGCATGATTAATATCCATACCTGAAGCTTTGCTGAAGAGGTTTAGAATGTTCTTGAAAGCCCTGGCTTCTTTCACAGTTGGAGTGCCATGTAGCGTTATGTCATCTACAAACTGCTGGTGGGTTGTTGCAGGTATGGAGGGGAGAGGATGTAAGCCTTCCTCTCTTGCTTTGTGAATGAGCCTGCTAAGCCCTTCCATAAGGATCACAAAAAGGAATGGGGAGAGAGGGTCTCCTTGCCTGATGCCTCGGGAGGGGGAGAAAGGTTCAGAGGGGGAGCCATTGACCAATATGGAAAAATTGGTGGATTTAATCAGAGCAAGGATCCATTTGGTCCATTGTTTGTCAAAGCAAAAAGCATTCAGAATGGCCTCCAGATAATTCCAGTTGACTTTGTCGAAAGCTTTGGAGAGATCTAGCTGCATCAGCATGCCTGGTAATTTCCTTGTCTGAAGGGTATGAACCATCTCTAGAGCTAAAAGGATGTTGTCTAAAATTTGTCTGCCCTCCATGTAGCCTGACTGCTCTTCCGAGATTAAGTCAGGAAGAATAGGCTTAAGTCTATTGGCTATAACTTTAGATATGATTTTATATATCACATTACATAAAGCTATAGGTCTAAATTTTTCCGGGGAGTTGGCTTCTTCTTCCTTAGGAATTAGAGCTAGGAAGGTGGAGTTCAGGGATTTGAGAATCGAACCGGAGCGTTTGGAATGTTCTACAACTTCCCACAACTCTGTTTTAATAGTAGGCCAACATGCTTTGTAGAAATTTATTGTAAAACCGTCAGGCCCAGGTGCCTTATCATTCGGCATACTCTTGACAACGTCTTCCACCTCCTCCATCGAAACCTCTCTTAGCAGAGCTGAGTTTTGCTCAGAAGTTATGATGTGGGGTATAGCTTGGGTTAGTTCCTCTATGGCCTCTGATCTTTCTTCCTGCGTTTCCTGAGCTATATGCTTGAAGTGCCTGGTGAGAAAAGTTGATATTTCCTTGTGATTTTGAAGAGTTTCCCCTGCTTCATTATTGAGCCGAAGAATTTTGTTTGCCCCCCTGTAGTCCAGCGTGGATCTATGGAAAAACTTGGTATTTTTTTCTCCCTCCTTTAGCCATTGGATCCTTGATTTTTGTTTCCAAAGTGTCTCTTCCTGCTGACAATGGAGTTGCCATTGTTGCATCAATGCCTTCTCCTGTTCCCTTGAGTCTTCACTGCAGTTCCCCGAAGCCCATTCTTTATGAATTTGATTTAACTTGCCTTCTATGATGGTTTTTTCCTGGAAGATGTTCCCAAATTCAGCTGCATTCCAATCTTTAATTCTGTTTTTGATGTGTTTTAATTTGCTTTGGAGCTTGAACATTCTAGTTCCTCTGATATCCAATGGTTCACACCACCATTTATTCAGCAAATGTGCAAAGTTGGGATGAGTTAACCAGAACTTTTCGAATCTGAAGGGCTTGTTCCTAGGGGTCCCTAGGAAGGCTGCCTCCAAAGAGATTGGCCAGTGATCTGATCCTCCACTGGGAAGAATGTCAGAATCCACTGTTATTCCTTCGAGTAAAATGATTTCCGATATCAGAAATATATCCAGAAGAGAGGCAATCAGCTTATCTCCTCCTCTCCTGTTGTTCCAAGTGAAGGAACCATTTTTGGGAAGGATGTCTACTAGTTTGGCAGATTCAATGAATTCAGCAAAGAGTTTTGTATCTTTATTGAGCCTTCTGATTCCTCCTTTCTTCTCCAGGAGAGAGGTTATCATGTCAAAATCCCCTCCCATGATTATCTTTGAGGTGGGGTGTCTAAGCTTTAAACTCATGAGAGAATTAAGAAAAAGAAATTATCTTCTAATCTTTGGGGTCCATAAACATTTATGCATAGGTAAGTTTCAGAATTACCTATCATTTGAACTTCTGTGGCGACGAACGATCGTGTGGCTTCCATTGAGAGGATGCCTACTACTCTGGTGTCCCAAAGAGTAACTATGCCTCCTTTCCATCCTTGACTGGCTATGTCTATAAATTCTATAGGTTTACCCAGCCTTTTGTTGATGTTCTCCATTTGATTAATGGCACATTTGATTTCCTGTATGAACATAATATCTGGCTTTTCTTTTTGGAACTTTCTCTTAAGAAGTCTTTTTTTGGCTTGGCTATTGAGCCCTCTTGCATTCCATGAAATGATTTTCATTTATAACTAGATATATTACTGATAAGACAGGAAGGAATTTAGGGCCTTCATTTTGCCTGAGTTTATCATTAGAATCCCCAAGTCATGCAATACCTCCCCATTTGTTCTTCAGCCTCTTCTCTTTCTTTGCTTCCGACCTATTGGATTAAGATAGATGCTCTTTGAATGATTTCCTATGCCTTTTGCTATTCCTAATCTCCTGTTTTGCCTGTCTAGTTCCGCCTTTTGTCTTGCGATGAAGATATCACTAATCTTCCTTATATCTTCTTCCAAAATATTTTCGAGTCCTTGAATTCTCCAATTTTTTTCCATATCTGGGAGGTTCACCCCTTCCTTTTCTAGAACTTCATTGAGCTCCATCTCCTCACTAGCCCCATCATTGGTTAGCATATCAGTATCTTCATCGCGCTCATATGCTAACTCTTGCATTTGAACTTCTGTTCTGATTATATTTTCCTCCCCGTCCTTTGTTTTGTGTCCTTGCTTGTCTTTTGGTTCTTCATTAAGTTTTTTCCCCTGTTTGTTCCTTCTAAATCCGTATCGGTTTCCAGAATGCTGAAGGTGTTGTTGGTGATGCCTGGGACTGCCTCTGCTCTGTATATTCTTTTTCTGTTAGCTCTTTGTCTTGTTTTTGGCTTTGTGAAGGCTTCTTTTCTCTTTGCTGCTTGCTCTGGTTTGTGCTCTTCCCCTGCTCTGTTTAAAGGGCATTCTCTGACAAGTTGTCCATGTTCATGACACCTTCTGCATCAGAAGGGGATTTGCTCATAATTGATGGCTTGATCATAGTCCTCATCTCTGAACTCCAGCCATAGGCCTTCATGCAGGGCTCTTGAGACATTCATCTCCACACAGATTCTTGCACAGGAAGTGTATCTTCGTTGCATCATTGCTTCTGAAGCTTTGATGAAGGTTCCGAGATGGTATCCTATTTGCTTAAGTGTCACTAGTCCCCAATAGTCTATTGGAAGGGAGAATAGGCGGATCCACACAGGAACCTGTGTGAAGGTTTCTTTTTCGGGCCCAAAGTTTGCTTTCCAGGGTCTCATATAGAGTCTTGCTGAGGCAAAGAAGTATGGACCTCCATCGAAGACTCTATCCTTGTCCTCTAAGTTCGTAAAAACAACAGTAAAAAAACCTTTTACCCCAAGGTGTAGTTTAACATCACCTTTAGGTTTCCAATGTTGCTTGATCCATTGACAGAGTGCTCATTCCGTTGGCCACAGTCCCATGAACTTGCATATTATTGCATGTTCCATCATGTGGTCTTCATAAGCTTGAATGTTCAGATCTCAGAAGACCACTCGGAGGGTTTCGATTTTTTTTGGTTTGCATGCTCCTTGTGTTGCTTTGTTGGAGCCGGGGTTTGAGGCCTTTGCTTTCTCCTCTTCCTCTCGAGGGTTCTTCTCTGCCCCATGTTCCTCTTCACCCTCTGTTTGGATAATTATTGGTACTGTGTCTCTTTGGCTTGCATCTGCCCTTTTGTCATTATTATCCTGTCCATTGTTTACTTTTTCTTTCATTTTTGGGTTTTTTCTTGTTTCTTTTTGCAACTGTTGTTTCCTTTCTTTGTTGGTTCCGTTGTTTTCCTTAGGCTCTCCTTAACCAGTGATTTTAAATCCTTCTTGTGCTTTCTGTTTCTGCATTACGACTTGCTTGAAGGATGGGGTCCTAGTGGACCCCTCGTTTACCATTTGTCAGGTCAGTCCTCGACCTCTGTAAAGTAGATCTACTAATCTGTCTCTATGTTCTTCCAGAACTGTTGCTGAGCCTGCAAGATTGCAGCACTAAACCGTAAACCTCGAAGCTCGCTCTAGTCCTTCCGCTCTTGTCCCCAGTTCCCTTCAATTTTTCATTCGCTAGTTGGTATAGTTACAATAGCCCTTGCGCCAATATTATTTTACTAGAGCTCTCTAACTTGGCTTCCAGAAGGAAGTATTGGCAAACTCTGGCAAGTATCATTCAAGTTTCTTTGTGAAGGTTGTGAGGAAAAATAACTAGTTATTCTTGCCTCCTAGAAAAAAGATATTTTTGTTATTTTTACAAACTCCTAGTCTAATTTTAACTTATTTTCCAAGTAAAGAAAGTTATTTTAAGTGAAATTGAGTACATGCACATCGAATCCCAATTTATTTTGAATTGGTTGCAATCTCAAATATCATATATAATATATTCATGTTCAACAATATTTACATTGTAAGGAGTTCCCTTTGAGAAGAAATCCCCTCCCATGCCACTAGTGCCATCTTGCACCATTAATTTTGGTGTTAGCTGATTTAAATATTGTCTACCATAAGATTGAAAAACGCTATTAATTAGTTACAATTTATAATGATATTCTCTACTACTGTTTCAAGTGTTTGTCGGGCATCCTCATAACGAGGTCGCCATGGTGCGAGCATGTTGATCACAAATTATATTTTTAATTAGCTCCCTTGGCAATAGAAAAAGGTACATCCAGTATATCGCTATATTATGAAGAACTTTGTTAACATCATCAATCTTGCTCCCATAGACAACCATTGTTATTTCCAATGATCAAGCTTCTTTTGAAGTAGATGTTGGGATTCGAATTGAACCCTAGGTATGAAAAGTATCAAGGGAAGTATCCATCATGGGTCATTTCATTTGGGTTGGGACATTACCTCAAGGGAAGTATCATTTGGTCAAATGGTCTCTCATTGTAAGACCCATTGAGGGAGGTGGATGGGGTATCATTGACCCATCATCCTTCAACATTGCACTGATCATAAAGAACATGTGGAGGGATACTATGGGTATTGGTATATGGTCAATGGTCATTAGAGATAAGTACATATACTCGAAATCTTTCACTGCTTGGATTTATGGAGGGGAAAAGAGGAAGACATTTTCATAATACATTTGGAAAAGAATGATGAAAAACATACAGTGACTGACAGGATTTGTGCATTGGGTGGTTGGGGTTGGGTCAAAAATAAAGATTGGTTTGGATGCATTAAAGGTATGGCATGGAACCATTCATTATCTTATAGAATCCTTCAATTCCTGCATAAAAAGGAGATAATATTTGTTAAACAATTTCTTTTACATGATGATTTATGTATCGACTGAGAATCATGGATTAGTGTCGGGGATATTAAATTGCCCAGGCGGGATGTTTGCAAATGGTATGTATATATTTCTAATTTGAGAAATGAAGGTATCTCACTTAATGACCAAGAGGACCATATGACATGGGGGGCTGCCTAAAAAAGGGGCACCCTTGGTTAATGAAATATACAACATAATTTCAAGGGTCGAGAAGGGGGACCAGTGTCCTACATGGATTAAAAAAATATGGCGAGGGAAAAATCCCAACTAGATTAAATGTTTATGTTGGTTGGCTATCATGGACGGATTATTAACCTGGAATAACTTACAGAATAGACGTCACACAGGCCCAAGGATCTTCTTCCTATGCATGAGTTGTAATGAAGATAATGTTCATTTATTTGTACATTTGCCTTATGTGAAGGTGGTTTGCAAGGGGGTATTGAACACTTTTGGTATCATTCAGATACAACAATCTCCTTCATTAAGGAGTTGTTTAATGAAAATTTTCAAAACTCATGGAAGATATAGATTTTTTCCATTGTATCTCATTTGGGCCATATGGCGTAGTACGAATGCACTTATTTTTTAGAATATGTTGGATTGCTTTATATTTTTTCCACGAATAGCCCACATAGTTAACCGGGGTGTTAGGGGGGCAGAGGCCCCCCTTCATTACAGTGATTGCGTAGCGGGGGGGTCACACGGGGTTTGAGGGGTGCAGATAGCCCCACTCTATGGGCAGACCCACCTATGGTTTTGTGCATGATTTTCGCACACGTTTTTGGATGTGATGGTTTTTGGTCCATGGTATTCGATGCTTCGGCATGTACAAATATGTATTATAACATTGGAAGGAACATAATGAAAAATCAAGCCGATAATCTTAGTTTGGGGATCCAAGGGAAAATATCTGTGTATATGTGTTTTATGTGTTATGCTCTTGCATTGTTTATTTTATGTGTTTTAGAATTCGTATGTAGGTAATTTTCTTACGAGGTTAAAACCTATAGAATAAATATTTAACAATAAGAGAGGATTTCATTAAAATAGCTTCAGACTTAAAGGAATTCAGATCTACCAAAATTAGTAGCAAGCACAGAAGTATCGAAAGAAAAAACATTGGGCAGGAATTTCCTATGGATTTCTTCGATGGTGCAAGCTATAAGACGAATTGTGGCTGTGGGGCATAGATTGTCATAGAGTCAGGTAACTACTATCATTTTTGGTGGGAATGGGGTCAAGGTACGAATAGCAAGGCAGAGATTGTTGCACTGTGGGGAGCGTTGATCACAGGGAAATGGCTGGGATTGGAGAGCATACAGATCTATGGGGATGCTAAAGGAATCATTGACTGGGTCAAAGGCCATAATCACTTCAATCCTCCTATATTAAACAACTGGATGAAGCGCATCAGGACACTGGTATGTACTTTCCACCACACCAATTTTGATCACATATATAGGGAGCAGAACTAGACAACTGATTTATTATCCAAAAGAGGAATTGACAAGGCACCTGGTAAGTTTTTCTTCTCTATATTCAAGCCATGTATCAAGAAAAATGTGGGAAACATTAACTTTTCAAAGAGATATGGAGGACACAACCTAGATTACCTAACTCTAGAAAACAAAAGATATGGATATTGTAAAGATAGGAAAAGATAGGGATCTCTTTTTGTTATGTTTTACTTTTGTTGATGATGTAGAGAGAGACTAAAAAACTATGCCAGATGTACTATCTATGTTATTAATATAATACAAAAGCTTTTTTTTATTAATAAAAAATAGGTACAAAGATCTAAGATTTTCTCTTCGCTTATTTCTCTATATAGATTTTAGGGTTTTTTTTTTCTATACTTAAATTGTAATTTATGAACATGCATTTTTGTATTGTAGAGTGTTGTTCTCCATATGCATGAAAATTGTTTTAGGAATTCTTAACATGAATTAATACCTATTGCTAGAAATGTTTCGAATAGTGATCTAGAGACACGAGTTAGGGCTTCCCAACATCAAGCTATGATCATAAGAGTATAGCTTCACGAGTGAGAAAAGCTTCTACGTATTTTTTTGTTAACTGTGAAAATATTGATGGTTCAACAGACTAATCTCATTTTTCTATATCTTTGCACGAACTTGCTCCAAATGCTAGCAAGGTATTTCCTAAAAACTAAATAAAATATATTTTCAACATTGATTTTCCATATTGCTACATTAGGTTTAGTGTTGTGATTTTCATATAAAACCATTTTCGTTGATGTCACTTTCTTTCCTGTATTGAAATTTCATGTATTGGACGTAGATCACCTCTTCTGAATGCATAGTCTCTTAGTCCAATGGTTTAAATTTTTATGAAATGAAATTTATTTTAATAATATTATATAATTTTTTAAATTGATGCAGCTTCTTCATCTAATGTATTGTGAAATACAAAACGTTATAAGTAATATAGCTAGTAGAAACCAATGATTTATGTTGAAGACAACCATTTTAGACTAGTGAATATCCTTTGCAAAGATGTAGATGTAGACCTCATACTTATAACTTTTACTTTTGTTGTACAAGATCACTTTAACCAAATTACTACCATGATATGACTTAAAAATAGCAGAAGTGTGTGTAATGCAAGTAGACTAATAAAAAAATATGTATTTTAGGCCAAACCTAGAGTGCTCATCATGTATCATAAACATTAATGTGGATAGAACACATCTAGTTCAATTCCTCTTCCAATTTGTTGATGGTTCATTTTGTTCTCCTTGGATAGCCCAGTGTAAAAATATCTCTCCATCTCTTCTTAATAACCTTCATCATTAGTTTAAGAGGGTAAATGATTTTTTTTCAATTATTTGGAGAGAATATCTATTTCCCGTTAGATCTAGATATATATATTCCCTCTTTCACCGGTTCAAAGCGTTGAAGTCCTTATGATGTCATTTTTCTCTCAGTTCAAGCCCCAAATTATATCATTATCCATGTACTAGTTGGTTTGATTGTCAATTAAGGTTTGGTGATTTTTTTCAAAATATAATTATTATCTATATGCATAATGTTATGAGTTTTCCAAATATTTTGGGGTTTGGTGATTTATGACTAAAAATATGGGAAATATAAATTAATATATAATTAAAATAATTTTAGATTCTAAAATATTTGGAAAATTTTTATATATCATTGAAATCATTATTTCAAAATTTCTTTATGAAAAAAAATGTATAAAATATAAAAAGATGTGTATATTTTATGATTCAAAAAAAAAAAAAATTGTTTATATATTTTATGATCAGAAGCAATATAATTGGAAATAATAGAAAAAAATTGTTTATATATTTTATGATTGAAATTGTTAGTAGTATAGCTGTGAAAATTTGTTTATGAGAAGCAAAACACATAATGCTACTTTCTTAGCTATAAGATGTTTAGTGGAT
The DNA here is from genome assembly GCA_031772625.1 of Pinus tabuliformis. Taxonomy (NCBI): domain Eukaryota; kingdom Viridiplantae; phylum Streptophyta; class Pinopsida; order Pinales; family Pinaceae; genus Pinus; species Pinus tabuliformis. The sequence goes on from CM062818.1 coordinate 1,687,375,100, forward strand.
ATTTTTTGCCAAAGAAGTTAATATCCTTATTTGGAAAAACATATATGTTCTTCCCTTTCTATTAGATTACTAGTAAGTAAAATTATTATAAGAAATTTGTTTATTAAAATATTTTCTTATCTAGAATTTTGTTTGTTATAAAATAAATTGATTTTAAAATGAAAATGTTGAAGGTATTGAAACAATAATTAGCCTCAAATATTTATTGGTGTTCTGAATGTTTTATTAAAAAAAATTAATTATAAATTGAAAACTTGATCTATTTGAAAAATTAATTACAAATGTGAACTAGACATGTGCATTTTCCTTTGTGGAAGATCTTGTTGTTCTCCTTTGCATTTCAAACAACAACCATCAATCATTGGCTAATTCAACGCACAATTCATCTCATTTATTTTTCTTCTATATTTCACATAATATTAATTATTTATTCCACTTTTCAAAAAACTCATGCTAAACTAAACTTTTTTTCAAAGTATAACTATTATGTATATGTCTAATGTTGTGTAGATCTTCTTCCAGATTCATTGCAGGTTACTTGTTGCTCGACGTTTCGAACCATCAACGGTGGTTCATCTTGGATCTGAAAGAATTTGTGAAAATTAGTCTTATTATTCAATCTAATAAATAGATGTGATAGATGTAAGAGATGTATTGACAGATATTAGGGTTTGTTAATTCATTATTGAATTTTTGACTGAATTCTTATTTTAATTTTTTAATTAGTTTTTTTTTTTTTAAGGTTTTGAAATTTATAAGATTAATAAATAGTTAATTGATTTTTTTTTATTTTTTTATAATGATGATTGTTTTTTATATAGGATTATGATTTAATGGGGTTATGTCTAATGTTATTAGAAATATGGAAAGAAAAAATTAATATATAATTAAAATCACTATATGGAAATTTCTTTATAAAAATGAGTTGTATAAAATATAAAAAGAATTGTGGATATATTTTATGATTCAATTTCATAAGCACTCAAAGAATTGTCTCATGCACTTTAACTATTTTGTGAAAGTTTACTAAAAAAAAATTGTTTATGAGAAGTAAAACACATAATGTTACTTTTTGGCTATATGACCTTTCATGGGTATTATTGTTAAATACATTATTATCATTATTTGGACAAACATAAATGCCCTTTCTTTTTACTAGATTAATAATAAGTAAAATTATTATAGGAAATTTGTTTATTAAAATATTTTTTTATCTAGAATTTCAAGAAATATGTTTGTTATAAAAAATGATATTAAAATGAAAATGTTGAAGGTATTGAAACAATAATTAGCCTAACTATTCATTGATGGTTTAAGTACTTTATTTAAAAAAATAGTTGGAATTAATGAATTAGAAATTGAAAACTTGACTTATTTAAAAAATTAATTACAAATGGGAATTAGACATGTGAATTTTCTTTTTTGAGAGATATTTTTGTTTTCCTTTACATATCAAATAACAACCATCTATCATTGGTCATAATTCAATGTTGAATCTCTCATTTATAGCATCTTTTATATTTCATATCATATTAGTTATTTATTCCACCTTTGAAAAAGCACATGGGAAATTGAAACTTTTCTAAAAGTATAACTATTATTTATATGTCCAATATTATCATTTAAAACTAGAGTTTTCCAAATCTTCTCCAATTTTGGGCATTTGTGAGTAAAAATATGGGAAGAATAAAATAATATATAATTAAAAATATTTTACATTCTAAAATATTTGGAATATATATATATATATAATTAAAATCACTATCTCGAAATTTCTATATAGAAAAGGATTGTATATATATTTTATGATTCAAATTTATATGTAATCCAATATTTTTCTTAGGAACTCTATTTGTTTGTGAAATAATAGGGGTTGAGGGATTTTATGGTTCAAATTTATATGCAATCAAATAATTTTCTTAGGCACTCTATTTGTTTGTGAAATAATAGGGGTTGAGGGAGAGTGAGACAAGGAGGTGATGAGGGATGATGGAGACTCAGCAAGAGAGAGGGGTGGAGGAAGAGAGGCTAAGATGGAAGGGAAAATATAGGGGATGAAAGATATAAAGAGTAATGGAGGGGCATAAGCAAGGAATATAAAAACATAATATTATAGGCTAGAGAAAGACAAAGAGAGAGAGAGAGAGAGAGAGAGAGAGAGAGAGAGAGAGAGAGAGGTTGAGGGGGGGAAGCAGGGGGGAGAAAGGGATGGAAGTTAAGGGGAGAGAGTAGTATGGTGGTCATGAGAGAGAAAGGGGTCGAAGTAGATATGAGAAGATGGGAGAGAGTGTTATGATACCAACTCAAGAAAAAGATAGAAAAGATAGATCAACGTCTTAAAATTCAGCCTCTTCGAGGGGGCAACCTCCTTTACATTACATAAATGAACAATTCTTGAATGATACAAATGAAAAGACCTCCTTTCTATATATAGGAGTGTAAGGGGTCATAACATAATCAGAGCCAACATAACAATAATAATGTAAGGGCACAATAATAACAATAATGGGCTTTTATGGGGCACAATAGTAACAATATGGACACTACATGGGTACATCAATATAATAAGTGGGTTGTACTAATAATAATAAGGGGTTACACTAGTAGTATAGGGGCCTAACATTCCCCTCTCCTTCAAAAAGCATTGTCCTCAATGCTTGAGTAGTTCTTGATGCTTCTGTATAAAATTCTTGTCCTCCCATGTGGAATCTTCAGCTCGTAAGTTCTTCCACCTTATGAGATACTCTGAAATCGATCGATTTCGTAGCTGTAGGGTTCTTTTTTCTGTGACTGCTCCAGGTTCCAATATGATTTTTCTTTCCTCTTCAATTTCTAGCAATATTGTTTGAATTGGGATCTTCTGCAACTTTTGAATAAGTGGCCATACTTCTTTGTCCTTCTCCCATTCATCCCTTGCTTCATTTATCCAATCTGGTTGGATAATAGAAATAGCACAAAACAATGCTTCCACATCCTCATCCTTGAAGATTCTTCCCATTTGGTATGGTCGCCATCTTTTAAGTGCATGTAGTATTGCCAACATTTCCTTCTCATAAATAGCTTGCTTGAGGTGTAGCAGTAAAAATACCCAATCACTTACATCAAAAAATTTTCACTACGATGTTGCTCTACCTGTTTTATCGTTTGATTTTGCAACGAAGTGGCGTTATCCTTTAAAATTTGGAGAACTTGCTTTTGATGCTCGATGTGATCTTTCACTGCTTGAACCTTTTTCTTCTTGATATGTCCTTTTATCTCTAGTGTTTGAGGAGTGGTAATTTCTTCCAACCCTTTACAAGATATGGTCAGATTCATTTCTTGACGCTCGATGTTCTCTTTCACTTCTTGAATATTTTTCCTTTTGATATTTCCTTCTATCTTGATAGTTTGAGGAGTGGTATTTCAACCAATGAATTACAAGATATGGTTGGATTCATTTCTTCTTTCTCGATGTGATCTTTCACTTATTGCACCCTTTTCTTCTTGATATGTCCTTCTATCTTGAGAGTTTGAGGAGTGGTAATTTCTGCCAATTCTTTACAAGATATGGTGTGATTCATTTCTTCTTTCTCTGGGGTGGGGTCCTGGCATATATCCTCTTCTTTTAATGTTTCTTGATCCTTTTCTTCCTCCTCTTCATATTCTATGTATAATAATTTCTTCTCAGCACACTTATGACCTTTAGTGCATTTGCTATCACAATTGTAACAAAGCCCTCTCTCTCCTTTTTCTTCCAATTGTTGTGGTGCCACCCTGGTAGGTTGTGGAAGGCTAGGAGAAACAACACTTCCGTCTTTATAGTTGTGAGGGGTTTGCTTCCTGGTTTCCATAATTTTGCTTTCCACTATGTCAGAAAACCCTTTTACTCTTTCCAATTGTTGTGGTGTTGCTCCAAAGAAGGTGTTGCTCTTTGTATCCTCCTAATGTGCAATCATTTACTCTATGAAAATTGACCACGTAATAAGTTGTTTACAAGAACAAATCCCTTCATACCATAAAAAATGATCCATTTCTAAATATGACGATGCAATACATACCTTTTGTAACAGTGGTACACCATATAGATCAAAATATTGCTCCATCTGAAGTATCCAATTTACGAGATCCTTGCCATCAAACTTCCTCATCTTCATTTTTCTTTATTTTAGGAGCTCAACCTTGGAACGACTATAACTCTTTACCTTCGGATCCTTAAGTTCTGAAATTTTAACCTATAGTAGCCCTCTGCATCCTCTTTCCAATGCCACTAGTCTGATCCAAATTGGATTCTCCAAGAAAGATTTATGCACAATCTCCCAAGATGACCTGATTATAGACCTTTCGAGAAGAGCGAAATTGTGTGGAGTACTATGTATCGTTGTTTCAACCTTTGGAAATGAAAAATATATGCAAGAAATTAAATTCCATCCTATTTCTGTACCTTATTACAAAATTTCAATCCGATGCACAGAGAGAAAGTTATGACGATTTTCCCCAGGTCACCTGTCTAGAATGTAATTCAGGAGTCTACAAAAAGACCAACATCCTCATATCATATCTCCATAAATATAGGGCGAAAAGCTCTGAAGTTCGTATCCGAGATTTAGCACGATTTCATCTCCAATAGGTTTTTTTTTGAGCTTCTAAATCATCGCAGAGACAAAGTTATAGCAAAAATTCCACGATGACCTATTTGGAGTAGCGAAACCCTAGAATGCAAAGATTCGATACCAAATGTTATGAAACCAACTCAAGAAAAAGATAGAAAAGATAGATCAACGCCTTAAAATTCAGCCTCTTCGAGGGGGAAACCTCCTTTACATTACATAAATGAACAATTCTTGGATGATAGAAATGAAAAGACCTCCTTTCTATATATAGGAGTCTAAGGAGTCATAACATAATCAGAGCCGACATAACAATAATAATATAAGGGCACAATAATAACAATAGTGGGATTTTATGGGGCACAATAGTAGCAATATGGGCACTACATCAGTACATCAATATAATAAGTGGGTTTCTAATAACAATAAGGGGTTACACTAGTAGTATAGGGGCCTAACAGAGGGAGAGGGATGGTGTGAGAGATACAGAGCGAGGGAGCTAGATAGTGATTTTAAATGCTTGGAAGTTAGACATCAGTCACCATAAATCATTGTTATAGACATTTTTGGGCACTACAACCCCGAGCATAAATGTCCATAAACCAAGGGCTCCTATGTCCCTAAAAGTGTTGTTCCAAACCCTAAATGAACAAGGTCAACTGATTACAGCTTCTCCCAGAAGTTCTCCATGAAAAACCACTCAGATTTGGTCAAAATTGGATCATTTCACCTGCTCCATAGGCAAAGTGCGTTGCATGTCACCTAAATACACACAATAGGTGCATTGCATTTCAAAAAGCCCTTCTATGGGGTGCAATGGGCGAGAAGAGACAAATGGCAGTGTCAATCCGCGAGGTGGAGAAGCATGGAATCTTCCAGAAACTTCTCCTGTGACACTTGCCTCTCTGAATTCGACCAGGGATGAGTAAGATATCATCAATCTCCAAGTGGAAGCAAGAACTATCAAAGGGAAGGCACTAATCAAATCACAAGCTAACTCATCTCCCTTGCAGACATCTATATATGGATCCCTCATCTCAGAGATCCAGAGGCTGGAATTTTGCATCTTGTAAGGAATTGTTGTTGGTTTCTTGAGGTAACATCATAGTGTTGGGTGATCTAAGCTTTTCATGAGGTGAAGAAGGCTTACTTGCTAAGAGGATGATGCTGGGTCAGAACAACTGGTTGCAACTCTCTTGGCTTTTTCTTGATTATCAATAAAGCTATTCAAGTTTTCCTCCATACTCCTGTGTGATTTATGTTTTATGCATTTGTATGGTCAATTTACATCTGATTCTAGATTTTTTATGATAATAGATCTATGTTCTCGTATAGTGTTATGCTGCTTTGATTCTGCAGGTACTCTGTGAAACTAGGTATACAAGAAAGCAAGTAGCAAAGGACTATCAGAAGAGAGAGGAATCGAGCAAGCACAAGACAGAGGTTGGTCTCCTTTATTCTTCTCTCATCTATCTTTCATGAAGGGAAATGAAAGTAGTTTTACGTTGTTTGTATCTAAGGTAGCTACCAGCCTTAGTGGGATTAGCAGTTCTGCATAGACACTTTTCCCTGTAATGAAATGGTGACCCCGCTGGGGAGCAAATAGATTGATTGTTTATCTACATTTGTTTACTTTATAAACTTACAGACAGAGCCTGAAGTCAAGCTAGCTAGCCTTCGAACTGCATTTGCTATGCAAGTGCAAAGTAGATCAACGCTGCTTCAGTCAATCTCCGGCTTTTGTTTATGAATTAAAAAAATGATTTACAAGCTTTCTAATCGCCCTCGTGGTGGCTCTAGTAACCTCCTTGGATCTACCCTTGTGATTGATCTACTGATTACCACTTGCTCGGCCAAAATCACTGAACTGAACTGAAAACTGTGACCCGGAACCCAATCAAAGCTCGTCCCTGGTCCAATGCACTGTCTATTCTGTGAATCTCAAATTCAGTGCACTTCCCGAGTGTATAAGGTGCATTGCATTTCAAATTCATTGTGTTACAGGTGTGCTGATCAGACTAGGCATTGTTCCTAAATTTTGGTTTCCGTGTTCACTCTTTTCAGATCTATTCAAGAGTTTTTCTCCTTGTAGTCAGTACACCTCTGTTTGAAACCCCTTTCCTTGCTGTTATTCCGCCTCCATTGTGCAAAGAACTGTAAATGTTTTTATGTATTTGTTGAGTCATTTTCAGTTCTTCTTTACAAAAAAGTAACGTAATTGTACTATCGTTTCTTGATTTGAAAGTGTTGCAAGTGTCGTTTTCAGTCATAGAAGAGAATCTGATTGTTCTTGATAGTCGATTACCCTGTTGCTATTGTATTCGATCTGAATTAATAGTTTTTCTAGTGTCGAAAGCAAGTTTTCATTTCCAAATCACAAAGTGTTGTTGTTGTCTTCATTTTGATTTTGAAACGAAACTTGTTAGTAATTGTCGCTTTGAAAAAATAATTCAGATTTGCGCATTAGCTTTCCTTTTAACATTCATATATTAAGAAGGCTGAAAAAAAATACATGCATGTGCATTTGCATTTAAACTGTTTGATTGGTTTGATTTAGGACAGTGCACATAGTGTGTGCTCTATGCTCGTTGCTGAAAGAACACCATTTCTATTTCCTTAGTAGCTAGGATTTTCATTGCACAAAGAAGATAAAATGACTGTTTATCATCTTAGATTGCATTTTAGGAATTGTACATCTACATCACACGGTGAACCTGAAAGGAAAATTTCTTAAGCAAGATCAATTATAAAATAAATTTAATGAATCTAACAACGCTTTTGAACCTAATGCACAACATCTAGAAGTCTAGGCTAGAGACGTATTCCAGTGTCGTAAAGCCTGGTAACTATTGTTCTCATTGTTGGTTGGGTGAGTCCTCCACTTTGAGACGATAAGTGCTAGTACGGACTTGTGCTCCCACATACCATCGAGTATATTTTGGGAGACCACAATAGGCTTAATCCTTTATCCATAGGAAGCTGTGTCTGCCGCCCTATCGATCGCAATGCACTGAACACAACATTCGGGAAGATTGACTGCCGTACCATAAAAAGTATTCATTAGTTTTGCGATTGGTTTGGTAATCCCTCTGCCTAGATTTCCAGAGCAGTCCCTTTCGTTCCTTTTCAGACTCCTTAACGAAAAAGGTCCATCTGAGCACTTGTCACTTCAGGTTCATTAAAAATCGAAGGCGACTAGAGTCATCTTTTGTTTTTTCTCGACTCTTTAAAATTGAAAAACCAAGTTGTGTCAAAGCATCTAAAATTCATCTAATTCAGAAGCATACTTCCCCTTTATTTTTAGTTGATCGAGTAATCTACAATCGTGGAAGAAATTCAATTGAAACCCTGTTGTTCGTGTAGGCTTACGATTCAACCGTCTTTGTCTCCAGAATCGAAACTATTACGGACAAAGCGAACTCGTTTAACCAGCTCCAAATCTCCTGGTAAAGTTAGAACAAGTGTTCCAACACCATCAGAGACTCTGGTTACTCCAAACATTTCTGGTATCCCTACCTTTACAGAAGAATTTCAGCAGCCACGGAAGGACAATAGTACTGATCCTAGTCTGAGGGTAAACACTTGTGTTACTGAACCAGTTTCATCTACAACCGGTTCGGAGAGTGTTGTTCCCCAAACATCTATCGCTACAGATTCCATACCTTCTTTGGCACCAGAAATATTTTACGGACTTGACGGTCTACCTCTTCCACCTGGTCTGATTGCTATAAAAGAGATTGTGGAGGATCCTACATCTAGTACTCCATCACAATTTGGAGTTGGGATCACTCCGTATCCTTCTTCATCAGAAATTAGTCTACTTCCAACGGAAGCTCCTGTAGAATCACTAGGTAATATTTTGGATAGACTAGAAATGTCTGAACAACCATCGACATCTAGGACTACGTCGTCTGACACAGCGATGACAGAACTTCCTGCTGTCACTCCAACAATGTTCGCTAGTATACCATCTATCATGACTAGCTCTCAATCGCTAGAAGGGACCCACTCATGGGCTATTTCGACAGTATGGCCTGCTCCTATTTGTTCATCCGGATTAGCATCCAGAAATTCTTATGTTGAGTCTCAACAAATTGATCCTTCAGGATGTCAATTTGGGCAGTCCGGTCCTCAAGGGCAAACAATTCCTTTAAGTACCAGATTACCGCCGTATGGGGGGAAGTATACCCTTTCGTTGTCTCCTCCGGGAGGATAACCATACGGGAGTAAACAACAAAATTCAGGTTATGCTAGAATTACATCGAACGGTTGGGTGCCGATACTGCCTCAATAGCCAAGAGTTGTGTATTCAATTCAACAATGTTTACCTATGTCAAATATACCAACTACGCCAGCTATTTTGACGGTGTCGCAAGTGCAAGTACCCTGCGACTCAACCACAATCGCCAACTGGTGGAATGACACAGGCCCAAATAGGTACAATTACCCCTCATCTCAGTCAAACAGTTAGTATCGGGAAACAACACATGGCTTCACAACCATGGCTGGTGCAATACCAACAACCGCAATTCCAACAAGTACACCAAGGATCTGAGCAACAAATATTTGCAAATAGTGCACAACCGTATATTCAAAACGATCAAAATCAACCATTCTACAATGGTTATGCCCACCAACCTTACTAAAGTTACCAACATCAAATGCATTATGCAGGTATGCAAAGACCAACTGCTCAGGCGATTCCATCTTATCCTGGGTATGCTTCGCCTAACTTGAATCAACAATTACCCTTCGTGGTGACTTTAGAGTTACCGGATCTAAATCGGTTAACAAACGATCCAATCGCTTATGCCCCTTGGTGGCTAGCGATTCCACATAAACTTCCATCAGATATTCCTAAATTTAATGGAAATATAGGTGAATATCCGTCGAATCATGTGATGACCTTTCATCTGTGGTGTTCATCAAACATCCTAAATGATGATTCGATTAGGCTTCACCTTTTTCAGAGGACGTTAACTGGTCCAGCAGCAAAATGGTATATCGAATTTCCCAGAGCTTCATTTGACAACTTCAGTACCCTAGCCACAACCTTTTTAACCCATTTTCAGTTACCGATAAGGTACGAAACGGGAACAGAACTTCTTACCAATTTCAAACAAACAATGGCCACTCACATATCTGATCATATACATGAGTGCCGACATCGTCGTAGAATGGTAAAAACGTATGTTCCTGATCAGCTTTTAGATGAATGGTTTATTAAGTCATTATTGCCTTCCATCAAGGAAGATGGAAAAAGGGGGAGTCGTCACCGAAGAGCAAGTTATCGCTCGTGCACAATATTTAGACTTGATTTACACTCAGTCTGGCATGCTCTACGATAAAATACCTGACGCTCCTAGATTGGAATTCTCGGTCCCTCCTCCTAAATCAAACAATGACTCTCATGCCGGCGATGGCATGATCGGCACAACAGACATGAGATCGACAAAGGCTACATCTAAAAAGGCCCGTTAGATTTCCAGTCAAAATGCAAAAGAAGAAATTCTTTCCTCGGAAGTAAATGTCATCTCGACAGATAAAGGCAAAGAAACCAAGCAACTAGGAGGCAAGAAGAAAAACAAAGGGAAGAAGAAGAAACAGGAAGAATCATCACCTGAAAAATCTTCTGCAAGCCCTCTTGGAAATAGGAAACCAAAAAATCCATGCTTTATATGCGATGAGGATCATTGGACATCAGATTGTCCACATAGAGCTGAGCTTAAAAAATTCTTCAAGAATTCAAAAACCTCGGTAGTATTAATTAATCCGTTTTCAAAACCAGGGATAAATCTGGTTGACAGTGGAAATGCTTCCCCATCTCAAGTGCTGATGTTGTCAGTTTCCAAACATCAAAATGATGCTTTGATATCGACAAGGAACAAAGATTACGGGAATCCACAGCTGTCGAACAACAAGGATAAAGATCAACCTAGTAGTTCGACAACAACTTTGACAAATGTTGTGTCGCCCATCATTCCTAAGTTGACAATAAAACTGCCAAAGGGAGTAGTACACAAGTTGACATTTAATCCTCGTGCTAGAGTAACACACCATTATAATATAGTGGAATATCTGGCCCAATCACCGTCCGCTATGTCAACACTTGAGGTACTGCAAAATTGCCCATCCCAAAAGCATGCTTTATTATCAGCCATCGGTGGGATAGACCCAAAGGATTCCAATATTGTGTCCTTTAATCATAAAGGATAGGATCCTGAGTTACCAACTCAACTAGCTTTCCTCATTCAAGTGAAAGCCCTCAACAAAACTGTTCATCTAACAATTATTGATGAGGGGGCATCTACATGTATTATGTCAATGAGTTGCTGGAAAACTTTAGGATCTCCAACCTTGTCGCAGTCTTTGACGACATTAAAAGCATTCGACGGACGAACATATACCGCATATGGTATTCTAAGTAACTTGCAAGTTGAAATGGGGGGGAAAATAGTAGAAATAGATGTTGGAGTAATTGACGGAAACCTTGATTACAACATCCTAATGGGAAGACCATGGATATATGCTATGGCTGCTGTTGTGTCGACCTATTTTAGGAAGATTGCATTTCCCTTTCAAGGAGGGATTACAATCCTCGATCAACAAACTTTCCTCCCCAATGGTTCTCAAGTTACGAGAAGCATTCCAATGATCCATGGAAGCCCCCATTCGCTTCAAAATATCGAAGTAGGCCTACTAAAAGACCCTATATTAATGGGAACTTTTTCCCTTCCTCCACTAATAAATCTGGCGGAAGTAGCATTGGTAGGAACCTGCAATATGATATCTTTGATTGAAAAGATCTCAGAAAACGATATAAACATGGATCATACGCAGGTATTGCCTCCAAGCGCAATGGAAATATTGTAGCAATCAATGTTCCTAGCATGGGAGCCAAACCCAAATCAATGCTCACCAAGCATTTGGATAGATAGGTCTAAGGAATATGGCACCCCCTTAGATCCTTGGTCGCGAGTGTATTACCCGACGAAGGAATTGTTCAATCGATGGTAATTGAAGGGGCACCATGGGAAGATTACCACCATTGTTCCTTTCTTCCAAATTGTGAAGAAGATACTCCTGATGACCTTCGTCATCCTTCAGCTTTTGATTTCCTATCAAAAACTGTAAACACGTTGGATTCCGAGCAAAACTTGTCCAACATTAAAGAGACTATCGCCACAAATATCTCGACCAAAACAGATGTTGTAGAGAATATTTATGTTGGCAAATGTTGTTCTCCTTCAGAACTGGAAATATATAATGCTCTTTTTCGTGAATTCAGAGATGTCTTTGCTTGGTCATATAATGAAATGCCAGGCATTGACTCGAGTATCGTTGAACATGAAATTAAGATGTATCGAGATGTCAAACCAGTACAACAATGGCTACGGCAGGTGCACCCCAAGAAAGCCACATCCATCAAGGCAGAAGTTGAAAAACTTCTCCATGCTGGTTTCATTTACCCGGTTCCTCTAACCAATTGGGTATCGAACATTGTTCCTGTTATGAAAAAACAAGGAATGATTAGAGTGTGTGTCGATTATAGGGATGTAAATCAAGCTTGTCCAAAAGACAACTACCCTACACCCTTCATTTACCAGATAATAGATGAATGCGTGATGTGAAATCTTTTCATTTATGGATGGAATCTTTGGGTATAATCAAATAAATATCCACCCACAGGACTAGTAAAAGACTGCATTTATTTGTCCGTGGGGCATATTCGCATATCGAAAATTACCCTTTGGTTTAAAGAACGCATGGGCAACATTTCAGAGGGCAACGAATTATGCCTTCCATGACATCAAAAACATCGCTCAACCATATCTTGACGACCTTACGGCTCATTCGCGAAAACAGAATGATCATCTACAGCATTTAAGAGCGATATTTCTACGTTTCCGACACTACAAGATACAACTCAATCCACACAAATGTGTGTTCTGTGTCATTTTTAGTCATTTACTTGGCTTTGTAGTCTCAAAAGGCGGGATTCCTCTCGACCCAAATAAGGTTCAGGCAATCATTAATTTTCCTCCACCTTCGAATTTTCTTCAGATTCAGAAACTCCAAGAGAAAGCAAACTTTCTAAGGAGGTTCATTCCAAATTACCTCGAACTTGTTAATGGTTATACACATCTATTGAAGAAAGAAGTACCCTTCATCTGGGATTAGGTTGTGCAAGCTTCCTTTGATGCTTTAAAAGAATCCCTAATGAAAGCATCATTAATGTACACTCCCGATTATCAAAAAGACTTTAACCTGTATCTGGCTGCAGGGGATACAACCATCACAATGGTTTTAGTTCAAGAAGACAACGGAATTGAACATCCTATATATTATTAGGGTAAGAAATTAAATGATACAGAAAGCAAATATTGTTATGTGGAAAAGCTAGTGCTCCCAGCTGTTCAAGCGATACAGAGATTTCGACACTATGTCCTCTTTCGAAAAACTACCATTCTTTCAGATTGCAACCCCATGACTTATATATTGTCGCGACAGTTGCTGGGGGGAAAATATTCAAAATTGATAGCAATTCTACAAGAGTTTGATCTAGAATTTGTAAAATCCAAGTCAAAGAAAGCCTTGGTTTTTGAAGAATTATTATGCGATCTCCCATCATCATCCAATGATAAAACATCCGAAGAAACAATCATGGACGAATCTTTGTTTCTAATATCTTCAAGCAATCCGTGGTATGGAGATATAATCATTTATCTCCAAACCCAAAATTATAGGCCTAATACCTCCTGTTCCGAACAAAAACGTATTCGATACCAATCAAAAGACTACATGATCGTCAGTGATACACTTTACAATCGTGGTGTCGATACAGTTCTGAGGAGGTGCCTCACCCATGAGGAGGCCGAAAAAGTCCTGAATGATTGCCATTCAGGCGCGTGTGGGGCGCATCAATCCGGTTACGCTATGGTGCAAATTTTTTTACAAGCAGGATACTTCTAGCCAACAATGTTCAAAGATTGCATAACCGCAGTCAGAAGTTGCCATGCGTGTCAAATTTTCGATAGCAAAACCAGGAGACCACCTGCACCTCTACAGCCAATAGTTGCTGTTGGACCATTTGGCAAATGGGGCATCTATTTCATGACATGTAACCCCACCTCGACCGGGGGGCATGGGTATATCATAGTCGCAGTCAACTATTTTACCAAATGGGCCGAGGTGATGCCTACATTAGATAACACTGGTGAAACAGTTGCCCTTTTCTTTTTCAATCATGTAGTCGCCGAATTCGGTGTCCCACAGGCTATAGTCATGAATCATGGATCACATTTTCGCAATCACAAGATGTTCGAATTAGCTGCCAAATTAGGGTTGTCGCACGACAGCTCTACTCCATATTACTGGCAGGCGAACGAACAAGTTGAAGCAATCAACAAGGTCCTGAAGCGCATTTTACAAAGGATGATTGGAGTCCACAAAAGGAGTTGGCACCTGATCCTGTACTCAGCCTTGTGGGCATACCCAACATCGGTAAGGAATGCAACCGGGTTTACACCTTTCCAACTGGTGTATGGCCTAGAAGCAATCTTACTAGTTCAGTGTGAAATCTCGTCCCTCAAACTCGGAATCGACCTTCTCCCCGGAACTTCAGAAGAGGAAGCTCGTTTCCTGGAACTAATCCAATTGGATGAAGCCTGTCATGATGCCGCTTTGGCTAACGAAGCCCATAAGAAACGAGTTAAGGCAGAGTTTGACAAGAATGTCAAACCCCGTGTCTTCTCAAAAGGTGACTTGGTCTTGGTTTATGACCAAGGATCCGATAAATTGGGAGCAGGTAAGTTCAAGTATTTATGGATGGGCCCCTATATTGTTAAGCAAGTGTTAGCAAAAGGAGCCTATGAGTTAATGGATTATGACGGGATTCCACTGGCACAACCTCGTAAAGGGTTGTACCTTAAGCGTTACTACGCATGATTCAGTGTGGTAACCAATATGCTTTTGTTACATTTTTGTTTTCGCTAAAGTATTCATTTTGGTCAAGTAAATCCACTCTGTAAATTTGTTGCAGATGTCGAACCTTTTGGAATCATTTGTTAGATATGCCGACGGAGCAAGTCGTAGTTCGCAGAACATATCTTCTACGGCATGGGCCATTTTTGATCCAAGCGACGAGTTAGTAAGTTTCAGAGGGGTATGTATTGGTCGATCAACGAATAACATCGTTGAATATAGCGCGTTGATATAACTTCTTTCTGATGCCATCACACATGGCATACGCCGACTGGTCGTCAGGCTAGACTCACAGCTCATCATACTACAGCTCACTGGTATCTACTTCGTCCGAAATCCAGCTATCTATCGCATGTTCCTAAGGGTCAATATTTTGGAAAGGCAATTTGATTTTATTCAATATCAGCATATTTCCATAAGCTTAAACACATTAACTGACTCATTGGCAAATTATGTGTTAGATAGATATTTACAACATTTATAAAAAGAAGCATCTCATCAATATTTGCATCAGGATCATGTAACTTAACCAAAATAAAACTCCGAAAATGAAAAATATATATATAATTGTTTATGGTTTACACATAATGTTCTGTAACCAAGACAAAATTGGTCAAATGACCCAAAACTCAAAATGCTAGGGGGCACCCTAGTCTAATGATGCTGGTGATAACAAGTCACCACCTGTGCAATCATGCATAAAAGCCTAGTCCATCGACTTGGAACGCTAGTAGTATGTCGCTGCAACCTCAAAGGTAGCTCGTCAGTCCTCACATCTGTAATATCGAGAGTGAGGCCCTCGACCTGATTCTACAATGCTAAAAGAGTCTCGTCCCCATCAAGGTCGCGAAGGATAACCCTTCCCACAACCTCTCCTACTAGAGCGACAGCTGACACTCTCAGGCGTACTACTAGCCGAACAGGACCAACATCTGCATGAGCACATGAGTTCTGATTAGTATTGACAGAGTAAAGCACGAGGAAATTATAAAAGAAAAACGATAAACAGAAATATGGTCAAGAATTTACCAATGGTACCCCATTGTTCGCCAGCCGGCAGTACCAAATCTGGGTCACCCCCGAAGTCTATAATAGCATATGGATACTTGGAATAAACCATCTCCTGACGATCAAACCACCCGAAGAAGGTATCAGAAAAGGAAATCTAAGACTGACCAACATGCCTAGACATATGGTCGACCCATCTCTGCATACGTGGTTCAATCGGTGGAGGTAAACCAAGTGCAATATACTGCAGTTGCATCAGTGGTATCTTTTCCAAGGTGAAGGCAGTCAAAATAGAACAGTATCCAAAGTTCTTCAATCTCCCACTTTTCACCTTGGTCAACTGTTCTTTCATCACAAGGAGTATTGCGTCACACTAGTTGAACACCTTCTGTTCAAGACATTCCAAGGCGTACTGCATATAAGATCGGTTGGCCACATGAAGAGCCGCACCACCAGCCATCCTACCAAAAGTGAACAAAATGGTCCTCAAAGACCTGTCAGTGACATCTCGGATGATGATCTTGTCGTCTTTACTCGGCTGAGATCCCTCTCTGCAATACCCGCGAACATAATCTCTCACAGATTCACCTCCACGGGCCGAACCTGATAAAGAGATAGGGGCACCCCACCTCGATAGGCCGGTCAAAAAATAGATGTCCACTACAATTAAGGGGATGGATTTGCCCCTAATCTGGAACACCTCGCTGGTAGGATCCCAAGCATCGAGCAAATACTGCAGCAAGATGATTTGTTGTCTCATGCTAGAAATGCAGAAAAACTTCAACAGGCCACAGTTCCGTAATGCATTTACTATAACTGGATCATGTAAAGCAAGCATGTCATCTTCTTCATGCTCACGTTCTCGCCATGTAATGGTCATTTTGCTCCAATAAATCTCTAAAAACAAACAAGAGAAGAGTTAGATCCTGATTTGGTGAGAAACAAACAAAAATTTCCATTAAAGACTGTGCATAAATTTCCTTCCTTGTGTTCATCGCACCTACAATAGTGTTCTGGGTGCATTGCATGTCAATTGGCCAGTGGACAGGCTAACATACAATGCACCTTTCGATGCATAAAGGGTGCGATGGAGCTAGGGCAAGTTTTTCAAACCCTAGAGGCTCAGAAAAATTAGAAATCAGGCTCAGAATGCAAAATGGAAAGGATGAAATGAAAGAGCTCAGGTTTAGCTCCTACCTGGTCCAGACGGCACCGAAAATCGTCCACAGAATCTCCGGGAATCAGCTGGTGAAAAATCAAAAGGGGAAAGCACCGACAAAGCTCCAACAAACCAAAGTTCAAATGAAATGGTAAAATGATAGGTAAAAGCAATTTTAAATTACTTTTACATAATTCAAGTAAAATATTAGTGTCCTAACTCATTTTTCAAACATATATTGTTCGTTTCTAACTAGTTTGATGAAGAAATTGAGCATGCAGTACAATCTTTGAAAGAACAAAGCTATTAATGGTAAAGTCAAGAAATGACCATTATATTGAACAGTTTTAACGCGGACTTCATGCTCGTTAAAAAATAAACATAAGCAATGAGAAAATGTTTCCCCCGATGTTTAAGCTCAATAAAAAATGAACCAATTTCTGGTAAATAATTGTCATGAATGTAGTACTTCAGCCTTTGAATCCCTGGTCGTGTTCTCATCATCACCTCAACTTTGTATTGGCCGATCATTCACCTCCACTTGATTGTTTACCCCTTTTGAGGAACAGCTGCGAAGAGTGATCCCGTTAGCCATCCTTGTAACACTACCGAGATTGGAAAATTCCAAACCTTACCTGGAACCAGCTGCTACCCAAATTTATGACTCATTCCTCAAATACGAGTCTCCTTTAAGCTCTTTTCAACTGACTCATAAAATATGAAAAGATTGCCAAGCCATTGGCCTCTCCAACTCGTTAAAGGGACCGGAAGTGCTATCCCTCCTTTAGATTTTAATCTTTTTGGACCTGAGGGATTATTACACAAAACGATCGAGCACTTGTTTTGTTTGGCTCGTTAAAAGTATCGAAAATTCATCCCTTCTGTATTGTTTTATACTTTTTTGGACTTAAGCGATTAAATGACGAAAAAGGATTTTTGGAGTTTCCTTTACGTCCCTTTTCAGACTCTAAAATTGAAAAGGACCGAGTTATCTTTGTCGTTAAACTCGTTAAAACTTAATAGCCACAAACTTTTCCATAGCTGACAAGAACAAGTTTCACTATCGCTAGGCTCGTTAAAACATAGCGAT
Source organism: Pinus tabuliformis (assembly GCA_031772625.1). Classification (NCBI taxonomy): domain Eukaryota; kingdom Viridiplantae; phylum Streptophyta; class Pinopsida; order Pinales; family Pinaceae; genus Pinus; species Pinus tabuliformis. Next base: position 1,687,392,927 of record CM062818.1, read on the forward strand.
GGGTTTGCCTGAACGACAAATTATAGAACAAGCATATGTTATCCTCCTCAAGCTTGACAAAAATAAAGAGCTACTGGTTGGTAGCAAGTCGCTCTTGAACATGACACTTTCACTCCACATCCAAGTCGGGTTGGGTTGTTTCATTCACCGGTCACATCACCATGATCACATCACACCATCCACATTTGGGGTTAATGCTACCAGTCCATCATGTTAGTGTCGCCGATATGTTCAAGAGAAGTCACTTAGATAATTCACCTGTGTCTCACCCGCTGCAATACATTTACGCTCCATTCTTTCATGACCGCCACCCTGAACCTTATATCACCAGATCATTTTCACCTCCATTAAAATCATTTACTCCGTTCCGTGTCATTGATGTGGGATTCATTAAGGCCCTCCTATGACGGATCGCTTCTTGTCGACATCAGCTCATTATCCAAGAAGTCGATCTAGGAACACCCCTTTCAATACTTTGAAGCTTGCATGCCTCAATGGCAAGTTTCTCACTTCCGGTGACAAGTTTACATCAATGACCTTCGACAGAAAGATTTTGCATGGTGTTCGACGCCAAGTCCTTTATTCACACCACGTGAATTTTACTACAGTACCTTGAGGATCATTATCATTATCGGTGATTCCTCTCGCGCCTGTTAACAACTTACATCATTGGCTGGTAATCAGGCTATGTCTTTTCATGTTCGACTCCAGAACATCACTCACATGGATCGACTTGTACTTTGAGTGAATATCGAACAAGATTGAAGACCCCGGATCTAGTTTCATCCATCCGGGCTGCGATATATATTCAGGAGAATAAAGACATCAGATGTACATCATTGCTGCACAAATAATCATCCAATCTATGGGATGATGGCTCTACCAGAATCATCAGTCTACACTCAAAAGATTGTTTGTCCTGTGTACATGAAAATGAATTTATAAGGCTGAGCATGGGAATGGCCGCCTCAGCCAGATCATGAAAATATTATGAAGATAATGTATTGTATTGTATCTTATTACAGGTCTCCTTCCAGCTTGAAAGAATTTCGGATCCTCATGATAAAGCATTTCACCTGACATAGAAAAAGATTAACGACCTCATGCTTTAGGGGGCAACTGTTATATAAATTTTTGGGCACTGCAACCCCAAGAATAAATGTCCATAAACCAAGGGCTCCTAAGTCCCTAAAAGTGTTGTTCCAACCCCTAAATGAACAAGGTCAACTAATTACAGCTTCTCCCAGAAGTTCTCCATGAAAAACTACTCAGAACTCGTCAAAACTGGATCATTTCACCTGCTCCATAGGCAAAGTGCATTGCATCTCACCTAAATACACACATTAGGTGCGTTGCATTTCAAAAAGACCTTCTATGGGGTGCGATGGGTGAGAAGATACCAATGGCAATGTCAATCCACGAGGTGGAGAAGCATGGAATCTTCCAGAAACTTCTCCTGTGACACTTGCCTCTCTGAATTCGACTAGGGATGAGTAAGAGATCATCAATCTCCAAGTGGAAGCAAGAACTATCAGAGGGAAGACACTACCCAAATCACAAGTTGACTCATCTCCCTTGCAGACATCTATATATGGATCCCTCATCCCAGATATCCAGAGGCTGGAATTTTGCATCTTGTAAGGAATTGCTGTTGGTTTCTTGAGGTAACATCATAGTGTTGGGTGATCTAAGCTTTTCATGAGGTGAAGAAGGGCTTACTTGCTGAGAGGATGATGCTAGGTCAAAACAACTGGTTGCAACTCTCTTGGCTCTTTCTTGATTATCAATAACGCTATTCAAGTTTTCCTCCATACTCCTATGTGATTTATGTTTTATGCATTTGTATGGTCAATTTACATCTGATCCTAGATTGTTTATGATAATAGATCCATGTTCTCGTATAGTGTTATGTTTCTTTGATTCTGCAGGTACTCTGTGAAGCTAGTTATACAAGAAAGCAAGTAGTAAAGGACTATTAGAAGAGAGAGGAATTCAGCAAGGAACCAAGCGCAAGACAGAGGTTGGTCTCCTTTATTCTTCTCTCGTCTATCTTTCATAAAGGAAAACGAAAGTAGTTTTACTTTTTTTGTTTCTAAGGTAGCTACCAGCCTTAGTGGGATTAGCAGTTCTGCATAGACACTTTTCCCTGTAACAATCATGCTGGTAACTTTTGAGATGCAGTGATAAAGTGTGAATGGTGTTACGTATCTACCATACCACTATCTTTGAATGACCTACAACTTTGAGCACAACCACGTTGAGGCTAACGGCTTTCTGAAAGCCCAACATGGGTGCTTCATACTCAATGACATTGTTCATGCACTAGAAATCCAAGAGACTTGAAACCCAATTCTTCCTATTGTTTGGGTTGATCAAGACACCATCGGATCCTAATTCATCCCGTGTCTTTGATCCGTCAAAGTACATGGTCCGCAACTTCCCTATACACAGACCGTTTGACGAACTTGTACTACTGCTACTGTTGTTTCTAATGCTACTACTACTATTGGTACAATGTGCTATACATGATTTATTACCATTAGTTGGGCAAGGAAGGAGAACCAATAGTGTGTGTAGTGGGGTTGGAGTTGGTCATGTAGGATAACACCCCAACGTTGTTTCCATGAGGCAGTTGCCAAACATGAGTTCTGTGAAGGCCAACAATTCATTCTCGCCATTGAGGGGAGTGAAATTGTGCCTCATATACCTCTTGGATACCACTTGTATTTTATTTTTTATGCCCTTGTACAAGAGCCACATGTGCCACCAATCTATAGCAAAATATGCGTTCAGCTTGCTGGACTAGTCTCTGTTGAGTAGTAAACTGTATGCTTCCGGTATGTCCACAACAACAATGTTGATGCTTTGGTCAACTCGCCTGTCATGAGATAGTCAGGTGATCACATCTTGGATTTCACCAATGGTTGGTACATATGTTTGATCAAGTTTGATTATTTGCGTGGATGTGTTGCTGCATTGTGCATTGATGTTTTTAGCAATGTAGAGTTGCACGATGTTGGCTGTCGTGCCAAAATCAACCAAGGAGTTTTGAACATTGTAGTCAAAAAATTCAAATGGGAGTAGGAATAGAGGGCAAACTGAGTTTTCTTATTCCATCTGGATTTTGTTTAACACATTGGAAAGTGACCTGAGACATGTGCTTGCTCCCTTGCTAGTAGAGACTATGATGTCCATTGTTGATTGTCCTAATGTGCACAGTAGGATGTCTCTTTGACTCTGGATCTTAGATAGCTCAAACAAACTGATGTTCACATGATTTTTCTTCATGTTATATACAATGTTGTAGTGGAGAGGTGGTAGACTTACCGAGGTGTTTGGGGTAATACTGATATTCGTGTTGTCCAGCAGAGTGTTCTACAGTTTGCTTCTCATAGATGTACTCTTGTCTGTCATTGTCTTCCCCGGCTTGCTTTGTGTTTTCTCCTTTGAGGCAGCTGGTGGATCAGCCTTCCTCAACAACAATATCATCTTTTCTTGTTCTTCTCGAACTCTAAGAGGAGCCCCTTTAATCCTAAGATTTTAATGGTCATTTTTCTTTAGGGGTTATTTCTCAATGTTCACCTTCAATGTTGCTTGTGAGCATTGATGCATGTTCACCACATACCCAGAACTTGATGCTTCATTAGATGCAACATCTTCATCAGTATCCATGCCTTCCAGTTATTCTTGCATATTTTTTTCTATGTTAAATGTATGACTGCATATAGATCTTGTGACTCACTTCCAGTATAAAAAAATAACTCTCTAGGTGATGTTATTCGTGGAATGAACAAAATTTAGAATTTGTGCACTAATAGAGGTGGAACACATAGCTCTACGTAGTTTTTGAAGTGAACTGGTTGCTACCTAATGACATGGTTCCTTGTTTCTGCCTGGGTAGATTGTTGCTTGCAGATGTGTTTTATTTATTTTTTTTAAGCTCAAACACTTCTGTTATCGAGTTCTTAATGATGTGACTAAGGGTTTCAACATCATTTTTTTCCTTGTCTCCACCTTTGCTTTCCACCACCTAGGAATTCCTTCTCACATATTTGGAGTCCTTTGTTGGTTCATCATCCTTGATGACTCCAATCGTGTGCGGGTCTTTCTCAACAACAATAGCCTTTTCACAATTTTCCAATAGTGTTGGTTTTGCAGCTCGCTTGATGAACTGCGCAATGTTGGTTGATAGTGCGGATGTGTAGTAATCAATAGTAATGGATTCATGAGGTTTGGTGTCTACTGCAAACTTTTTCAATATGCATGTAAACCTCTGATTGAAGTGTTTTACCTTTTATTTCCCCTCCATATTTAGGCTTCCCAATTCTTTGAGTAACATGGCTAGGATCTTTTCATCAGTAAATTTTTCAAGAAAAATGCATTTTAACGCACCCTAATTCTATATGGAATTGGCTGGAAGGCTATGATATCATGCAAACACGCGACCATCCAAGGTACATGGAAACAATATACATGCTACGTCATTGTACCATACCTCAAGGGTCTGCAGCTGTAAGTAGAAGTTGTCCAAATGATCTTCTATCTTCACTGTGCTATCAGGGTTGAACTTGATGTTCATTCTCTCCAACTACTTGGTCATCTTGTGTATAGCACCCGGGAGAGCCAATGGTCCCTTAGTCATCCATTCCATATTTTGGTCAACCATCTCTTCCTCTTCTTCAGAATTTGACGGTTCTGGCTCTAAGTCTATTGGTTCATCCCTTCCTCCATATCCTCTGCTATCTTCCCCTCCACCTGTTGTACTAGAGTTTGAGCCCAAGATCACGAGGGCATCTCATTGCCCCTGTCGAAAGACCGAAGGTTCCTCTCCATATTCAATAGCTTCTTTCATACCTTCAAGTGTGGCAAGAACTGCCTCTTCCACTCATGATACAAGAACCACTATGGGAGTGGTTTTTGGCTTCCTTAATGTGAATGGAAGATGTTGTATGCCTAGGATCAGTCTGACTCCCTTCGTGAACTGACAGGTGATTGGACGGACAAAGCGAAGGTGATGATATAGAATTTTATGTTCATTCCTGGGAGGAGAGAAGTAACCAACCGTAGAGTCACGTGTAGGTGAGAGGGAGTGGGATATACTACCTTGACCAGATGGTTGATGAGTGAGTGTGAGAGGATGTTCAACCATAAATAACTGGTTACCCTCCTTCTAGTGCCAGAAATGTCGATGGTGCTGAAGTCCCAACTAGACCTGACATCGTTTGGTGTGGGAGTCACATCTGGTAAGATGGCCCGGTTGCCATTATCTTAAATATTTGCCTCAGCTCTTGCTTGTCAGCATAGATAGTGGTCTGCTTTGTCTTCAAGTAGTGTGGTTTGTGTGCCCGGTGATTTCTAGTGTTACTTGTGTCAATGGTTCTTTCACCGTAGAGGGAGAGGGTGCGAGTGAGTCCCAAGTTGGATGGGAGGAAGCCCCAACTCTGCTAGGAACACACAACATAACATTATGTGTAGCTTCCAGAGGAGCATTCCACATGGATGTAGTAGTCACAACACACAAGGAAAGATAACACATAAAACACACAGTGAAGGAGTCCATGCAGGTATGACAGTCGTTATAGAAATTTTACATGAATGGTCTATCTGATGTACATGGAGGTAACCAACACTGGCAAGACAACGTTAACAACTCATACAACACATTTTCATTAATATATATGTATTACAACAATTAAATGAGTTCAGATGTTAAACACAGGTGAAAGAAACATGCATTACAAGTGTTCAAGATCACTCTTACAACAATTATAACACATGTGTGAAAACATGTTGACCTGTTACCAAGATTCTAAATTAAATGAAATTTCCAAGACACATTGTTACACCATAAATCACTAACCCTGTGGGCAAGGCGTTGGAGCCACTACTTACTCCTCAGAGAAAATATTACAAACTCTCAAGGCTATGTGGGAGGAGCTGAGGTGAAAAGTCCTTTCCATGTACAAATGAGGGGGTATTTATAGCCAAGGGTGAAACTAACCTTTGTGGATGTTCGACTTCCCTCATAACTATTTGACTTCCATGAACTTTCAACTTTACATGACTCTTCATATGACAAGTGGGTCTCTTGGAATTCCAAGTTACATTACATTGATTGAAAGTATGTCCCAGAGTAGAGATGTGGATGACATGACTCATGAAAAGACTTGACATGATAGTGCTAGTACACTCATGCTACTGCTAGTGTGAATGTCAAGCTACATTTTTTCTTGGTGATGGATTTCCTCATGGTGTGTCACAACTTCACCTCCACATGGAAAGGTGTGCAGAGTCTTTGATGGTTGTTGGGTTCACTAAATGTTGCATTCACACGTTTCTCCTTGCTTGTATGTTGGCATGCTTGATAGGTTCATCCATTCGCAAGAACATCTCTTTGCATGCATCGTTTGTTCGTCCACTGGAGAACATGTCCTTCTAAATGTACTCCCTTTCTTCATCCCATCTGTCATCGCACCATGTTTGTTTGTGTACCTGTATCTACAATTCCTTATGATGAGACGAGATCAAATCCATAAACCTCCCAGTGTACCATTATGCATGATCGCTTCAGATTAAGGTGACTAGGAGAGAAGAAAAGGTTGCGAGCTTTGGGCTAGGATGGAAGCTCCGGGCACTAATGGTGAAAAATGTGCAAAATTAACTGGGAGATGGTGACGAGCAATCTAGACCAATAGTGAATGTCCACGGGGTCTGGCTCAACTGGAAGAAAAAACTGCACAATTTTTGGGAGGATCAGTCTAGGCTATGCGAAGGTTGGGTAAAAAAATGTACGCAATTTTTGAAAGGAGCAGGCACCATTAGCTTGGTAGCCAAAACTGTGCAATTCCTGGAGGTAATTAGCAGCTATCTACCGGGACCTTGCCAACAAAAATTGTGCAATACCTGGAGGGAGCTGTCAGTCAGCTGCTAGCAGGAAAAGCTGCACTGATGCTAGAGGGCTGACATGCTAATCACCTACGTGTGGTTTTTGAGTTGAGGAGAATGTTGGGGAGTAGAGGGCTTGCTCATGAAATATGCACAGTTTTTCAGGTGAGCAGTTGGTCGACTGACTAGTGGGCTGGCTAGAAAAACTATTTTCTGAGGGAGACAGGGATAAGAACTCGGTGTTTGTCTGGCCTATTTGTGTAACTTCCTCAGTCAGGGGAGTAGGAAAGGTTTGTGGCCTCTGCACAATTTTTGAGGGGAGTTAGTCCTGGGGTGACTGTTGGGTCAAACTCTCCAGTTGGCCAGTAGGACGATTGATTGATCATCTTGCAGCAATGCAAATTGAAATGGCTTTCCTGGTCCTCTATGTTGTTTTGGGTGACATTCAATTGATTTGATGGTGGGGTGAAGGTCTAGGTGTTAGAGGGGAAGCCAGTCATCATAACTTCAGTAAAATAACTAAGTGTGTGAATGAGTGGAAATGTTCATACATGATATAGCAAACACATACTTACATGACTAGATGATGAGACGACTCAAACCATCTAGACAGACATGCTCAACATGACTAACTGATGGTGTGAGCGACAAGTGTGATGCTTGTGATTGACCATTGGATGACCATAATGATGCTTGCATGACAGTGTATATGACTCAGTGTGTGAGTGTGACAAATGTTTACATAGAGAACACAACATGTACACATGAATGAAGATCTTGTGTATGACAAGAGCATGGTCACAAGCATGACACCGACATCAACATGAAAAAATTGTATGTCGAATGATCAAGTAAGGTATGTACGAATACTCACATGAGCTCATGGGGTGAACCTGAGTGCATGTAGACATCAACTAAAACTCTCAAAGGAGGCTCTGAAATTGGATGCAGGCTAAAAGTTTGGAGGGCATTGCAACCGCTACAACAAAAAGATAAGCATTAAAATAACAATGCATATTCATATCAATAACATATAAAAAATACATCACATCATAAAGAAACACAATAATTTTATGTGGAAACCCATGTGGGAGAAATCCATAGACCTTCTTAATCTTTATATTCAATTATTTACATATATTTGTAATCTTTGACATGTTGGAGACAATTATCTCTAAGAAATTCAGCTACCACTTGCGATAGTCTCCTACCATATTTTGGCACCACCCTTGAAAGATGAAAAAAACTGCTCACTATAGGTTACAACTTGATTGAGACACCAACATTAATAATGAGTGAGCTCTAATTTACTCTACGCTGCAACCTGATTGAGCATCCCACCTACTCTTGGATTCAACCTTAATGGCGACATCCACATCCTTCTCAACTTCTATGTTGACCTCTATTTCATGTCATTTTCAAACTCGATCCATTGTCATCATATATTATTGAATTACAAGTGAAATATGTAACATGTAATATCTCTCACTATAAATTCCACAATCACTATGACAACCTACAACCACTACCACTAAAATATCAATATAAATTATTGTGACAACCTACAAGCATTGTTTCTATATCCACTATCATAAATGTCACCAATAACTACCATAAAACAAAATATCACTAGTTGTCATGTCGTTTACCATGATATTTTTTTTCCAACTAATTAGTTGGGACACTCAACCCCCTCCTTAGAACGTGTTTCCATAACACATCCAAAACCACCAGAACCCTTCTCACGGTCTCTTGAAACATGCAAAATGAATTTTAGTCATCAAATAAGTTCCAAAAGGTAATCATGCACATTTGGTTAGATTCATCTCTAAGTCTTGATTACCCATCTCCATCCAAAACACGATTTGGACAAATATAGACTATCGTAGCTCTTAAAAACCATACAGAAACTATATAAAAATTAAGGGTTCTACCAACGACCCTTTTATGGGAGCGCTTCTACGAAACAAAAATATTATGTCACTGATTCTATAGAGTTCCAGTCAGAAAATGCTAAAGATGAAACTGAATGGGATATATATTGAAAAAAAAAACTATAGACCAAATCGGGCAACCGATGTAGGTCAAAATTAAGAACTCAACATTATCAACTTGGCCCCACTACCAAGTTTTTTATTTAATAGAACTTCCAATGGCATTCAACTGAGCTAGAAATAATTTTAACCCTATGTTTTTCAGAGAATGTGGGGCTAGTCATGTGCCTCATATGGCCATGTCCTTCTGTATGCTCATGCATAACATGAGATGACCCTGGTGGCTTATTATATGTCTCTAGTGAAATGAGAGATAGGTTCATTTCCCACTCATATGAAGACCCTCGTGGCTTATTATATGTCTCTAGTGAAATGAGAGATAGGTTCATTTCCTACTCATATGAACCTTCAGTGCGAGAGATGTCACATGTGTTTCCTATTCATATAAATCATCAGTGTGATGAGGGACAATCTTGTTTCTTATTTGTATGATCCATTAGCTCTAATGTGGAATGATCCCTATATAGAATTTGAATGTGACTCAATGCAAAAAAGCCAAGCCATGTAACCAATTCATATGTGCCTCAATGCACAAGTTTTAGGCCATATAACTAGATTATGCATGACCAATCCCCATACAGATCAATTCTGCTCCATGACTTCAATCACAGAGCCAATGTAACAATTACACAATCCATAATAAAAATGAGACCATAACATTCACTAAAAATTCACCTCTGAGATATGATACTTCCCATGATCAAGTCAGAATAGATTATCAATGAAGATTTCATTGTTGTGTATTTCCTTTAATGGAAGGTCTTATTTATAGTTTAGGTTATGGCCCAGGGTTTAACTGAACCGAAAAAACATGAATTTACCAAAATATAAAAAACAAAACAATATGATTAGTGGATGCTATGATATGAGGGGAACTAATTCTTCCTTTGTGACCATGTCCCATTAGCTTGTAGCATTCGCCCAATCCACCCCTGTGACCACCCCATGAGACCTTGTCCTAGTGATCACTATACATTTTCTTAATGATGTCATCACGACCTTATTGAGCCACATGAAAACCCATGAGTGTACCAAGTGTCAACCTGTTTTAGCCTTTTTAGTAGTCATAACAAGTAAATTAATCTTACCACCTAACAACCTCTGGCTATACCATGTTTCATGGGATGCTGCCATTATTGCCACATCATGCCTTATGGTGGATTAATATGTGTCTGGTTCATGTTTCTTACATCATCATATTCGACTAAATGTACTTTGTTGTGTTTCATAGAGGATTTGATCCACATGGTGAAATTTTATTGCGTCATAAATAAATGTTAAGGATTATGCAACTCTTATCCACATCCATCATTCCTTTTAACTATTTTTATCTTGGGCCATCTAATTGGAAAGAAAGTGCATACTCTTTAGCACAATTAAAATTCATGCAAGTTTCATTTAAATCTATCATTGACCTAGACAATGAAGGGTAGATGCGCTCAAAAGGTGTGTTATCACCCAAAAAGTGATTATCTAGACATTTTCCACTAGTATGATTGAAATAAACCATGTAGTATGGGTTTTCCATATTAAAACTCACTTTCACCTTAAGAAATAATTTAGAGAACCACTAATCTTAAATTATTTCTATCTAATTAAATCACCCAATTGAAAATAACCCAGACATCCATTTAATTAATTTCACATTATTTTCATATTTGCCCATTTTGGGTAATAATTAAAACTATTTTCACCCATACATAGGAATAATTAAATAAATCACTATTTATTTATTATTCCTTAACGATTGAACTTCATTCCCTCGAAATATTTATTAAATCATTATTTAGTAATTATTTGTAATACATTTTCACCATATCACCTGCCAATAATTAAAGAAATCATTATTTATCTATTATTCCTTAATCATTACACTTTTTTCCTATGAAATCATTTTTAAATCATTATTTCGTAATTATCTCTAACCTATTTTGACTTCATCCCCTATAAATGTTTAACAAATCATTTGGATTTATAAATTATTTCACCCACTTTTCTTTATTAACTCAATCAATCATTACTTTTTGATTTAGTTGAGTAAATAAAGATTATTGACCATTTCTCTAATCTTTTCATCTCCCAAAAATAATAAAATACACATAATGGTTAAATCTTAAATATTTTATTATTTGACTAGATCTACTATAATTGAGCATTTTATTATAACTAGAGATGTTTTTCCATCGCCTCACACACATGATCACTATCATCATCATCATTTTGAGTTTGCCACATGCAAGTTCTCCACCTTGAGTTCTACCACTTTTTCTCACATTGCCCCTTTCCAAAGAGAGGAAAGGGTATCCACTTGCAATGTAGGGACACGAAAAAACCCTCCCTTGGAGGCAGACTTTAAAGACCCAAGTCAATAAATCATTCTCCATAGGAATCATCCTTCATAAGAACAATAAAAAATTATTGTCTTTGTATTGGGTTCCACTACTATAATTTTTAGCATATATTTTCAATTTATGAGAGTTTTTTGTAGGTTTTCCACTAACATTGTATGCAGATCTGAATATATTTTTTTTTGAATATTGTATGGTTTGGAGATTTCCTTTCTTTTTCCTTTTGTTGTTGGGTTGTTTTGTCACTAGCATTAAAATTGATATTTTGGTACATTCATCCAAAATCCCACACCCCTCCCCCCCAACAAATGGTGACTTTGTTGGCTCTTTGTCATCAATAAATGGCAACTCTATTGTGCTAAAACTTGATATCCATTGTTACTTTGCTTCCTTTTTTCATTTTCTCCTTTTTTATTTTTAGTGGTTTTTTGGTAAAAACTTATTTTTACGTGCTTTTCTCTTTGTTTCACACATGCACAAACTACACAAGAGATGGTAGAATTCGACCAAACCCTAGTAGTAAGAGCATAGGATCCATAATACAAGTTTCTAGGGTTTGTATGTGTTGGACGAATGTAGGAAACTAGAAAAGACCTATAATATATTGCAGGAACAAGTCAGTTTTTTTGCACTGCCCAAAAATTGTAGTTTTTCCACTTTTTACTATGTTTGAGTTATATGTGTCTGATATATGGGTTTTTCCTCATCCTTTGAGTAAACATTAGGCCTCGATATCTTCGGTTTTCCCACTTTTATGAGAATGGAAAAAACCCCTATAGGGTTTGAAGTAGACCACCATTAAATTAAAAGGGGTTTTCTTGATTTGGTAGTCTTCGATTCAGACTTGTATACCATTTCCATTCCAATCAATTAAAACTTATGTTTCAATCTCCTTTTAGAATTTGAAACTTCAATTTTCCCCATTTTTTTGTTTTAATGCATAAACATTCAAAACTCTTCTTAATTGCATCTTCATATGTAGGTTTATATGTTTCCATTTCAGCTACGATCTCGATTTTTTTATTATTGATTTTTCTACATAAAGTAGGAATTTTGACCATAGAACCCAACCCCTTTTGGTTCTTGATCTCTTTGTCTCCATTTTGTTTCATTATATTTGTTCTTTTGGTGTTGTTTTTAGCCTCCTTAGGTGAAAAGTAGAGTGTGTTTAAATATGTTTACATTTTTTTCATATTAGTTACATTTTGTATTCAACAATTTAATTTTCAAGAACACATTTTACATTTTATGAAAACTAGTGCAATAAGACATATTTACACACTCACTTCACACCTTACGTGAACATGTAGGAACTTATTACAGGGTAAGTTCCTTAGAAGGAACAACAAAGGACACTACTCACAAACATATCTCAAATCAATATGCTAGTATTCTTGACATCGTTAAAACCCTCAAAGAGGGAAATAGTCCACAACCTGAGCCAATGCGGTCACTTCAGGCAATTTATTAAGAAAATAATGAAAATTTACATAATGCTCTCTCATGAATGGTTACCCTACAAATGACCCTCCATACTCTTTAAATAGAGATCATGGACCAATCAAGTGTTAAGCCACATATCAAGTGTTGGAAATACTGAGGAGAGAATAAACCGTCAGATCACTTCATGTCTAGAACATATCGTGACCATCAGATTGTAAGTTACAAAAGTACATAGTAAAGAAACACACTTTACCTAACTCTACACTAGACCAAGTTATACTTAACTATTTCCTATGTGTCAGAATATCCTAACATCCCCCATTAAGAACAACTTGGGATAGGATTGAATTATGTACAAATATGACACAATAGGAGAAGGAAGGAGGCATTAGAGCCTATACCCCCTTAGTGACAACTTCCTGAAATCCAACCATAAATCGAAGTTTGGTAAACTTTTCCTCTGTGAGAGCCTTTGTAAAGATGTCTGCAACTTGATCATCTATTGAATAATATTACACTTCAATAACATGGTCATGAATGAGCCTTCTGATGAAGTGCCTGTGTAGTTCAATTTGTTTGTTGTGCTAATGTTGGACCGAATCTTTTCATGTTGAATGGAACTTTGATTATCACACCAAAGTGTAATCAGATGCTGCTACTGAAAGCCAAACTCTGACACAATCTGATGAAGCCACAGGGATTCCTTACTAGCTTCTACGGCACCACGATACTCTACTTCTGCTGAAGAAAGAGAAATGGCACTTTGTTTCCTGCAAGCCCATGTAATAGGTCCTAAACCAAGAGGGAACACATAACTTACAGTAGACTTCTGATCATTAGGGTCACCAACCTAATCGAAATCAGTGAAACCAACCAATAAAGGAGATGCTTCTACACTGTAATGAATTCCAAACTAAACTATACCTCGAACATAATGAAGTATTATTTTTGCTTCTTTCCAATGACTTTCATGTGTTTTTTGTATAAATCGAGCAATAAGGCCACCAACAAAGGAAAGGTCAGGACGAGTATGGGTCAGATACAAAATGTTTCCTACAAGTTGATGGTATAAGGTAGCATCAAATTTAGGGGAAGTACAAGTGACTGAAATTTTGGCTCTAAATTGAAAGGGAAAAGGGGTTGGCTTACAATCTTCCATCTGAAAATGGCGTAGAAGATCACAGGCATACTTGGACTATGAAAGGGAAATACCTTCTTTGGATTGCAAGACTTGAAGACCGAGAAAATAATGAAAGTGTCCTAAGTCTGCCATTTCAAAATTATTTCTTAAGGATGGAATTCACGTGGCTTATAAGGTTGGGATCACTACGAGTAAGGATAAGATCATCAACATAAAGAACAAGAATGATAAGTGACTTTCCCACTTTCTTGGTGTAGACAATATTGCCAAAATGACACCTAGAAAAGCTAGTTTCTAAAAGAAAGCTATCCATTTTGCAATACCAAGCTTGAGGGTCGTTATTGATACCATAAAGATATTTCTTAAGCTGACATACAAGGTTGGAGTTTGTTTGTATAAAGCGAGTAGGTTGTTCCATGTAGATTTCTTCATGCAAGTCCCCATGGAAGAAGGAAGATTTAACATCCATCTGATAGACTTCCCATTTGAAAGAGGCAACAAAGGAAAGCGCAAGGTGGATAGAGTTCATTCTGCCAACATGGGAGAAGGATTTAGTATAGTCAATTCCTTCAACTTGTGAAAAACCCTTATCAACAGGACAAGCTTTATGTTTATCAACTTTTCCATCTGGTCCATACTTGGTTCTATAAGCCCATTTCCATCTAATAAGTTTTTGTCCCTTTGGAAGAGGAACAAGATCCCTGTATCATTTCTAATAATGAATGATATTATTCATTCATAGTTGTGTCCCAATTTGGATGGCCTGAAGTTTCTGCAAAGGTGTCAGGATCATAATTTGTTGAAGCTTGAGCAAATAAAGAAGAGGCTTTATCAAACTAAGAAAGTGTACATCGATGATCTATAGGATCACTGACAAGAGCACCTATTGCATCCTGAGTAGCATGGACCCATTTTGGAAGCTAAGGAGCTAAAGGAGGACCTTGAGAAGGTGTGGGAGGATTGTCTTCCTCGCTATCATCATCCAAAGAAGAAATGTTTTCAGAAGTAGGAGGGATAGAGAGAGGTGGCACACCTGCCAAACTAGGCTCGTAGGCTAATATACGTTCAATAAACCTTACATCTCTTCTAATGATAACATTTTTGGACTTAAGTGGAATAAATCTCATCAGAATATGGGCCCATGCTTCACTTCCAAAAAAATGAAAGTGACTTACATCTGGTTTAATTGAGTTCCATTCTTCTTCTGGAGTGATATTCTTTAAAACATTAGTAGGACTGCGATCTACTATGTAATTTGCATAGTTAATTGTTTCTGCCCAAAAATTAAGACTAAGTCCTTTAGATTGAAGCATACAATTAGCCATTTCATTTAAGGTGTGATTCTTCCTTTCAGCTAAACCATTTTGTTTTGGAGTATATGGAACAGTATGTTGCATTTGAATTCCATTCTTAGTGCAAAAGTTGATGAATTTGTCGAGATCTTAGCTTAATAATTTGATGTCGAGATTGTTTTTCAACAAAGGCTTTAAAGTCCAAGAGCATGATAAATACTTCACTCTTGAGTTTTAGAAAGTATACCCAAGTGCATCTAGAAAAATCATCAAGGAAAGTTAAGAGATACTTGTAGCCAGAGAATGAAACAACTGGAAGTGGACCACATAAATCACTATGTACAGGTTGTAAAGGGGCTGAGGCATGCCAAGAGGCACGTTTTTCAAAACTATCCCAATGATGTTTTCCATGTACCCATCCAGAACAAAAACCATATCTACAAGATACCATTGGAAGACCTGTCACCATATTTTATTTACATAGACTCTGGAGGGAGTGATAGTTTAAGTGACCAAATCGCTCATGCCAAAGTTTGCTCACTTCATTATTATGAGTAATAAATACCAAGGGAAGATTTGATGACCCAAAGTTGTTAAACTTATACAACCTTGTAGAATCATCAGCAATGTCGGTAGCTAAAAGCTGTCTAGGATCTCTTAGGTTCTTAATTACAACACCGTGAGGTGAAAATTCAATGATTTTACCTTCACCTGAATGATTTATCTGACAAACAGATAGAAGGTTGCAAGATAAGGTTGGAACACATAATACATCATTAAATTGACCATTGTCTAGATGAACAGTTCCTGTCCCTACAACACTAAGAGATCTTTCATCACCAAAATATATATTTTTGGTGTTACAATCATTTAAAGAAGAAAACATGGCTTTGTTTTTGGCTATCCGATAAGAATCTCCAGAATCAATGAGCCACTCATGCGAATAAGAAGAAGAATATACATTTAGTGCATAACCAGACCGAGATGCTTGACAACCACATGAAGAAAGTGCTATTCCTGAAGATGAAGTTGAAGTTGAAGAGTGCTCCAAATGGATGTTATGCTTCTTCATTGCTACTTCCAAGGCTTCCATCTTCTTAAAGCATTTAGATTCTTAGTGTTCATCTCGATTACAAAAGTGACAATGTCTATCATTATTCTTCCCTTTGCTTTTGTTTGCCTTATCATTTTGTTGAAATGAATTTTCATTTTGAGATTGAAATTGCTTAGGACCCTTGTTTGTTTTAGAACCATTCTTTTTAGGAGACTGCTTCTTAGTATTCTTTGAATTTGGTTGTTGCTGGGTGGCTAAGGATTTCTTATAAGAGTTTCTAAGATTAAGAAGACTAAGATATAATAGTTTTTCTTTTTCTCTTATTAAATAATCACAAAAGGCATCAAAAGAGGGGGACTTGTAGTCTTGTAATTGAGAAAGAAAGGCTTCTCTAGTAGAATGGAAGGTGGAAACAAACACAGAGTAGGCTAGCCCCATCGTAGTAAGAATGGAATAGATAAGGCTACCATCTTCTTTCTTAACCTTAACACCTTCCAAGAGAAGTCTAAGGGTATTGAACTTGGACAAAAAATCTTCAATGGAAAAAAAAATTATTGGGGTCTAATGTAAGCAACTCATTTTTGAGTTGATGGGTTCTAATTTTATTTTTAATTCCAAAAACTTTAGTGAGTTTCTTCATTGCTTCATTAGGAGTATCAAGTTCTATGATATGGAATCTAAGGTCTGGAGAAAAATATATTCCTATCAACCCACATTCTTGATCTTGCCTATTTTCCCATTGGGCTACCTTATCTTCATCTTGAGGTTTGATTTCTTGGCCTGAGGCTATTTGATGCAGGATCATAGACTCGGAAAAATACTTTGTCTTTATTAAAACTAAGGGGTCTCATGTTTTTGAGAAAATATTAAATCTATGTAAATATTAATAGGCTTTTGAGTGATTAAATTATAATTTAATATGAGAGAACTTGGTCACTTGAGGATGTAAAGGGATGAGAGTTTTTTCTAAATATTAATTTAGAGATTAGTTTCATTAATTTTGGGTGAGAGAGTATCCTTAGGGATTCAAGAGTGATTTTAGGATTTTGTTCAGATATTTGAGGCCTTTGTTGAGTGATTAAAGGGATTTGAACCTAAATTGGTTCAATTCAATTTGTATAGATTAATGAGCTTCAAAGGCAAAAAATAGATCAGGTAGACTTGAATAGTGAGAGTGTGAGAGTGTGATTGAGAGTAGGTTGAACAGCCAAGGCTGTAAGCCTTCAGGCGATTGTGAAGGGCCACAAATCTGGAATATCTGGCCAACAAGAGTTTGTAAGTAATTTGTTTTGGTTTCAGATTATATAAACATTGGTTGATTGGTTGTGAAAGTTAAAAGTATTTCTGGTTAAATGTATATATATATGGTTGAGGTATCGATCGTTGGAAAGATCGACCAAAGGAAGTGTGCAATAAAAGAAATTTTAAGATCAATTTATGCGCCCAAGCTGAAAGGATGGATATTAATATAACAATTGTTAACTGTGTTGAATAAATCCATGCATGAGTTTATTTGTGTCAAATAAGGAACTCGATTTTAAAATCGGATTGGTTGATATGTAGCACAGGAGAAATTGGGAATTGAATGTAGGAGGGCGCAGAGCTATGTTTTAAAACTCTGTTGGAATTCAATTAAAAAAATTGTTATGTTTAAATAGCAGTGACATAGTTTGAACAGCGTGGCAAATGAGTGGCTTCGGCATATCGAGTTGGAAAGTCGAATTCATGGAGGTGCACACATTTTTGTGAAAATTAATTGGACTGTTGTGAATACTGGGTTTATGTTGCAATTGAAACATTGTTATTTAAATACGCATAACACTGGTATGAAGATTTCAAGACACAAATTAATGAATTTCGATTATGATATGCATTAATTTGCTGAACCAGTTCTGTTGAATGTAATCAATGGCAGCAATTGCTATTCGTTTAGTGCGTTGAAGTACAGGTGTAATCGATTGCTGAATTTACTATTGGTTGAAGCGCGTTCTGGACAGAACTATGGACGGAATTAATTGGATGTTGGCTTTTAGTAAGTCAATATCGATTTTACATAAAAACTGAATCGTGGAAATGTCAAACCCAGCGTTAGGAATTAAAAGGTTGTGTTTCATTTTTAAGAACAGGTTGGGAAGACTGAGCAGCGTTGAATGGTAAAGGGAATGCGTGGTTTAAATTTGTGAATTGACATTTGAAATTGCAGAAATAGCCAGCGTTATGAAATCCAAGACTGCGTTTATATATGTTTCATAAGTTGCAGGTGGGAATCGATTGGATAGCGCTGGGAATGGAGTCGATTGAATGAAGAACACAGGATATAAGGTATTGCCGGAGGTAACTTGAATCTGTTGAATTTGATTCAGAAGATTGCTGAAAGTCGATCGATGTGTTAACTGCGTTAATGCTGAGTTGAAAGTTTAATCAGTCCAGAAAGAGGACTGTATGATCTCATAGAGAAAGTAAATCAAATGGTCTGATAGTGCGATACAGGAAAGTGAAGGCAGCGCCACATTAATGTTGGTGAACCAGATTCGATGTTGAGAGCGCGAGGCGGTGAATGGTGAGTAGTTGCATGTTTATTGGTTGTGTATTTTTTTAAACTGGTTCATATGTTGAAAAGCAGAATCGATGGTTAAGATGTGTTAAATAATGGACACAATAAATTTGGGGTTTCTTAAATCTCAATTTGTTGAGTTAGGCGCATTGAAGAGAGGGACTTGAATTTTGAAACATTGGGAATGTTGAATTGATTTGGAATTACATTTTGTATGTATGTGAGGTTACAAGCTTCTACATATTTGTTGAAAATTGCCGTGTATGGAAATTGAATTGGGGAATTGTTTGAGGCGCATGTTTTTACATGCATGAGTGATGGAGATCCTGGGTATTGCAGGCTCTGCCTGTGTCACTATTATGTAAAGACCTTTACTTCTAAGTAAATCCACAATGTAGGACCACCATTGGAAGTAGTTGGTGCTGTCAAGAATAACTTGGCATAGACTTTCCATTTTAATAGAAATTGAAGTTATAGTTGTTGAAAATAACTGTTCCAATGGAAAGATGTTGAAAAATTAAGCTAATTAAAAAAATGGCTCCAAAAACAGATTCCCGATCAAGAAGTTATGGCTTTTTGAAGAAAAGTTGTTGAAGATGCCAATGAAGTGAGTGAATGTGTGGAACTGAATGATAATGTTCTATTTAAAAAAGCCCCCCCCTTTCCAAACTTAATCTAATTAGCTCACTTTAAAAAATATTTTATGTGACTCACTTTTATAAATAAGTGAAAGTCACTTTTACAATGGTACTTTATGAGCTACCCACTAAATTGTAACTTAAATAAAAGATAAAGAGACTTTAGAATTATAAATGACTCGCTTTTTATAATAGGTGATAAAATTTTACATAAAGCAACTTTAAAACATAAGATACATGTGTTTTTTGAAAAAGTAACTTAACAAAAAGAAAGACTTGAACTCAACACCTCTATTCTCATAAAGTAACTTTGCACCAAGTGAGCTAGTTTAAAAGGTTAATAATTTTTGGAAAAGAGGAAGGGGGTTTGGTTTTTTTTTTTTTTATTATTTCTATAGTCACTGAAGCTTTGGGGTGTGTGCTTACTTGAAAAATCCGTTTTTCCCTACAAAACAAAAACCACAAAACCCAGCATGAACATAGAAAAAAACAAACTTTACGACTTGAAGTTAGATTTAGCTAGAAACTAAATATTTTTCTCAATGTTTCTGATTTTTCGAGATCACACTAAGGCATGCCGAAAAAGAGCATATGCATGAGAAAAATCCTTCCTTTCTATTTCTGATTTGCCCAGATCGCACAGAGTCATGGGGAAAAGAGCATATGTAAAAATGAAAAGTATAGATCCAGTAATAAAAAATAGAGAAATAAATTGTTAGGTCAAGATACTAATAGTGTAACCCCTTATCGTTATTAGTACAATCCCCTTATTATATTGTTGTGCCCTTACATTATTATTGTTATGTTGGCTCTGATTATATTATGACCCCTTAGAATCCTATATATAGAAAGGAGGTCTTGTCATTTGTATCATCTAAGAATTGTTCATTTGTGTAATGTGAAGGAGGTTTCCCCCTCGAGGAGGCTTATTTCTAAGGTGTTGATCTATCTTTTCTATCTTTTTGTGAGCTGGTTTCATAACATTTGGTATTGGAGCTTGGGATTCTAGGGTTTCGCTCCTCCAAATAGGTCATCATGGAATTTTCATTATAACATTTTCTGTGACATTTCCGAAGCTAAAAACAAAAAACATTTGAGAAGAAATAGTTCTGAACCACGTATCCAAATTTTGGATTTTGTCTCACTATATTTTTGGAGATATGATATGAGGAAGTTATAGTTTTTGCAAGCTCCAGAATTTCATCTAAAATAGGTCATCGTGGAATTTTCACTATAACTTTTTCACTACGAAGTTTGAGAAACTAAACCAAAAACCCATTTGAGAAGAAATCAATTTGAACCTTGGCTCTGAATTTTAGATCTTGCCTCGCTATATTTTCGGATATATGATCTGAGGAAGTTAGGGTTTTTGCAGACTCCCGAATTACATCATAAACAAGCAACATTGGGAAAATCGTCATAACTTTCTCCCTGAGAAACAAATTAAAATTTTGTATGATGTTACAGAAAGAGGACGGACTGTACTTTGTTGTGCATAGGTTTAAGATCTGAAGTTCAAAATAGCGACATGTGGGACGTCGTACAAGTTCGATCTACTGAAACATTATAAAATTAGGTCGTCTTAGGAGAGTGGGTATAACTCTTTCTTGGAAAATCAAATTCTGGTCAGACTTACGGTTTTAGAAAGAGGACTCAGAGCTGGTTTCATAACATAAATAAAACGAAATAAAAAGAGATAAAATAAATAAAAACTGCAAATAAACATTTTATACCTCCAGATCTTTAAAATCACATAGCTATGGCTACCATAAACCTTTTCGCATGAAACTAAAGGGGTTCCTCATTGGAACAGACACTGCTAACATAATACAACAGTCCTCTCGTCTCGAAAGCTGTCAGAAATAGTAGATCTAGGAAACGACAATCAGATGTAGTTGTATCAGCTTCAGATTCAAATCACCAATGGATGCGGCCCTCAAATAGCTCTAATACCATGTAGGAATTTATAGGGTAAGTTCCTCAGATAGAACACCAAATGAAACTACTTAAAGACAGATTAATACACTAGTATTCTTGACATGGCTAAAACCCTCAAAGAGGGAAATAGTTCACGACCTGAGCCAACGCAGTTACTTGAGGCAATTTACTAATAAAAGAATGAAAATTTACATAAGCTTATCTTATGAACGATTACACTACAAATGACCCTCCATGCTCTTTAAATAGAGATCATGGACCAATCAAGTCTTAAGCCATGGATCAAGTGTCAGTAATATCGAGGAGAGAATGAACCGTCAAATCACTTCATGTCTAGAACATATCATGACCATCAGATTGTAAGTTACAAAAGTACTTAGTAAAGAAACACAATTTATCTAAATCTACATTAGACCAAGTTATACCTAACTATTTCCTATGCATTGGAATATCCTAACAAAACATGACCTTTGCTATCACCTCTAAGAAAAGATCACAAAATTAACCACTTAATATAACCAACATAAGTTTAATCCCAGTTGGGCACTAGGAAAAACAATTTAATAGTTAGGTTAATGTTCGTGAGGTAGAAATCCCAATAACCCGCCGATCACTTTACATTAAGACATAGTGATTGTCCTCTTAGGTTTCTTGAAATCCTCCCTAATCCAATGGTCCAAAGACAGTGCTGAGTAGAAACCAGTTAATGGGAGTAGGGTCTAAGCCAAGGATATTGACAATTCCCTTTGAAGCTCCCACTTCTTGGTTTGGAACCGAAGTCTAATGCTGACAACCAGAAGCTAAGATTTTCTCACCCCTATTGGATAAAGGTAACCATAGTTTCATTTCATAAGATTAAAACACCCTATTTGTGGTGGTCGGGGGAAGCAACCATGCCTTTTAGCTTACCTTTTATTCAACTCTTTACTTATAAACATTAGATCGCAAAAGTAAGAGATTGTTTGGAAGACCATCAAAACATAGACCTAGGATTTGTTTGAGATGTAGTTAATCTTTAGGCTTGATGCCATTTATTTTTATTTTATAGGGGAAGTTTGTTTGAACTAGAGTAGCGGTACATTGTATTTTGCCTATAGATTCTGCCACTGCATGTTCTGTTTTCCTTCTCCCCATTGTTCTTTTTCTTCATCCTTTTCCTATAGCCTTTAACATTATCTTTCTCTTGACATTTGTGCCCCCTAGAAATTTGTCTTTTAGAATTCATGGTCTTCATCATTGGTTTCCCTTAGGGCATCCATTAACACCTGCTAGACAAGTCAAGGTCCCTCTCCCTAGTACACTTTCAGACTTTATTATTTTTCATTCATTTTCTTCCTCTGAGTCTAAGTACTCTCCACCATATACCACTACCTTCTAGTGTCAATTCTAGGAGTAATATTGGTCCTAATGCATGAATCAATAGTAGAGGAAATATTGGCATACGTGTTGGACATAGTAAGGGTCCCCCTCTTAGAGGTTACATTGGAATCTCAAAAGAAGTGATTATCAATCAACCATTGCTTCCCTACATGTTTGATTTGAATCTCCCAGATTTGAATAATCTCATTAATGATTCTATTTAGCATGATCCTAATTTGAAACCCACACCAACCAAGGTCCCACCCGCCATCCCCATGTTCAAAGGGAAATTTGGGGAGGACCCCACTAACCAAATTTTATCTTTTCACATGTTTTGTCCATCCAATTCCGTAATGGAGGATTCCATTCATTTCGACCTCTTCTAATGCATCCTCACCGACTCATCCACAAAATGGTATGTAGACTAACCCCATGTGTCACATAAGGTCTTTGCAACCCTTTCTAATGCATTTTCATCCCACTTTAAGTTACCTATATTTTATGATATAGACACCATACTTTTGACCTCCATTTTTCCTTTTCAACCTGGGTGCTTCACTCAATGGACCTCTTAGACATCACCTGTGTTCATGGCATACTAAAAAATAACCCTAATTTGATTGCATATTAAAAAATATCTCTAAAGTCAAATTATTTAACCCCCTACCAATATATATCCAATAAACGTTCCTAATTTAAAAAACCATCAATTTCACTAGATATTATAGGCATCATTTTTTTCATCAAAAGAAATTCATACTTGCTTATATTTTTTGATTAACTTTGAGCTCAATTTTTTATACCTGGAAATATAAAAACCATTTACCCCTATATATCCTACAATATATTATGCCATTTATTCCTCAATATATATCACTAATAATGAATACATGTGGTATAGTACATCTCCCCCAGCGAAGCCCCCATGCTTATTTATTATGTCTACGAATGACAGAGAAGTTGGATCTTCTACAAAGCTCTGGAATTTAGAGACCGAGTTTTCATAGATTAGTTCCTAAGGTCCCTCCTTACACCAATTGGTATATATGTGGCATTAAAATTCCCACAACCTAAAGAAGAATCCATTCATAACACTGTATAATTTGATCTAATATATGGCTAATCAGATTATGTCTAAACCATTTTACTTGACCTTCCTCAACCTATTGCTTCTTCTACATTCGAGCAATCTCATGTTGTAGGCAGTGTGATTGGATTGATCTCTAAATAGAATCCTTCCTCATATCCGCACAAGCTTATGGGATATAGCCAACCTCAGTGGGGGCCAGTATCAGATATACTTATCCTCCCCTTTAAACACCACATGTTAACTCATACCAAGGCACAAGTACTTGTTATGCGTTTCCCCATTCACATCAATTGATGTTGGTGTGCTAAGATATGGTATGTTCTATGATTATAACATTTTACTTCTTTTTCTTATTATATTCCACAGATTAGCAATCACATGTACATAAAGTAAAGTGCAGATAGAACATTAAACGATCGACAGAAAATAAGCCAATACAAGAGACACAAGATGTGGCGGCTAGCCAGGGACAAACCCCACAATGTGTGGGGAAACCCTTTGATCAAATCTTCTTTTATCTTCAATAATTCAGTAGAGAGAAATAGTACAATAAATATGATTTATTTCAGTAGTAGTAAACCCTAGATCAGCAGCATCAGCATGAGCAGTTTCATCACCAAACAGGGCAGACAATATCTCACAAACCGACCGTCGGATCGACATGATTCCACCACCAAAATTTGCAGCTTCTAGAGGAAGTTTAGATGAACCTATAGTGCAGTTCAAGTGAGGAGATCTTCTAGTCCAAGCAGGTCAAACTTTACTTCTATAGTTGTAGCTTCAGTTTCAGCAGCTTCCTTCAAACTAGGGCAGTCGATATCTTGAAAACCGTCCATCGGATTGACTTGATTCCACCACCAAAAGTTGTGGCTTTCAGAGAAGGATTATATGAACCTACATCGTAGTTTAGATTAGGAAATATTCTAGTGCACGTAGGTCAAACTTTACTTCTGCAATTGCAGCTTTAGTTTCAGCAGCTTCCTTCAAACTAGGGCAGTCGATATCTTGCAAACTGTCCATCGGATTGACTTGATTCCACCAACAAAAGTTGTGGCTTTCAGAGGAGATGCAGATGGACCTACAGTGCAGGTCTAAGGAGGAGATCTGATTGTCAACACTAGTCAAACTTTGGATCTATAGTTGCAGCTTCAGGTTCAACAACTTCTGGCTTCACGTGCATGAGAGAAAGACCCTTTTCTGCGCAATAGAGAAGAGACTCTTTTCTGCGCAGTAGAGAGGGAGAGATGTGATGAGATCAGTGAGTCCAAATGAGGAAAATTCCTCCTATATTTATAAATAACGTTGGTGTTTGAATAGATGCGATTGTTGGGCTTCTGAGCCTACATGAGTTGTAGGCCGGCTTGATAATAATTCCATAATCAAAATAAATTCATATCTCCATGAATACTTATTAGAATCAGATAATATTTATATCAATCCTACACCTCTCGACGAGAGGAATCTAATAAGAATATTACCAACCATGAATAAGATGACCCACATGAAGTTTTTCCCTGGTTGCCAATTTAACACTCCCTCTCAATTAGGGAGAACTTCATCTGCAATGTGTCTATCAGTCGTTATTATTCATCCATCAAATACACTACCCTATATAGCCTAACCCTTGCCCTACTCTACTCTATTCTGCCTGTTCTACTTTGTCTTTTTCTGCCCTGTACTGATCTATACTATTCTATTGTGTTCTGCTCTACTCTTGCATTGTTCTGTTCTGCTCTGCTTTTGTCCGAATTATGAAGAGGAAGAAATGATCGAGGATGTATCATACTGACTCAAAGTTAGTCTCAGAGCATGTACCACTAGTTGCAGACCAGTCTCAACCAACCCATATTCAGCATTATAGTGAGCACAACTCCACAGGTCCCAGACGAGTATCATCCTCCACTGACTCAAAGTCATCCTCAAAGTGCATACCACTTGTCCCAGACCAGTCTCAACCGACCAAAACTTAGCTTCATATTAAGTACCACTCCTACCACTAGTCCCAGACCAGTATCGCAGTCTCGGAGAGTGTACCACTAGTCCCAGACCAGTCTCAACTGACCCCAAGTCAGCGTCATAGTATGTACCACTCTCACTAGTCCCAGACCAGTCTCAACCGACCCGAAGTCAGTGTCATAGTATGGTATGATGCCTACCACTGGTCCTAGACCAATATCATTGATCCCAGATCAATGGAGGTCATCCTAGCGTAGGGAGTATAGTAGATACAATGATTCATCCATCGGTACTACTATGGTCCCTAACTTCATTTCCCTACTCATTGATCAGATGAGAGGTACTTCCCATGAGTCCAAGACTGCATGGGTAGGATGCCTCACAGGAGAACTAATCAATCTTGTCCTCACAGGAGAACACATAAATCCTACTACAATCGCCATGGAGAACACATCATTCTATGCCGCCATGGAGAACACATCAATCCAGGCCTCATAGGAGAAAACATCAATCCTGCTACATTTGCCAGGGAGAACACATCAATCCAAGCCTCACAGGAGAACACATCAATCCAAGCCTCACAGGAGAACACATCAATCCTGCTACAGTTGCCATGGAGAACACATCAATCTAGGCCTCACAGGAGAACACATCAATCCTGCTACAGTCGCCATGGAGAACACATCAATCAAGGCCTCATAGGAGAAAACATCATCCTGCTACATAGGAGAGCAAATCATCCTGTTCCACAAGAGATTGAATCATCTTATCGCACAAGAGAGTGAATCATCTTGTTCCAATGCACACCACCAAGGGAGGGCGAGTCACCCTATGGTCGTATGTTGCCCCAGTAAGAACTGAAAGTCCTTAGAGCTCCTAGAGCTCAATGTATGTAGCATGCAGGACCCTTGTACAAGGGTTTCTTGACAACTCTAATTCATTTGGGAAAATCACAAATTAGATCTTTCCTCGGGGCTTTGACAAGGTGTATTGACCTGTACATCATCTTAATGCGATGGAGCCTCCTTTCTCATTGACTTACCATATCCTAGATGATGTCTATCTGTTGGAGCAATCGACAAATACGGGATTCCTCAGTAATCAAATCCCACCTCTAGTTGTTACAGAGAATCGCAGTGGTATGTGTTGAAACAACTCATTGAAGAGCTTTCCCAACCAGGCAGCTTCATACGAGATCATACTCATAGATATGTATTTGGTCTCGGCAATGCTTATGGCAACCGACTTTTGCTTCCTGCTCATCCAGTATATCGAAGCAGAATCCAAAAAGAAAGAGCACTAAAAGTGCTCTAGTGATCCTCCACACTACTTGCCTAATTAGCATTCGAATAATCATGCAGTTTCATATTTATGGTAGTGTATCTCAATCCATCAGAGATTGTGTCCTAAAGACATCTCAGAAGATTCTTGGCACCAATCTAGTGAAGCTCAACCAAATATGAGCTCACAATGCTAACTACAAAACATATGTTCGGATGGAGATTCACCAAGAACATCAATGGGGATGAGTTTTTTTTGAAACTCAGAGGCATTTCCCAAATCTGGTTCGACATCACTACCATATAACTTCTGAAAGTTAAGATTCCCGAGGTAGTCACAAGATTGCAGTCCATCATACCAAATCTTTTCAGAATCTTCACCACATATTTTACTTGAGATAGGAAAATTTCCCTTAGATTTTGCCACAATTCAATTCCTTGGTTCTTCATTTCAAATTCAAAAGCCAACTCCCTCTTACATTTGTGGATGAGAGGGTATGCACCTATTAGAAAGAGGTCATCCATGTACAGCACCAGTCTGAGAGGTTTTTCATCTTCAACCTTAAAGTAAAGGTTAGGATCATTTTCACTCCTAATGAATCCCAGCTTCATCAAGTAGTTATCGATCCTCTCATACCATGCTCGGGGTGCTTGCTTTAGCCCATAGAGAGCCTTCTTCAACCTGCATACATGAGATTTTCAATTATAAATCTCAAATCCTTCAAGGTGCTCCACATAGACCTCTTCTTTTATCAAACCGTGCAAAAACGTGGTTTATCCATCTGATGTAGGATCCATCCTTGTGAAGCCACAAGGTCTATGATCAAGCGGATGGTCGTATATCTGGAAACATGTGAAAATATCATAGTCTATACCTTCCTTCTGGGAGAAACCATGAGCAAGAAAATGAGCCTTATACTCTTTCGTACTTCCATCTGCTACATGCTTTATCTTGTAAAGCCATTTGGAAGTAACAAATGTCTTTTCCTGGGGTCTGGGAACTACTTCCCAGACATCATTCTTCATAATAGACTCATATTCTTTGGTCATAGCATCCTTCCATACCTGATGCTTGATCGCATCTGAGAATGATGAAGGCTCATTTTGAATGATCATGCTCATGATGGTCAGGTATCCTTGATACCTATTAGGTTTCTTACTTTCACGAAAGTTTCCTTGGGGTGTAGCATGTCCTTCAACATCATCGAGTATCCCCCTAAGCCATGAAGACCTCTTCCTAAAAGAGGAAGGCTCATGTGGATGAGGATCAATTGGATACATGGGTTCTTCTACATTAGGCATTGATTCATCATCCTTTTCTTTCGGTTCCCTGGTGTCGACTTCTTGACAGCTCCTCAAAGTCGAAAGATTGTCCACCTTGCTAAGAGCCATATCTCCATCAAAGGTAACATCATGACTAATCATGACTTCCCTTTGACTGGCAAGCAACATTTCCTCAGAAGTCTTGGAACCCAATGCTTCAAGAGGGCATCGATTTTGTACATATATGGCAGTGTTTGTAGTTTCAGCCCTCAGAAACTTCGAAAGTCTTTGATCATGTAGCATGGCCCGGATAGCTTCCACAATTGTACGATTATTCCTTCCCACCACACCATTCTACTCAAGAGTATGTGGTGCAATAGTCTCCCTCTCAATGCCAGCCTTAGATATGCCTGAGTGAACCAACTGTAATATATCATAGGACTTGTTTTGGCTTGAGGGGAATGGTCCCCTTTCGAGCTTTCCTTTGGCACATCCTGAACATACACCTTCTTTCTCTACTCAGAATTCAAGCATCCCTATCACCATTTGTCTTACACTAAGTATAGCTTTATAATGAAGGGGGTAAACCTCTAATGCCAAAGTTCAGACTCAAGAGATGTGTCATAAGACATGGTACCTAGCAGACTTCCGTTGACCTGATATAATGAATCAACATGAAACCCAAGAGTAAAGGCATCTTTAACATTATTTTTCGATACACATACCTTGCCATTGTTGAAGGTTACCTTGTAGCCTTTGTATTCCATTATCGAGATGGACACTAGGTTCTTTTTGAGGTCAGGTGCATTTAATACATCCTGGAATTTCTAGCCTTCTTGAATGGTTGTCCTCTTCCTTGATTCCTAGCTCTCCTCTTACCTTTGCTATTGAATTTTTCACTCCTTTGATTGCCTCCAGAGGGATTTTGGTCATCGTCCTGATGTGAGTCCTTTCTATCAGGGCACTCCATTGCATAGTGACCTGCTTCATCGCAGATGTAACACTGTCATTTTCTTCCACCCTTAGGTCCATCCTTTCCTTTTGATTTAGTCCCGGAAGTATTTCTTTTCTTAGCATGACAAGAAAAGGCAGCAGGAGGAATTTTAGGCATGGGCATTTCTTGCTCTTCTTCCCTTGTTTCTTCTTGAATGCATCTAGCCATTAATTCGTCAAAACCAGGAATTACATTATTGTTCAGAAGAGTAGTCCTGAACACATACCATTTGGATGGTAATCCTCCAAGAGTGGTGAGTGCCATTTCCTTGTCAGTAATAGCCTCCCCAATAGATAGGATACCATTCTTGATCTCAGTTATTCTTAAGAAGTATGCTTGCATACTCTTATCTTTGCCCTTCTTGATTTCCCTCAGCTTATTTTTAAGAAGAAAAACTTGATTTGCATCATTAACTTGAAATAAACTCACTAGTCTATCATAGATTTCCTTGGAGGTGTTCAGGTCAAATATGTAGACCACCAATTTCTTGTTGATAGAGTCCCAAATGATCTTCTATTTTGACTTCTACGGTTTTCCATTTGTTCCATGTAGCAGTGGATGCATTTGATGGAGGCTCAACAATATTGCCTTTTACATGGTCCAGCACTCCTCGATATTCTAGGGTTATCTTGATAGACCTCTTCCAACATTGATAGTTAGCTTTCTCATGAAGCTTGCCTTCGGTAGAGTGTTGAGGACCCCATAGTTCTTTTAGAATAGCCTCGCCAATCTTCTCTTTGGTGATTGCTCTTGCTCTTGTTCGGGTTTTGTCTTCACCTCATCTCTGATACCATGTTAAGATATGGTATGTTCTATGCTTATAAAAATTTAATTTTTTTTTCTTATTATATTTCGTAGATTAGCAATCACATGTACATAAAGTAAAGTGTAGATAGAACATTAAACGATCGACAGAAAACAAGCTAAGACAAGAGGCACAAGATGTGGCGACTAGCCAGGGACAAACCCCATAATGCTTGGGGAAACCCTTTGATCAAATCTTATTTTGTCTTCAATAATTCAGTAGAGAGAAATAGTACAATAAATCTGATTTATATCAGCAGTATAAAACCCTAGATTAGCAGCATCAGCATGAGCGGCTTCATCATCAAACTAGGGCAGACAATATCTCAAAAACCGACCATCGGATCAGCATGATTCCACCACCAAAAGTTGTAGCTTCTAGAGGAGGTTCAGATGAACCTAAAGTGCAGTTTAGATGAGGAGATCTTCTATTCCACGTAGGTCAAACTTTACTTCTATAGTTGTAGCTTCAGTTTCAGCAACTTCCTTCAAACTAGGGCAGTCGATATCTTGCAAACCGTCCATAAAATTGACTTGATTCCACCACCAAAAGTTGTGGCTTTCAGAGAAGGTTTAGATGAACCTACAAAAAAGTTCAGATGAGGAGATATTCTAGTCCACGTAGGTCAAACTTTACTTCTGCAGTTGCAGCTTTAGTTTCAGCAGTTTCCTTCAAACTAGGGCAGTCGATATCTTGCAAAATGTCCGTCGGATTGACTTGATTCCACCACCAAAAGTTGTAGCTTTCAGAGGAGATACAGATGGACCTATAGTGCAATTATAAGGAGGATATCTGATGGTCAACACTAGTCAAACTTTGGATCTGCAATTGCAGCTTCATGTTCAACAACTTCTAGCTTCACGTGTGTGAGAGAGAGACCCTTTTCTACGCAATAGAGAAGAGACTCTTTTATGCACAGTAGAGAGAGAGAGAGAGATGTCATGAGATGAGTGAGTCCAAATGATGAAAATTCCTCCTATATCTATACACAACGTTGGTGTTTGAATAGATGTGACTGTTGGGCTTCTGAGCCTACATGAGTTGTAGGTCGGCTTGATAATAATTCCATAATCAAAATAAATTCATATCTTCATGAATACTTATCGGAATCGGATAATATTTATATCAATCCTACACCTCTCAATGAGAGGAATCTAATAAAAAAATTATCAACCATGAATAAGATGACCCACATGAAGTTTTGCCTTGGTTGCCAATTTTAACATGGTGTTAGTTAGTACTCAGCATAGTTACCAAAATGTAACTTTGAATGAATATTATCCTTATGCATTGGCTAGTGCCAAAACTACAACATCCTACACCTCAATCCCCTTTGTTGTAATAATCACTACCTACACAAGGGAAGGAGTATGCTCGAAAGAATCTTGTCCAACCTCGTACCTCCAAGAAGAGGAATAAAAGGAAGGGTAACCAATATCAAAAACCCTAGGGAAACCCAATCATCTAAGGTCATGAACCTAATGCTAACCAATGTGATATGTATAACACTGCTATCTGGAAGTAGGGAACCCATACCAAGTAGAAAAATTCCTTTTTCACCAACAAGATGGTCAAAATCCTTCAATTCCTCACCTCATCAAACCAGGAATGTATCTTATAAAATCATCATGATGAATTGTAAGGAAATGAACCTTCAAACTTAGTCACTCTAATACGATTCACCTCCTGAGGATTTTTCCATGAATGTGCCACTAAAACTCTCAATGGAGCCTACTTTTTCACCTAATTGTACCTTACATATCCCTTCACCTAAGGTAGAGGTTCCTTCCAAGATCACCAAAGTTCTATAACGTTGAAACACTACCAACAATTAGGCTGCCTATACTGTTACACTAAGTAATTACTAAGGGGAGGGGAGGGGGCTCAATCAATGATAGGGAGGTTATATAGAAAGATAAATCATTCAAATGGGCACATAATCCATTAATTGAGAAACACACACATATTGACACACATATTGACACAATTATTTTTACGTGGAAAACCAAATACATACATTTTCCCTTAGAAATTTGTCTTAGAGACTTCATGGTCCTTGATAAGAGGACTTCTAGAAATGTAGAATTAAATCTAAATATAATCAAACACTAGAATACAAGCAGAAGGATAGAAAACCTAAAGCTATCTAGATTAGGAAGATGGAGATTTAACCTGAACAAGAGCAAGATAACTAATTGAATTGAGATTTAAATATGTGTAGCTTATAGTGATTATCAAGATAACAAAGTAGTTCAATTAGTTGATATTGTGATTCCCAAACATATCTTGTTCAAAGATCCTTTAACCAAAATTATTGATCAACAACATTTAGGAAGTAGTTCACAAAAATGATGATGATTAGTAATCCAACAACTTGAATGATTAAACAATAATACAATGAAATAGTTCACATAATATTATTGTTTGTTAAGACATAATTAAAAGGCTGATCTCTAAGTAAGTAGTTACTCATAAATCAGAGTTTAGCACATAAGAGTAGAGATAAACAACAAATAATTGCAATAACTCACTCACATAGATAATAGTGCACAAATATGACTGAAAATCACAAGTCTCTACTATTATAAAATGAAACCAGTATTAAGACAGTATTACGATGAATACAAATTTATTAAGTTCAATTCCCTTTCTTTATCTCCAACAACCCTCTACAACTCATAAACTTTGTTAATGAAACATGAGTTGCAATAGTGCAAGCTCTACTCATCATACACAATTTAGATATGTAAAAGATAAATCTATTTATTCCTCAGATCTGAGATTAAACTCTCCTCTCCTATACATCCCTAAATCCCTATTACAATAGTGCTTTTGGAATCCTAAATTGTAGAGTAGAGAAGGCCTTCTTCCATTATCCAAATCCATATTACAGAGCCCATAGATGGTATTTATACATGTTGGGAATACTAATAGTCTCCCTTTATTTTCTTAACAGATGGAGAAAATAAAGATAAAATAGAGCTAAATTATTCCTTTAGATCAAATTCTAGCGGAATATGAATGGATATGGCTTGAGGAGATGCCCAATTTAGCTCATGCTTAGATAAGACCACATTCAATTGCTTCAACAATGATAGCGATTTCCTGCCCATTTTAGATTCTCTTTACCACCCAGAGTAGCTATTTTAGAGAACAGTTGCTTGATCTGTTAGCATATTTCATCTTAGAGGCTTCTCTACCAATTCATGGGCAAAATTAGTTGAAATAAAGGAGAAAAACAAGCCAAAGTATAAGAAAACTATAAAATAAAAAATATGAGTTGAGAGACTGAATTAAAACAAATTAAATGGCTTTTTTTATTTTATTTAAATATCACAGCCGTACCAAATAATGACAGGTGGCAACATTTTGAGTGGAATCGGAGGTAAGTCCATCGTAACTTTTTATAAAGTGTGCAAACAAAAACACATATATTGCAAGCTCCGATATGGACCAGATGCAATATATTATTTAATTCATTTTAAATAATGTATCCTGTCTGCATATCAAAGGTGAGTGGGTTATCATAAGTCAAAAGTCAGAGTGGTGTGATTATCTGAGATGAAAGATCAGAGGGAGATTATTATCAAAGATCAGAGATTAGAGGGAGCATTGCATCGATTGTTTTATGATGGTTACCATATAAAAATTTGCAATGTAAGTGGCAGACACGATATAATAATAAACTAACTTTTTTAACAATATCAAACCAGAAATAAGGTTGTGGTATATCATAAAAGTTCTGAGGTTGGAACTTTTGATATAACGTGGGTATTGGAATGGTGAGTTATTACCAAGATTACGAAGACATTTTTGAGACCCAATATGTATTATTTCTGAGTTTCTATGGTATGGAGAAGATTCCATTTTATGAACCAATGTTATATATATTAGAGGGGCTTGACCCGGATGCGGCTGAACTGAATGAAAATTAATGAGTTTTAATAAATATGCAAGATGGCGGTCCTGCCAAACGCCATATTGCACTGATAATCAAGCTCCCACTTCGGCTCTAGCGTCTACCACCTAGCCTAGATCGGCTCACTTAAGGCGAACTGGATCCGGCATGAACTGGGCCTTAAAGACCCCACTTACTCGCAGCACGACAATTGTTGGGTTAATAATGGCGTCTTCTGATATCCTTATCTATAACTATTCTTCGCCTTCTCATCTTTACTTATACCCTACCGCTCCTCTGAGCAGCGAAAAGGTTTATGCTTTCAAAGAATTGTTGTTGATTCTTGTTGTTGTGCCTAAGCTCCCTATTTGATAGTCTCTAGCCATTCTCTCATTTTTATCTGTTGTCCTCCTGGCTCTGTCGTACTTCTAGTCCAAAGCTTCCTCCTCTACGACCTCATAATGGTTCGGCATAGGATGCGTAGTCGAACTGGATCCGGCATGAACTGGGCCTTAAAGACCCCACTTACTCGCAGCACGACAATTGTTGGGTTAATAATGGCGTCTTCTGATATCCTTATCTATAACTATTCTTCGCCTTCTCATCTTTACTTATACCCTACCGCTCCTCTGAGCAGCGAAAAGGTTTATGCTTTCAAAGAATTGTTGTTGACTCTTGTTGTTGTGCCTAAGCTCCCTATTTGATAGTCTAGCCATTCTCTCATTTTTATCTGTTGTCCTCCTGGCTCTGTCGTACTTCTAGTCCAAAGCTTCCTCCCTCTACGACCTCATAATGGTTCGGCATAGGATGCGTAGTCATTATGGTGGCAGCCGAGGAGGGTGGGGGCGCTCTCAAAGGGCTTAATCTAACATTCATAACCCAACCCCTTCTGCTCTGCCCACTGCTCAGTCCAATTCACCTTCTCATAGCCCTTCTTGCAGGCCCTTCTCGCACAATGCATTTCAATCCTCTCACTTCAGGTTTCAAATCTCCCTTAACAGGCTCATTATCTTGGCTAATGTCACGGTCATTTTTGCTCAAGAAGAGGCTCCACCTCTGGGTCATGATAGTTCTCCAGGCACACTCTATCAGGATAGTCTTGGCACAGGGGACAGCCAAGATGATGTGCGGAATTTGGCTGCTGAAGGTTTGAAGGATGAGCGAGGCAAGCAACTTAGCAAGGGGTGTAGGTTTGATGGATTTCATTCGCCTGGTGGCAGCTCGCATGGTATTATTGTCTCGCCATTCAAAGCTGGCTGTTCCAGTGGCACTCGTCCCTCATCGCCTCCTCCTGGCGGCAGTAGCACTGGTGCCCTGGCTAAAGATGGAGAGCCATGGTTTGGCAATGCCTGCCCAGTGATGGAGGAACCTCCAGATCTGGGCTTTGATGGGTAACGCCTCCTCGACTTTTTGTTTTCACCTGATTCTCATTTTGGTTCTTGTTGATCTCGCTTTGGCATTTTTTTGGAATGGTGATTCAAACTCCCTATCGGCCTACTGGAATGTGGTTCTCTTTGCTGGAAAAGTGGCAGATTGTAGCTCCTCTGCAGATACAGTTAGTTCTACGTTTATTTGCTCCTCATCCTCATAGCTTCAGAATTCTTTGATCCAATGATGGTTTTTGTTTCAATTATGAGATTTCTTGCTCCTGTTTCTAGTCCTCCCAGTCATGGGATGGTTTGTTGTGTTGTTTGCTCTCAGATGCCTATGCTTGAAGCAACAACTTGTAATATTATTTTGTTTTTCGAATTAGCCTTTACTGAGAAAAAAAATATTAGAGGGGCTTGTATCATAGGTACTTTAATATATTATGATACCAATGGGTTCCAATAGGTATAATGTAAGAATTATAACCACTTGTAATATACAGGGTTTAGCCCTAATATTAATTTGAAATAATAAATCCACTTTAACATTGAAGCTTGGTCTGGGGGATATGTTTATTATTTACAAATTAAAATAAATCAAAATAAATTTATTATTTATACAAAAAGTACATATTTACAAAATAACATAAATAAAAAGCGATTATGCAATTTATGTATACTTATTATTGAAAGGTAGTTAAAATATCTAGCCTAAGTCCAAACGTTATTTACAAATCAGATAACCACAAGAAGTGAAAAAAAAGATATAGGAATCTAGCGTTAGGTAAAATCTGCTAAGAAAATCAAAACTAAAAAACAAAAGGGTCCCCATAATTTTATTATATGATTATAATAAAAAGGAAATGAGGAGTTATTGAGTACTACAACTTAATCATATGATGTAAAATAATAAAATTGGACTTCATTTTCAATGAAGACAAGATATGAATATCGGTCATTCATGTTGACTAATTCTTTAAGGAAACTTATCTTTAATTCTTGCAGATGTCGTTTACTCGCATTTCACATTAAGAAAACCAAGTATTTCAGTTTTTATCCCAAGTAATATTATAAATATATACAAATCTATACTATTTTTGAGATACCGAATCTATTTGAATCAAAGTTACCCATGCCACACCACTAAAGAGTAGAAATGGAAAAAAATGGGATTGAAAATCATCTTTCTAGTGCAATATATAGAAGATAAATATGATAGTATTCACTTCAAGAAGAGACTATTATTAACAACCAAACATATTCACCAACTAGTGGCATCAACAAATTCCTTCATTCTAATCATATGTCTTACAAGAAGCGAGGCTTAGAGCACATTAGCCATGTAGAGGAAGTTAAACTAATTGTCTTAACAACCTACAAGAAGTGGATCGACATTAAAGTTTTGATCATTGGATAATGCCGTTCGAGTTTCATATATGCATGCAACTAATTAGGATTTTTAAATCATGAATAGGCATGAAGTAAATATTGAATATAGTCAATGATGTTTTAATGATTGGGTACTGCCATTCAAGTTTCAACTAATTAGGATAGTTAAATCACAATATAGCCACAAAGTAAAGTTCGCATAGAGTTAGATTGATCATACCTTTGTGGATAATGTTTGATCTTTGTCTTCATACTCTGAATAATGTCCAAACTCTTCATCCATACTCTCATGATTTTCTTTTAAAATATTTTTCCACGTAGCCCCTAAAATACAAGATGTTCATACAGTCAGACTACCTTCAAAGCAATAATGCAAACATAGTGAGGCAAATCCCCATGTCATTTTCTGAGATAACCAAATGCCACGTTTCCAGGTCACACCTATTATAGTGAATCTTAATAAATTAACTATATGAACTTAGGATAAGTGATTATTAATGTCAAACCCTCAAACAACCCCTAACACCCATACGAAACTCACTTATGATCATTGCAAAGTGCTAAAATTTTCCGCATGATACAAAATTACTAAATGCCTTTGACAACTAATTCATGATTAGGGGATTTTTGAGGTGAAAAATCGGTCTCCTAAGAAAAATGTACAAACAAAATAAACTTTTTAAGAACCAATATGATTCAAGATGATGATGTCAACCACGGGCAATGATTCACCATTTTTAGAGTAAAAATGTACAAATATTAAAAAATAATAAAATAATAAAGCCACTTTTTAAAATCGTATTTTCAACTTATCTCCCAATTTATGAAACATGGGTACTCCTTGGATGAAGATTAAAATTTTGCATCAAACAAGTGTTTCCGCTCGAAATTTGAGTAAACCCATATGGATATAAGTTGTAAATATGAATTCAAAAAATAGTTTTGTCTTTCTTCCCTCTAAAATATGATGATGTAATCTAATATTATTTTATTATTTCCACTATTATTTTATAATTTCCTTAGGAGGCCCATTTTAGACCTCAAAAATCCCCTAATTTCATCCATCTATTTTAGTTTATCTAAAACTAACCATGACCAATTCAACAATAATAACTCACCAACCAGTAGAGAAAACCCTGATGAGGCCAAACTCACTTCATCAATTTTCACCCATAAAACTAACTTGATAGTATTTTATATGGTTGTTGGAAGTCTTATACTAGTAGGCGATACTACTATAAGTTCATCTATTTTTCCTACATTATAAATTGTGACTATTGGAAGCAATTTACTAACTACTTACTTCTATAAAACACTTGCTTAGGACAACTTCAAACATACCATTCAGTTAATATAAAGTAAAGCAAAGTCGAACACTTTGTATAATATTTTTGATACCCTTATCAATACATTGGCAACCTTTTCAACCTTTCCATCACTAAGAAAACATCAGATCAATTTCCAGCTCACCATTCCTATGATCTGTAGTGTCCACTCTAATATTAAACACCTAGTGCACTCTTACTGAAATTCCACATGTACCACTTAATCATATAAACCACAAAACCTATTTTAGATACCTTTCCTAGTGCATTATTACCAAATTCATCCATGTACCTCATCAACTACAATTTACTCCCTACTACTAAACCATTCCAGGTGCATTTCAACAATTTCATGTTAGAGGATTTTATTTACAGCTTAATATATCACAACACCAGTGTTAAACTTTTTCGAAGATCTCATCTAATATTCTATTGGCGATTTGGGGTGTGCCTTCCTTATATAGTGAATCCATGATGGTAGCATATGCAATCATATCACGGACATGACCTTTATCTTTAATATATTCGAATAATTTTATTGCCTCCTTCAGGTTTCCCACTCTGTAGAGTCTATTCATCAATGTGGTGTATGTGATAACATCACGGCTCTGACCCTAGCCTTGAGCTTTGTCTATTCTATTATGCTTTCAAATCCCATGTATTAATGTATTATAACTAACTAGGTTAGGCATGCAACCTTTCTCTTGCATCTCTCAAAGAAGTTTGCCTACCTTCTCCAGATTACCCACGTTGAAAAATCAATTTATAAGTATATTGTATGTGATTTCATTAGGTCAATTTTCTATTTTCACTATAACATATAATAACCTGAGAGCTTCCTAAAGCTTTCCTTCCTTATGAAGACCAACAATAACAATATTGTATGTGATGACATTCAGATTGAATCCTTTATTTACCATCTCATTGTGCACTTTGGTGGCTTCCTGCCATTGCCTTTTGTTAAAATTGTCAACTAGGGAAAAACTCCTTGTGGGTTAGCTTATTTATGGCAACTGATATTTTTATTGGATCTCTCTCATCAAGAGGCGTAGTATTGATCTAAAGATCATCTGATTCCGATAAGTATTTATGGAGATATGAATTTATTTTAATTATGGAATTATTACCAAGCTGACCAACAACTTATGTAGGCTCAAGAAGCCCATACGTCATGTCTATTCTGTTGAGATTGCAACAAGATGATGGAGCTTAGTGAAAAGAGTCACCTTCACTAAGTGGGCCCGCAGACTATTTTTGGCGCAAGTCTATTTTTAGACTATGTCTATTTTTAGACATATGGATCATGTCTATGGATTGCAGGTTGTTGTTTATGGATGATTGATCAAGTTGGGAAAAATAGATGGACTTCTATTTTTGATGAAAGTGTGAGTGATCAAAGTGTGAGTGATCAAAGTCTATTTTTAGATTGGCTGTCAAAAATAGAAAAGTCAAATATTATTATCTCACAATAATATTTGGACTATAAACTTAATCTTATTCTCTTGGAGCACTTCAGTTTGAGCTACAGAGGTGGCACATGCAGCTGTCAGAAGGAAATACGCTTTTCTTATGAGTCAGTTGAGTTGTTGCATGCATGACTTCAGTTAGAACTCAATCAGTTGAGTTTGGTGGAGTTGATTGTGGAGTTGATGGAGTTGTGTTCAGTTTAGCTTTATTAAACTGGTTGTATTTAGTCTAACTGGAAAATAGACTAGAGATGAGTTGGGTGAATTAGTTATTAATTAATTCACAAGTTATTAACCCATAATAGAACTAATGAATACATCAGTTAACTCAGTTGCATGTCAGTGCATGTTCAGTTCAATAGGGACAGGTGGTAGAGAATCAGATTGCTATCAGTTGTGACTATAGTTGTGCACCAGATCTTGCACAATCAAGGGATTGAGTATGCCAATGAGTTTGCTCACGTATTTGCCCACATTATAGCTTGTGCTCACGTCCAACAAAGTGTGAGTGACTATTTTGCAGGTGAAAAACGAGTTTGGTAAGCCATTCTCATCAGTTCTTGAGCAGGTATTGAGCAGTGGAAGAGATTTGGACATCAGATCTGAGCTGTATTGTGTGTAACATAGGTGGAGATACTTGTGAGAAGTATTATGATGTGTAATGTTACATGACTCAGTCATTAATATACAGATAGTTGGGGTTTTAGCGAGATGCTTTCCCCGGGGTACATACTGTGTTAATGTGTGAATGCTCTTGATGTTTTATTGTTATTGATGCTGCTATATTGATGATCAACGTAGAGGAGCTTATGTATTGTGTATGTATTCCGCAATAGTACATGATCAGGATAATCTCTATTGAATATGTTTTAAATTATTCAAAGTTTATACATGGTATCAGAGCTGTTGATCATCAGATCTACTATTCAGGAAGTGTTTACATTCTATTTCTCTAGGCAGAGCCTGTAATCGGGTCAGGTAGCCTCTGGATTCATCCTTCCTTTGGAAGGTGAAATATCCGGTAAAAGCCCATACAGTCAATCTCTGTACGAGAAATATTTTGTTCTCACGAATTTTAGATCGGAGGCGGTTGAGTTGGAGCTGGTGGAAATCGAATTTGCAGCAGTGTTGTTAAAATGTCTTTCAACGGATTGCAAATGTTATTCCAAAGCAAGGGCGACCTGGCGCTCAAGGATAAACTCAGTAACAATAAGTATGAGAATGGATCTTCATCAAAGGTATCTGATGAAGAGAATCGTGCTTTGGCTACCAAAGCAAAGAAGGGGAAGAACAACAAAGCTTCTCATTCCGGTGCGAAAGGCAAGAAGCACGATATGTCCAAGGTGAAGTGTTTTCACTGTCACCAGCACAGACACTATGCCACAAATTGTCCGCAGAAGAAGAAGAAAAAGCAAGCTGCTGGATCTGCAGGGGGAGAGGCCTTAGCTTCTCAGTTTGAGCTTGATTTTTCATTGATCGCATGCTTGGTTTCAATTGTGATGGGATCAGTGTGGTTCTTGGACAGTGGTGCGTCTTTTCACATGACGGGAGATAGAGATTTGTTCTCTGATCTGGAGGACAAAGATCTTGGAGTGCACATCGAGATGGGCGATGATGGTAGATACAGTGCGACAGGTATCGATACCATTTCCTATGAGAGGGAGTCTGGTAAACCCTTTGTATTGAAGGAAGTCATGCACGTTCTAGGATTGAAGAAGAATCTCATCTCAGTGGCGATGTTAGAAGACAAGGGGTATGATGTTGTTTTTAGCGAGGGAAAGGCCTTCCTGCGCAGCAAGACAACTGGTGAGACCCGGAAGATAGGGGTTTGAGTGAGGAACCTTTATCCGTTGCATATAGATGGATGAAAAGCAATGGCAGGCAACGCAGAAGGATTGGTGAGCCGGGATGATGGCGAGTTGTGGCAAAGGAGATTGGGTCACCTTCACCACAGAGCCTTGAAGATACTGCAGCAGATCACTACAGGGCTTCCTAAAGGCACACTTGTGCAGTCAGATCAGTGCAAGGGGTGTACTTTGGGGAAGTTTGTGAAAGCCACCTTTCACGAGAAGGATAGTCGCGCCACGACGATCCTTGAGAGAATTCACATAGACGTGTATGGACCTTTCTCAGTTGCTTCGACAGCAAAACACAGGTATTATGTGATTTTTGTTCATGATTTCTCTTGTAAGTGTTGGATCTTCTTCATGCAGAAGAAGAGCGAGACATATTCATAGTTCTGTGAATTCAAAGCACTGGTCGAGAAGGAGTCGAGGAAGAAGGTGAAGGCTCTTAGGAGCGATAATGGTGGTGAATACATCTCGGACGAGTTCAAGGATTTCTGCAAAACAGAAGGGATTCATAGAGAGCTCATAGCTCCCCATAACCCACAGCAGAACGGGGTAGCTGAGCAGAAGAACAGAACGATTGTGGGTGCTGCACGGGAAATGTTGCATGATCAGGGCCTACCCCTTCACTTGTGGGCGGAAGCATGCAATACAACAGTTTTTGTGCAGAACCGTTGTCCTCATAGGATACTTGGCATGAGTACACTTGAGGAGACTTATTCTGGTAAGAAGCCTGATCTTTCTCATTTGAGGATTTTTGGTGCTAACGTTTACATGCATGTGACAAAGGATGCCAGGAAGAAGTTGGAGCCGACCACAGAGGTTGGGATATTTGTGGGGTACACTGATACGCCGCACAACTATCGTGTGTATTTTCCAGACTGTGGTAAAATTGTTGTGCGACGGGATATAAAATTTCAGGAGGAGAAAGCCATGAAGTGTTCGCTTGAGAGGGAGCTACGCTTGCATGCAGATGAGGAGCTATTAGTTCCTAAGGATGAGCTTCAGGATGTGCATCAGCCATAGGATGAGGTTCATGGAGTGGACGAGTCCACTCATGCAGCACCAACCATCAGAGGGTGAAAGCGCTTGACAGAAGCTGAGCGACTAGCTCAAGATGCAGAGAAAGTTGTAGGACCACCTACAGCCCAACGTAGGCAGAGACAGTCACCTGATCGGTACACTGGATACATGGCTCTTATGAGCAAGTGTGTTGTGACTGAGCCATCCTCTTTCGAGGAAGCTGTGGAGGATCCCGCATGGGTAGACGCCATGGTGGAAGAGTATGATTCTATTGTCAGAAACACTGCATGGGAGATTGTTCCTAGACCGGAAGGGAAATCAGTGGTGGGTTCAAGATGGATCTACAAAGTTAAGCAGGTAGCTGACGGGAGTGTGGAGAAGCACAAGGCAAGATTTGTTGCCCGAGGCTTTTCACAGATTGAGGGGATCAATTATGAGGAGACCTTTGCACCTGTCGCAAGGTATTCTCCCATACAGACGATTCTTGCTCTCTGAGCGCAGATGGGATGGCACATTCATCAGATGGATGTGAAGACTGCGTTCCTCAACGGAGTCATTGAGGAGGAGGTGTAGATTGAGCAACCCGAAGGCTTTGATGTCTTCAGCAGCGAGTCACATGTGTGCAGGCTCAAGAGAGCGTTGTATGGGTTGAAGCAAGTAGCACGTGCTTGGTACACACGGATAGACAACTATTTCATAGGACTTGGATTCTCCAAGAGCGAGGCGCATCCGAACCTATACCAGATTGTGGTGGAGGGTAAGTTGCTTATCATTGTACCGTATGTTGATGATTTGATTCTAACGGGTGATGAGCTGTTGATACTGTCATGCAAGAAGGATCTTGCTACAGAGTTTGAGATGAAGGATTTGGGCCTCCTTCACTATTTCCTAGGATTGGAAATATGGCAGCACAGTGGTGGAATGTTTGTTTCTCAGGGCAAGTATGCTCGGGAGATACTGGAGAAGTTAAACATGCATGGCTGCAAGCCTGTTGATACTCCTCTTCCTGGAGGTTGGAGGAAGGAGGATGCCACTTCGGGAGAAGAAGTGGATGCCACTGTTTATCGACAGTTGGTGGGGTCACTGATGTATTTGGTCAATACACGACCTGATATATGCTATGTAGTTAACCAGCTTTCACAAGCTATGGTTAAGCCTACCAAGCTCTTCTGGAAGGCGGGCAAGCATGTATTGCGCTACTTGAGAGGCACATCGGGATATGGTTTGTGGTACAGACAGGAGGATGAGGTGAAGCTATGTGGCTTCACAGATGCAGATTGGGCAGGGAGCCCAACGGACAAAAAGAGCACATCAGGAGGGGTCTTCAGTATCAGATCGACAACAGTTTCTTGGTACAGCAGGAAGCAGAGATCTGTGTGGATGGGGATGATCCTGGTCGGGTTTTTCGGGTCCAAGCAC
The DNA here is from genome assembly GCA_031772625.1 of Pinus tabuliformis. NCBI lineage: Eukaryota > Viridiplantae > Streptophyta > Pinopsida > Pinales > Pinaceae > Pinus > Pinus tabuliformis. The sequence continues at coordinate 1,687,436,755 of CM062818.1, forward strand.
ATCAGGTACCATCATATCAGAGATTGTGTGTAGTGGAGGATCATGTTACTTTCGTACATTCCAACGGAGGATCAGGATGTCGATATTCTGACAAAGGCTCTCACCAGGAGCAAACTCGAGTACCCCCAAGGCAGGATAGGGGTTGCTGATAATCCATATCTTGTTGAGAGGGAGTGTTGAGATTGCAACAAGATGATGGAGATTAGTGAAAAGAGTCGCCTTCACTAAGTGGGCCTGCAGGCTATTTTTGGCGCAAGTCTATTTTTAGACATATGGATCATGTCTATGGATTGCAGGTTGTTGTTTATGGATGATTGATCAAGTTGGGAAAAATAGATGGACTTCTATTTTTGATGAAAGTGTGAGTGATCAATGTCTATTTTTAGACTATCTGTCAAAATTAGAAAAGTCAAATATTATTATCTCACAATAATATTTGGACTATAAACTTAATCTTATTCTCTTGGAGCACTTTAGTTTGAGCTACAAAGGTGGCACATGCAGCTGTCAGAAGGAAATACACTTTTCTTATGAGTCAGTTGAGTTGTTGCATGCATGACTTCAGTTAGAACTCAATCAGTTGAGTTTGGTGGAGTTGATTGTGGAGTTGATGGAGTTGTGTTCAGTTTAGCTTTGTTAAATTGGTTGTATTTAGTCTAACTGGCAAATAGACTAGAGATGAGTTGGGTGAATTAGTTATTAATTAATTCACAAGTTATTAACTCATAATACAACTAATGAATACATCAGTTAACTCAGTTTCATGTCAGTGCATGTTCAGTTCAACAGGGACAGGTGGTAGAGAATCAGATTGCTATCAGTTGTGACTATAGTTGTGCACCAGATCTTGCACAATCAAGGGATTGAGTATGCCAATGAGTTTTCTCACGTATTTGCCCACATTGTAGCTTGTGCTCACGTCCAACAAAGTGCGAGTGACTATTTTGCAGGTGAAAAACGAGTTTGGTAAGCCATTCTCATCAGTTCTTGAGCAGGTATTGAGTAGTGGAAGAGATTTGGAGATCAGATCTGAGCTGTATTGTGTGTAACAGAGGTGGAGATACTTGTGAGAAGTATTATGTTGTGTAATGTTACATGACTCAATCATTAATATACAGATAGTTGGGGTTTTTAGCGAGATGCTTTCCCTAGGATACATATTGTGTTAATGTGTGAATGCTCTTGATGTTTTATTGTTATTGATGCTGCTATATTGATGATCAACATAGAGGAGCTTATGTATTGTGTATGTATTCCACAATAGTACATGATCAGGATAATCTCTGTTGAATATGTGTTAAATTATTCAAAGTTTCTACATATTCAACCTATACACTTTTGTTATAAATAGAAGAGGATTTGATGTCATTTGGGACACACATTCGTGAGTTTATTTCCTCCTCTCCACATCTTGGGTTTTTGGAGAAGGAGTGAGACACCAAGAGTAATACGCTAGCCTAATGGTGATGCCCTAGCCATAGGTTGATCTAGGCAGCAATCAGAGCTCACTGTTTTGGAGTCTGAGTTGCTGGTAGAGGGGCCGAGGTCTCTTGGAGGAAGGCTGAGTTTGATGGGAAGTATTGTGGATCTGTTTGAGGGCTAGAAGAGGGCTATTTTGGTGGGCTGTTGGAGGGCCACAACTAGTTGAGGTAGGCTGCAGGCCTAGCCTCCCAAAACAGGCCTGCGTTGAGTTGTTAAGGGCTACCATATGCCCAGAACAACAGCTCACAAGAAAGGCTTTACTCCTTGCCTAGGCCGCAGTAAATTCAAGGCTGATTTGTGGGTTGAATGAAGGGTTGTTGCAGCAAAAACAAGCCCTAACCAGTCACAGTAAAAGACAACAAGTGCAGAAGACTTGGAGGGTAGCGTGTGGAGAAAGCATTGGGTCATAGTTTGTAGAGCCTCTAACTTGCACTTGAATATCCATCATTACCTACAGCTTTTCCTCACTTATCCCTCTCTTTTGCTCTATTTTCCGCATAAACTTACCCAGATCATTACATTTGATGTCTTTAAGCATAATTGGTTAACTTTGCTTATGTTTTACTGTTGGTTTAGATTTTTGACATATAAATAGAGTTTCCGCAGTTGTTCAGCAATTCCGCAGCTGTTTAGCAATTCCGCAGCTGTTCAGAGATTCCGCAGCCTTTTTGTAGTTTGATATGCTCCACATGTCTTCTCAAGGAATGAGCCACATGGGCATGTTGGGATGGATGTACACATGGATCGTATGCTATTGGTTAAGCCAAACTAGTCACGTATGCCCTTGGTCAACGCAGGTGTTCCCTCGGTCAAATGGTCAAGTTCTAAACGGTGGCACGGGAGCCGTGAGCAGTTGGGACACGGAACTATAGCTGGCACCTCCTCCATGGCACAAAGATAGCTAAAGACAGGATCCAAACATAGATTTGTCTCCCATGATGACCGTTTCCCTCAAAAGTGCACGGAGTTGCCTACGTGTTTGCTGCACAAGTTAATTAGCTAAGACTGCGTGTTGCTGCGTAGTTAATAAGTTAGGCTGTAGTTGCTTAGTTCACGCAGAGAGTAGTTGCCTCTGTGCTTATAAATAAAGCGTGTGCCAACTCTTATGGATTAGCTTTTTGAATATTGTAATTGCTGCGCTGATTCTGTTATAAAAACTCTGTTTTAGAAGGCTGTGCCTACAGCACTTTTCACTGTATTTTGACATGCTGGTTTTATAAAAAGAAGACTGTTCTGTTCACCTTTTCGTAGCTGATCTTTTAAGTTGGTTGCGTGGATGGAGGGCCCCCATCTATGACAGCCCGTGTACATAGTGTTTGATTTCATTTTCCTGTTTTCAGCAATTTCTATTTCCTTCATCATGTATAATAGTGTACCATTTGATCTCATGTCATTTCATTTCTAGCATTTATTTTAAACTGATCAGTATTGTTCTTTTGCAGGTTTTTAACCCGGGATTTTTTTTTCTTTGTGTATTTGCTTTATATCTGATGGTATTTTCAGTTGACATATTCAAAGTTGCTGCCTTTACTCTATTTTCATAGCTGATTTCTAGTTTAGTTTCTCAAAGTTGTATGTTAACATATTGATGGTCTCTTTATCATAAGTTGTTCATCTTTTAGAGATCAGAATACTAATAAATTACAGCTGGCTTTGAGTACTTTTTAGACTAATCTTTAACTACTTTCTAATCGTGCTTCACATAATTCCATATGCTGAAAGCAGAGAGTTAGGAAGAGCTGAACATTATAACTAGTCTTTAAAGTAGATTTTTCTCATTTTTTATCACTTTTTAAACTCATCTCTAACTACTTCCTAATCGTGTTTTACATAGTACCATATGTTGGAAGCAGAGAGTTAGGAAGAGATAAACATTATCATTGGTTTTTAAAGTGGTTTTCTTACCTTTTTATTTGCAGCAGCGTGAATAGTGTCTAGTGCCATTAGAAAGTGGTTCTTTGCTTTCAGTTTCATTTCAAGTTATTTCTTTCAAGCTTTTTCTTTGCAAGTTTAGAAGGTAGTTAGAAATCACCTGTAACACACATTCACTCATTTAGAAATCACCTTACACACACACTCACTCATCTATTTATAAAATCTCCATTCCATCTTAGGAAGATAAATTGACCACAAACAACACCCCCAAACGACAAAAAGATCTAAGAGGTTGCTTAAGTACATATAGTACACCTTCACTTCATCAGCTTACGAGCCTCGGGTTGACAATTAATGACATCAATTTAGAAACACTAAATTGACTAAACATAGTTCATGACCAGACTTGTATTAGTTTAATGGATAGCATGATGTACGAGATCATGGGCAGCATGATGAATGAGATAATGTGCATGAGCAACATCATGATAAAATGAAAAGCATGATATATGAGCAGCATGATGCATAATATATATGGGAAGCATGATGTATATGGGTAGCACGATGTATGGGCAGCATGATTAATGAGATCATGTGCATGAGCAACATCATGATAAAATGAAAGGCATGATATATGAGCAACATGATGCATAATATATATGGGTAGCATGATGTATGAGATCATGTGCATGGGCAGCACTATGATACATGGAGCATGGACAACATCATGATGAATATAATCCTAAGAATGGGCAGCTTGATGATGAATGAGACCATGGAAGATGCGAGTAGCATAGTCGTCTAGGTCTAGGACTATGATGGGGCAACATGGTGCTACACGGTAAGGTGCGGCAAATGGACGAGATGCAGTAATATGATAGGTGAAGGAGTCACCTTAGAGGATTAGTTGAAGCAATATGTCTTCAACTGATCTCATGCAGATATCTCAAGTGAAAGTGTTGACTTCTATTGTAAATGTACTATCTCTCTCTCTCTCTTTCTCTTGCTGAACTTTGAAGAATGTAAAAGAAGAACTGATCAAGGGTTTCCCTATATTTGTGGGATTTGTGCTTAGTTGGTGCCACATCTTGTGTCCTCTTGTCTTGGCTTGGCTTTCTCGATCAATATTTATGTTCTATCTATAGTTTACTTTAATGCTGATGTGATTGCTATTTTGGAAAAGATAATGAGCTAACTGTGAAAATTGAAATAAATTGCTCTAGCATAGAACATACCTAAAATTAGCATGGTATCAGAGTTGAGGTGAAGACAATGCCCAAGCAAGAGTGAAAGAGCAATCACCAAAGATAGTTGGGACAAGATAAAAGGATCTATGGGTTCCTCATCCTTTTTCAAATTCACCCTGGGTGAAGTCGAAGCAGAGTACATTGTCAGAATGGCGTAATAGAAGGTTTTGATGGGCTACCTAAAGATCACTTCATTGGGAAGTTTGGATCTAAGGGTGGAAGGAAAGGTAGATGCCTTGGTTACAATAAGTTCAGCTATTATGGGAAGGAGTGTCTGAATGGTAGAAACACTTCTCTTGATAACCGTAAACAAATCATTCCATGGTCAAGGGAATGACAGGTAATATAGTTCATCGAGGAGAAATGGTCAACTCTTCAAAGAAGGCAACAAACCCTAGGCACTTCATCGGATAAATAATCATGGGATTATACTTGGAGCCAATGCCACCTATCCCGGAAAGGATGTTGATTTTATCCCTCAACTGAATGGGGATAACTCGATTCATTTACAGAATCTATTTTATGTACTTGATCGTAAGAAGAACCTGGTGTCTGTTTTAGCAATGGAAGTCAAAGGTTACAGGGTGGCACTCATCGATGGAAAAGTACATGTTTTAAAATAGATTTTTCAAAGATGTTTTTTGAGTTTAGGGTTGTATCAAGTTGTAGGAATTCCACTGAGGACCATGTCCATTGAAACAACACTAGAGGTCTGCGAGTCAGATGATGACATGGATGCCTAAATTCAAAAAGAGCATGAAGGAAAATGTCTGAGATGTACAAAAGGAAAACCTTATAAGGGGAGCATGCCCCTCATGCCACAGGTCCACAAGTTTTGAACAATCTGAGGAGTTTGAGATTCATGACTGGGAATCTCATGTATACAGGTGGAAGAAAGCCCTCTATGTCTTGAAGAAAAACTCCCCGGGCGTAGTATGAGAAGTTTGATAGTTGTTTGATGAAGCTAAGATTCACTAGGAGTGAAACCAATCCAAACCGTTATCCGAAGGTTGTGGATGATAGACCTATCATACTGGCACCTTATATGGACAAACTATTTCTGATAGGTGCACACCCTCTCATTTGTAGAAGTAAGAGGGAGTTGGATTCCAGACATATGTTTTTCAGTTAGCATGGTGAGCTCATATTTGGTTGATACTCACTAGATTGGTGCCAAGAAGCTTCTGAGATATCTTTGGGGCACAATCTCTCATGGATTGAGATACATTGCTGGAAATATTTAAACTGCATGATTATTCTAATGCTGACTAGGTAGGTAGTGTGGAGGATGATTAGAGCACTTTTCAGTGTTGGTTCTCTTTGGATTCTTCTTCGATATCATAGATGAGTAGGAAGCAGAATTCGGTTGTTATAATTACTACTGAGACTAGATACATAACTATGAGTATGACCTCCTATGAGGTTGCTTGGTTGTGGAAACTTTTTAGTGAGTACACATGATGAATACCATTGTGATTCTCTGTGACAACCAGAGGTGGGATTCGATTATTGAGGAATCCCATATTCAATAATTGCTCCAATATATAGACATGAGATACTGCCTTATGTGGGATATGGTAAGTCGATGAGAAAGGAGGCTCTATCACATTGAGATGATGTACAGGTCACTACACTTTGTCAAAGCCCCGGGTGAAAATCAAATTTGTGATTTCCTCGAACGATTTGGAGTCATCGAGAGACCCTTGTAAAAGGGTCTTGCATGTTTCATACATTGAGCTCTAAGAACTCTGTGGGCTTGTGGTTCTTACTAGAGTAACATATAACCACAAGTTGACTCACCCTCCCATGGTGGTGTGCACTGGGACAAGATGATTCACTCTCTTGTGGGATAGGATTCTTTGCTCTCCTGTGGACATGATGATTCACTCTCCTGTGTAGTAGGATGATTAGTTCTCCTGTGAGTTTTGGATGATGTGTTCTCCATGCCGATTATGTAGCAGGATGATTAGTTCTCCTGTGAGGTCAGGATGATGTGTTCTCCATGAAGATTATGTAAATGGATGATTAGTTCTCCCGTGAGGTCTAGATGATGTGTTCTCCATGACGATTATGTAGCACGATGATTAGCGCTTTTGTGAGGCTTGGATGATGTGTTCTCCATGGTGATTATGTAGCAGGATGATAACTTCTCCTGTGAGGATAGGATTGATTAAGTTATGTTGTCGAGGCATCCTACCCATGCATTTTGGGACTCAAGGGAGGTACCTATGTTGAAATTGGAAACCAGGGCAAAACTTCATGTGGGTCATCTTATTCATGGCTAATAATATTTTTATTAGATTCATCTTGTCGAGAGGTGTAGGATTGATATAAATATCATCCAATTCCGATAATTATTCATGGAGATATGAATTTATTTTGATTATGGAATTATTATCAAGCCGACCTACAACTCATGTAGGCTTAGAAGCCCAACAGTCGCATCTATTCACCCACCAACGTTGTGTATAAATATAAGAGTACTTTTCCTAATTTGGACTCACTCATCTCATCACATCTCTCTCTCTCTACTACGCAGATATGAGTCTCTTCTCTACTGCGCTGAAATGGGTCTCTCTCTCTCACACATGTGAAGCCGGAAGCTATTGAATTTGAAGCTGCAACTGCAGAAGTAAAGATTGACCTGCGTGGCCTAGAATATCTCCTCTTTGGAACTACGCTGTAGGTTCATCTAAACCTCCTTTGAAAGCCGCAACTTTTGGTGGTGGAATGTTCAAAGTCAATCCGACGAACGGTTTGCAAGATATCGACTGCCCTAGTTTGAAACCGGAAACTGTTGAAACTGAAGTTGCAACTGCAGAAGTAAATATTGAATTTCGTGGCCTAGAAGATCTCCTCATCTAAGCTGCACTGCAGGTTCATCTGAACCTCCTTTGGAAGCCGTAACTTTTGGTGGTGGAATGAAGTCAATCCGACGAACGGTTTGCAAGATATCGACTGCCCTAGTTTGAAGCCAGAAACTGCTAAAACTGAAGCTGCAACTGCAGAAGTAAAGATTGACTTGCGTGGCCTAGAAGATATCCTCACCTGAACTGCATTGTAAGTTCATCTAAACCTCCTCTGGAAGCCAAAACCTTTGGTGGTGCAATGAAGTCAATCCGACTATCGGTTTGTGAGATATGGTCTGCCCTAGTTTGATAATGAAGCCGCTAATGCTAATGCTACTGATCTAGGGTTTGCTACTGTTGACATGGATTAGATTTATTGTACTATTTATCTCTGCTGAATTATTGAAGATAAAAGAATATTTGATCAAAGGGTTTCCCCACACATTGTGGGGTTTGTCCCTGGCTAGCTTCCACATCTTTTGTCTCTTGTCTTGGCTTGTTTTCTGTCGATCGTTTAATGTTCTATCTGCACTTTACTTTATGTACATGTGATTGCTAATCGGTGGAATATAATAAGAAAAAGAAGTAAATTGTTATAAGCATAGAACATACCATAAATTAACATGGTATTAGAACTGAGGTGAAGACAAAGCCCGAGCAAGAGCAAGTGCAATCATCGAAGAGAATATTGGAAAGGCTATCCTAAAAGAACTATGGGGTCCTCAACACTCTTTCCTGCTGAAGACAAGCTCCGTAAGAAAGCTGACTATCACGGATGGAAGATGTCTATCGATCTAACCCTTGAGAATCAAGGAGTGTTGGATCATGTGAGAGGCAATATTGTTGAGCCTCCATCAAATGCATCCACTGCTGCCTGGAACAAATAAAAAAAAAATGGAGAAGTCAAAACAAATAGAAGATCATTCGGGACTCTATCGACAAGCACTTGGTGGCCTACATCTCTGAACTGGACACCTCCAAGGAAATATACGACATACTGGTGAGTTTATTTAAAGTTAATGATGCAAATCAAGTTTTGTTTCTTAGAAATAAGCTGAGGGAAATCAAGAAGGGTAAAGATGAAAGTATGCAAGCATACTTCTTAAGAATCACCGAGATAAGAATGATCTCCTATCTATTGGGGAAACTATTACTGACAGAGAAATGGCACTCACAACTCCCGAAGGATTGCCATTTGAATGGTATGTGTTTAGGACTACTCTTTTGAACTATAATGTAATTCCTGGTTTTGAGGAATTAATGGCTAGATGCATTCAAGAAGAAACAAGGGAAGAAGTGCAAGAATTGCCCATGCCTAAAGATCCTCCTGCTGCCTTTTCTTCTCATGCAAAGAAAAGAAATAATTCCGGGAATAAATCAAAAGGAAAGGCTGGACCTAAAGCTAGAAGAAAATGACGATGTTACATTTGTGATAAAGCAAGTCACTATGTATGAGATCATGAGCATCATGATGAATGAGATCATGGAAATAAAGGGAAACATGAGATCATGGACATAAAGGATATCATGATGATGATGCACACTAGTTTGAGCAGCATTATGATGGATAAAATCATTGACATGGGCAGCATGATGATAATCATGATTAGAGAAGCATGGTACAGTATGCAGTGGTGCAACTAGAAATCACTCTGATGGCAATCAAAGGAATGACAAATTCAACAACATAGGTAAGAGGAGCTGGGAATCAAGGAAGAGGAAAACATTCAAGAAGGCTATAAATTCCAGGATGTATTAAATGCACCTGACCTAAAAAAGAACCTAGCATCCATCTCGGCAAAGGAAGACAAAGGCTACTAGGTAATCTTCAGCAATGGCAAGGTATGTATATGGAAAAATAATGTTAAAGATGCCTTTACTCTTGGGTTTAGTGTTAATTCATTATATCAGGTCAATGGAAGTCCGCTAGGTGTCATGTCTTGTGACACAACTCTTTAGTCCGAACTTTGGCATCGGAGGTTTGCCCACCTTCATTACAAAGCTTTACCCGATGTAAGACAGATGGTAACAGGGATGCCCGAATTCCAAGTAGAGAAAGAAGGTGTATGTCCGGGATGTGCCAAAGGAAAGCTCAAAAGGGGACCATTCCCCTCAATCCAAAGCAAGACCTCCGCTATATTACAATTGGTTTACTCAGGCATCCTGAGGTTGGCATTAAGAGGGAGACTACTAGACCACATACTCCTGAGCAGAATGGTGTTGTGGGAAGGAAGAACCACATGATGATGGAAGCTGTTCGGGCCATGCTACATGATCAAAGACTTCCGAAGTTTCTATGGGCTGAAACTACAATCATTGTCGTATATGTACAAAATCAATGCCCTCATCAAGCATTGGGTTCCAAGACTCATGAAGAAAAGTTCACCGCAAGGTGAACAATCTTCCGACTTTGAGGAGCTCTCAAGAAGCCGACACCAGGGAACCAAAAGAAAAGGATGATGAATCAATGCCTGATGTAGAAGAACCCATGGATCTGATTGATTCTCATCCACATGAGCCTTCCTCTTATAACAAGAGGCCTTCATGGCTTAAGGGGTTACTTGATAATGCTGAAGGACATGCTGCACCCCGAGGAATGTTTCGTGAAAGTAAGAAACCTAATAGGTATCAAGGATACCTGACCATCATCAGCACGATCATACAAAATGAGCCTTTGTCATTCTCAGATGTCGTCAAGCATCAAGTATGGAAGGATGCTATGACCGAAGAATATGAGTCTATCATAAAGAATGATGTTTGGGAAGTAGTTCCCAGACCCCAGGACAAGATTGTTGTTACTTCCAAATGGCTTTACAAGATAAAGCATGCAGCAGATGGAAGCACGGAAAAGTATAAGGCTCGTTTTGTTGCTCGAGGTTTCTCCCAAAAGGAAGGTATAGACTATGATGATATATTTTCACCTGTTGCCAGATATACGACCATCCGCTCAAACATAGCCCTTGCCACTTCACAAGGATGGAACCTACATCAGATGGATGTCAAGACTGCGTTCTTACATGGCTCGATCAAAGAAGAGGTCTATGTGGAGCAAGCCGAAGGATTTGAGATTTATGATCGAAAATCTCATGTATGCAGGTTGAAGAAAGCTCTCTATGGGTTGAAGCAAGCACCCTGAGCATGGTATGAGAGGATCGATAGCTACTTGATGAAGCTGGGATTCACTGGGAGTGAAGCCGATCCTAACCTTTACTTTAAGGTTGAAGATGACAAGCCTCTCATACTAGTGTTGTATGTGGATGACCTCTTTCTAATAGGTGCAGACCCTCTCATTCACAAATGTAAGAGGGAGATGGCCTCTGAATTGGAAATGAAAGACCTAGGACTGATGCACTACGTCCTAGGACTTGAAGTATGGCAGAAGCTAAGGGAAATTTTCCTATCTCAAGGGAAATATGTGGTAAAGATATTGGAAAGATTTGGTATGATGGACTGCAAGCCTGTGACTACCTCAAGGATCTTAACTTTCAGAAGTTATATGGTAGTGATGTTGGACCAGATTTGGGAAATGCCTCTGAGTTTCATAAACTCATTCGCATTGATGTTCTTGGTGAACCTCCGTCTGAACATATTTTTTGTAGTTAGCATTGTGAGCTCATATTTGGTTGAGCCTCACTGGATTGATGCCAGGAATCTTCTGAGATGTCTTCAGGACACAATCTCTCATGGATTAAGATACACTGCTGGAGATGTGAGACTACTTAGATATACTGATGTTGATTGGGCAGGTAGTGTGGTGGACCGTAAGAGCACTTACAAGCGTTGTTTCACCTTGGGATCTGCTTCGATATCCTGGATGAGCAGGAAGCAGAAGTCGATGGCTTTGAGCACCGCCGAAGCAGGATATATTGTTGCTAGCATAACCTCGTGTGAGGTAGTCTAGTTGCGAAAGCTCTTCAGTGAGCTATTTGGATTTACATTGGATACCACTGTGATTCTCTATAACAACGAGAGGTGGGATTCGATTATTGAGGAATCCTGTATTCGTCGATTGATCCAGCAGATAGAAATCATCTTGGATATGGTAAGTTGCTGAGCAAGGAGGCTCCATCACATTAAGATGATGTACAGGTTGATACACCTTGTCAAAGCCCTGATGAAAGATCTAATCTATGATTTTCCCAAACGACTTGGAGTCGGTAAGAAACCCTTGTACAAGGGTCCTGCATGTTGCATACATTGAGCTCTGGGAGCTCTGAGGGCTTGCAGTTATTACTGGAGCAACATATGACCACAAGGTGACTCACCCTCCCCTGGTGGTGCACACTAGAATAAGATGATTCACTCTCTTGTGGGACAAGATGCTTCGCTCTCTTGTGGAACAGGATGATTCGCTCTCCTGTGTAGCAGGATGATTAGTTCTCCTGTGAGGCCTGGATTGATGTGTTCTCCATGGCGATTGTAGCACGATTGATGTGTTCTCTTGTGAGGCTTGGATTGATGTGTTCTCCATGGCGGACTGGATTGATGTATTCTCCATGGAAATTGTAGCAGGATTGATGTGTTCTCCTGTGAGGCTTGGATTGATGTGTTCTCCATGGCAATTGTAGCAGGATTGATGTGTTCTCCTGTGAGGATAGGATTGATTAGTTCTCCTGTCGAGGCATCCTACCCATGCAGTCTGGGACTCATGGGAAGTACCTCTCATCTGATCAATGAGCAGGGAAATGAAGTTAGGGACCATAGTAGTACCGATGGACACATCGTTGTAATTACCGTACTCCCTACGCTAGGATGACCTCCATTGATCTGGGATCAATGATACTGGTCTGGGACCAGTGGTAGGAGTTGTACCATACTATGACGCTAACTTCGGGTCAGTTGAGACTGGTCTAGAATCAGTGGTACATACTCTGAGACTGACTTTGAGTCAGTGGAGGATGATATTGGTCTGGGACCATTGGAGTTGTACTCACTATGACGCTGACTTTGGGTTGGTTGAGACTGGTCTGGGACCAGTGGTACATACTCTGAGACTGATTTTGAGTCAGTATGATACATCCTCGATCATTTCTTCTTCTTCAGAATTCGGACAAGAGCATAGAAGAACAGAACAAAACAGTACATATCAGTGCAGGGCAGAGTAAGACAAAGCTGAACAAGCAAAATAGAGCAGAGTAGGGAAAAAATCAGGCTGTACAAGGCAGTGTATTTGATGGATTAATAGTAACGACCGATAGACAGATTGCAGATGAAGTTCTCCATGGTTGAGAGGGAGTGTTAAAATTGGAAACCAGGGCAAAACTTCATGTGGGTCATCTTATTCATGGCTAATAATATTTTTATTAGATTCCTCTCGTCGAGAGATGTAGGATTGATATAAAGATCATCCAATTCCGATAAGTATTCATGGAGATATGAATTTATTTTGATTATGGAATTATTATCAAGCCGACCTACAACTCATGTAGGAACAGAAGCCCAACAGTCACATCTATTAACCCACCAATGTTGTGTATAAATATAAGAGGACTTTTCCTCATTTGGACTCACTCATCTCATCACATCTCTCTCTCTCTCTACTGCAAAGATATGAGTCTCTTCTCTACTGCGCTGAAATGGGTCTCTCTCTCTCACACATGTGAAGCCGGAAGCTGTTGAATTTGAAGCTCCAACTGTAGAAGTAAAGATTGACCTGCGTGGCCTAGAATATCTCCTCTTTGGAACTACGCTGTAGGTTCATCTGAACCTCCTTTAAAAGCCGCAACTTTTGGTGGTGGAATGAAGTCAATCCGATGAACGGTTTGCAAGATATCGACTGCCCTAGTTTGAAGCCGGAAACTGCTGAAAGTGAAGCTGCAGCTGCAGAAGTAAAGATTGAATTGCGTAGCATAGAATATCTCCTCATCTGAACTACACTATAGGTTCATCTGAACCTCATTTGGAAGCTGCAACTTTTGGTGGTGGAATGAAGTCAATCCGACGAATGGTTTGAAACATATTGACTGCCCCAGTTTGAAGCTGGAAACTGCTGAAACTGAAGTTGCAACTGCAGAAGTAAAGATTGACGTGCGTGGCCTAGAAGATGTCCTCATCTGAACTGCACTGTAAGTTCATCTGAATCTCCTCTAGAAGCCGAAACTTTTGGTGGTGGAATGAAGTCAATCCGACTGTCGGTTTGTGAGATATGGTCTGCCCTAGTTTGATAATGAAGCCGCTAATGCTAATGCTACTGATCTAGGGTTTGCTACTGCTGACATGAATCAGATTTATTGTACTATTTCTCTCTACTGAATTATTGAAGATAAAAGAAGATTTGATCAAAGGGTTTCCCCACACATTGTGGGGTTTGTCCCTGGCTAGCCGCCACATCTTGTGTCTCTTGTCTTGGCTTGTTTTCTGTCGATTGTTTAATGTTCTATATGCACTTTAATTTATGTACATGTGATTGCTAATCTGGGGAATATAATAAGAAAAATAAGTAAACTGTTATAAGCATAGAACATACCATAACTTAACAACCTATCATCTGAGAAATGAGTAGGGAAATGAGGATAAAAACCATAGTGGTACCGATGGATGCATCATTGTATCTACCATACTCTCTATGCTAGGATGACCTTCATTGATTTGGGATCAATGACACTGGTCTTGAATGAGTGGTAGGAGTTGTACCCACTATGACACTGGCTTTGGGTCGGTTGAGGACTAGTCTAGGACCAATGGTACACACTCTGAGACTAACTTTAAGTCACCGATGGATGGTATGATACATCCTCATGACCTTCATTGATCTGGGATCAATGATACTAGTATGGGACCAGTTGTAGGAGTTGTACCTACTATGATTCTGACTTCGGGTCAGTTGAGACTGGTCTCGGACCAGTGGTACATACTCTGAGACTGACTTCGGGTCAGCGAAGGACTAGTCTAGGACTAGTGAGAGTGGTACATACTATGACGGTGACTTCAGCTCAGGTGAGACTAGTCTGGGACAAGTGGTACACACTCTAAGACTGATGATACTAGTATGGGACCAATGGTAGGAGTGGTACCCACTATGACGCTAACTTTGGGTCGGTTGAGACTGGTCTGGGACCAGTGGTATGCACTCAGAGGCTAACTTCAGGTTAGTGGAGAATGGTATGAGACATTCTCGATCAATTCTTCTTCTTCATAGTTCAACAGAGCTAAGTTGAGCAGAGCAGAGACATCAGAGCCAGCAGAGTTGAGCAGAGCTAGTAGAGCTGAGCAAAGTAGAGCTGAATAGAGCTAGTAGAGCTCAGCAGAGCTAGTAGAGCTGAGTAGAGCAAACAAAGCTGAGTAGACCTAAGGAGAGGTAGCAGAGCTGGGTAGAGCAAAGCAGGACACCAACAACAGATATAGTACAGCGAGACATAGGATCAATGGATGGAGTTCTCCCTAGTTGAGAGGGAGTGTTAAAATTGGAAACTAAGGCCAAACTCCATGTGGGTCAGCTTATTTATGGTAGCAAATATTTTTATTGGATCCCTCTCGTCGATGGGTGTAGGATTGATCTAAATATCATCTGATTCCGATAAGTATTTATGGAGATATGAATTTATTTTGATTATGGGATTATTATGAAGCTGACCAACAACATATGTAGGCTCAAGAAGCCCAAACGTCATGTCTATTCAACCTATACATTTTTGGTATAAATAGAAGAGGATTTGATGCCATTTGGGACACACATTCTTGAGGTGATCTCCTCCTCTCCACATCTTGGATTTTTGGAGGAGTGAGGCACCAAGTGTAATACGCTAGCCTAATGGTGATTCCCTAGCCACAGGTTGATCTAGGTAGCAATTAGAGCTCACTGTTTTGTAGTTCAAGTTGCTATTAGAGGGGTCAAGATCTCTTAGAGGAAGGTTGAGTTTGATGGGAGGTATTATGGATCTGTTTGAGGGCTAGAAGAGGGTTGTTTTGGTGGGTTGTTGGAGGGCCACAACCAGTTGAGGTAGGCTATAGGCCTAGCCTCCCAAAACAGGCATGTGTTGAGTTGTTAAGGGTTGCCATATGCCCAGAAAAATAGCTCATAAGAAAGGCTTTACTCCTTGTATAGACCGAAGTAAATTTAAGGCTGATTTGTGGGTTGAATGAAGGGTTGTTGCAACAAAAACAAGCCCTAACTAGTCACAGTAAAAGACAACAGGTGCAGAAGACTTGGAGGGCAGCGTGTGGAGAAATCGTTGGGTCATAGTTCATGACCAGACTTGGATCAGTTTAATGGGTAGCATGATATATGATATCATGGGAAACATAATAGGCATCATGATGAATATGGGTAGCATGATGTATATAGGTAGCATGATGTATGGACAACATGATGTATACGGGGAGCATGATATATGGGTAGCGTGATGAATGAGATCCTGTGCATGAGCAACATCATAATAAAATGAAAAGCATGATATATGAGTAGCATGATGCATAATATATATGGGCAACATGATGTATATGGGCAGCATGATGTATGGGTAGCATGATGTATATGCGCAACATGATGTATGGGAAGCATGATGAATGAGATCATGTGCATGAGAAGCATCATGATAAAATGAAAAGCATGATATATGAGCAGCATGATGCATAATATATATGGGTAGCATGATGTATGAGATCATGTGCATGTGTAATAGTATGATCCATGGAGGATGGACAACATCATGATGAATGTAATCATAAGCATGGGCAGCTTGATGATGAATGAGACCATGGAAGATGCGAGCAACTCAGTCATCTAGGTCCATCATTGTGATGAGGCAGCATGGTGCTACATGGTAAGGTGCAACAAATGGACGAGATGTAGTACTATGATAGGTGAAGGAGTCACCATAGAGGATCAGTTGAAGCAATATATCTTCAACTGATCTCATGCAAATATAAAAAGTCAAAGTGTTGACTTCTATTGTAAATGTACTATCTCTCTCTCTCTCTTTCTCTGCTGAACTTTGAAGAACGTAAAAGAAGAATTGATCAAGGGTTTCCTCACATTGTGGGGTTTTTCCCTTGCTAGCGCCACATCTTTTGTCCTCCTGTCTTGGCTTGTCTTCTACAATTTATATTTATGTTATATCTGTAGTTTACTTTAATTTTGATGTGATTTATAATTTAGAAACGATAATGAGCTAACTGTGAAAATTGAAATAAATTGCTCTAGCATAGAACATACCTAAAATTTACACCTTTCCCTACATAAAAAAATCTATAAGCGCACTATATGTGACAGCATTAGGGTATATGTTTCTCTGGAACATTTCAGAAAAGAGATTCCTTACCTCGTCCAAGTTGCCTTCTAATGTAAGAGCAATTAGCTCAAAAATATCATTGTATTTCAGTAAGACATAGGGGTCTTGTGTTTCCAAGGAAGTTGGTTTCCAAAATGTGAATTAATGTAATTATTTAGGCTTTTGAGTGATTTTAATAAGAATAGGAATTAATTGAATATTGTAAGACATGTTTGTAATTATTCTCGAATGTATGCGAATATTAGGGATTTAGAATAGTTGAGATATTGAGGGATTTGAGAATTAATTGTAAATTAGAGATTAGGAGTTAGTTCATGATTTTGAGGATTAGAGAGGATCCTTAGGGATGAGGAAGAGATTTTAGGATTCCATTGAGGAGTTTATGGATCTAAACTTGGAGTTCATTTTAGAATCCTTTTGTATAAATGTAAGCATAAAAGGCATAAACAGTGAGTGCGATAGGTTGGATAGGTTAGCCAATTAGAGTGTGACTGTAAGCCTATGGGAAAATTGTAAATAGAGGCCATTGACATTAGAAGATCAGGCCAAAGATAGAGAAATTGTATAACTGTGTGTTTATATATAGAGAGGATTAATTCAAAACTCTATAAGTGTGTGATTCGAATATGGAATGATAAATTCTGTGTGTATTAGAGATTTTGTATAACATATGTATGCAGGCGGAGTTCGGCGAACATAGAGAGGAGAAAAAGACAATGGATTGTAATGGACCTTTGAAACCGTTCGAAGAACCAAAGTAATGTTGTAGGGAGGATGTGTTAAATAATATGCATAATTAAGCTCAGGAGGGAGTCACGTAGTGGAATTGTGGAAGGATGAAGAACCACTAAAATAACTGAAGTCGTAGAGGAACATTGGAGAAATGGCATAAAACCCAATTGGAAAGAAGAATGAAAGAATGAAGTGTTGATGCACATGTACCATTGGATCTATCAGATCAATAGATGAGATCAAGTCGCATTGAATGGAGTTATGAATACCGTATCACAACTTATCATGTGAATGAATGAATTTGCCTTAAGGGAATTGCAATTGCGATATGAAGGATCATCGCTGACTATTGGATCGAGTGATTGGATCAGCGATGGAGGATCTTTAATAAATCTTGCACCGCAATAGTCCAATGGTGAGTGGTTTAACCTTGGACACAAGCTATTGCAATATGTGATTGTGATGTCCAATGCGATCAAAGATTTGATTGGATCGCAAATATCCATGAGAGATAGAAATTAGCCCTTAACCAATGCAAAATGTGATATGCGATGGAGTGAGCCGATAAATATTACAAGGTACAATATAGGAGCGAACCCGATAAAGTATAGGTGTGGTTAATTGAATTTGGAATCCGGTTATGTTAATCACATATTAGATGTAAAGGAGGAATGTGTTAGTGTGACCCACAAAGAACTGTGATTGTAGTAGTGATAAAGGCATGCATCGGGAAATGTGCAAAGGCGAGGAAAAGTGGAAGAGGTAAGTCTACACATGTCTTATGTGTATTTCTATTATAAAAGGTTTATAATAGAAATAGCAATAATAGAAGGTTTTTATGGGTTAAGTCCAATCATAACCAAAGTAAGAGTGGGGTTGGTTATATATGTGCAGGCTTAATGTATAAGAAGTTTATGAGGTGAAAGTAGTCCCAACATATAGGATTAATGAAGGGCAGACTGTGTTAGTTAATAAATCATTATACAGAGATTTATTGAAGGGGTGCTAACCATTAAAGATTCAAGATTTGACTCGGCAGAGAGTTAAAATTCCTGGGGCAAAATAGATATGTGCATTTTACATGCATATTGTGAGTATACATGGGTTTTCCTACATCAAAGTGGTATCAGAGAAGAATTATAATTGAAACATTTGGTATTAAGGCAGCACAAAGAAATTATGTGTGAACATTTCTTTAAAAGAGTTCAGAACAAAGTTATATTCTGAAGGTGCTTAGATAGGCCAATGGTGATGAAAGCAAGTAGGGGATATTAGACCCTAATCTGAGAAATAGTAATCACACAAAGGCAAAGTGTAGAAGAATATTGGGAGAACTTGCATATGCAAGAAACAGAGGACAAGCCATTCAAAGTACAAAAGATGGTGGAACAAGATCACACAGAGATCTTGAAGATGAGATGACATGTTTTCTTTTGATTTGATTTGAATATTGGAGAATGTGTGATTTTTATATTGACACATAGGTGACAGCATAAGAAGATGTGAAGGTTGCAAGAATCTAGAGCGAGGAGTGCTCGAATAGGTTCTAAAGGAAAGAACTAGAGAAATGCTAACAGACTGAGCTGAGAGTGGAGGAGCTTAGTGAAGCATATGTAGTAAGAAGGAGACTTGTTACCACAGAGATATTGTTGCATATCACAAATGAAATTCTACAAAGGATGTGGGTAGAATTACTGAGTAATGAAGGAAGCTAGTAAGACTTTCTAAGTGAGAGAAGAGGTGGTCAGAACCAAGTATTTCATGGTGATTGAAATACAAGAGGATAGTCGTGTTCTTGAGAGGTGCAGATGAGTTAAAACCTAGAAGGAGTAGAGAAAAGTGCTCAAAGGAGGTTCCACAGATAGAGAACCAATTTCTTCCCAAAATACCGAGTACAGAGGAAAGCTTGATGAGGTAAGTGGTAGCAGGGAGGACCTGTTGTTGCAGAAGCTTTAGTGCAACTCATAATGTATGATGAGGAACTCATGAAGTTAGAGATGGAGGAGAAAATGACTATTGATAGTCATAGTGGAGGTTCTGAGGAAGATCACAATAGAAGAACCGTGAAGAAGGAGGATGCCAAGGCAAATGGCAAGAGGATGAGTCAAAAGAAAATTGACCAAGATATTGTTGAGATGAAAGAACAACTCGATGTATTGATGCTAATGCTAGAGTAAAATAAGAGACAAGGTTGGGTCTTGAAGAAGAAGCCAGTGAAGTGGAATAGTTTACAAACAAGGCTACAATAGATGCAAGTAAAGTGGCTGATGGAAAAACCCAGAGAAGCTGAGTTGGGAATAGAAGTGTCTATTTGTGAACGAGAGTGGGGTGAAGTTATGGGTGGAGATGAAGATTTGAAGAACGAAACTTCAAGTGAGGCCAAAGGATCACATGATTTTAAATTTGACAATTTGTGTATGTTTGCAGGTGGAACATGTGAAGGACAACAATTTTCTGATATTGACATAAAGAAGGAAGAAGATAGGCATAATCTAAATTCTGTTTTAAAAGAAGTAGGAAAGGATATCAAGCAATCAAGTAGATTACTTAATGAGATTGAGGAGAATATGATTGAAGTATTTCTAAGTTATGTAAAGGACTTGGAACAATAGGAGGAATTGGTGATTGAATCATCAAATGTGGTAATGAGATCTTGTGGTTTTACAACTGACAAGGTGTGCGTGAATGCAAGTATTGTAGAAGACAAACCATTTTATGGAACTGTCTTGAATGAAGTTGAAAGTTTCCAGGCAATGTATGATGATGATTGTCTTTCGAATGAGGATCTAGTTGAGTTATTACAGTAGAAGGAGTTCTTAAATTCCGTGTTTAGTGGAAGAAATATCTTCAGTAGAGATGAGACAGTTATGTCCTATGATAAAAAATTTGCTAGTGAAAAGAATAACGAGGAATTGATTTTCTAAAATCATCAAAGGGATAATGATGAGAAGACATCTAAAACTATCGCAGAGATGGAGGATTAGAATTTTATTCTAATCAAGAAGGAAGAATTGGTGTTAGCAAGAAGCTATACTTGTGACAAAGAAGAAGAAAGTCAGGTTTGTACAGAACTTTTAGGAGAAATTTCAAGTGAGATGGCAAATTTGTGGCATGAGTTAAGTCTTTTGGAGAAAAGGATAGAAGACCAAAAGGTAAGTGTTCAAATTGTAAAGTCAGAACTGGATGAGAATGAAGAAGTTCACTATAGGGGACAAGGACAGAAAGACATGATTGAAATAGTTGGCATGGAGGAGAGACTAGTTGATGGTCTCGAGAATTCTGTTGAGAATTCAAAACAGCATACTGATGTGCTAACAGAGGAGGAATAATTAGAGCATCAAGCTGAATTGTTGCCAAAGCAAGTGAAGGCGTAGAAGCCTTATGATTTTTATTTTAACAATTGTTTTATGAGTGCAGGTTTAGTTGCAGATGTTGGAGGAAATTTAACATAGACGAGCAGCCAAATAAAAATGAAAGAAGGGGATTCTGTGGAAGTATTAAATCCATGGAACAAAGATGTTCACTTGCTAAGGAGAATATTGGAAAGTTAGGATTTAATGCAGAAAGGAATAACTGTGAAAGAGGATAAGGATGAAAGGGAAGCAACAAGAATAGGAAAAGAACAAGTAATAATTCGAGAACTTCAAAGAGTAGAACAACATATTGAAGAGTTAGTAGACAGTAGCAATAACGACCTAAAACAAAGAGAAAGAGGAAAATTAAGTGGCAGAGTATGGACCGGTCGAAGGATGTGCTAGAAACGGAGATTGAGGAATTATGGAAGCTAATGATCAAACAGTTCTTATGGAGGAGATTGATAGTAGCTAGAAGGATGATCAGTTAGAATATGAACCTGATTGACAAGGAGAGGAAGATGAAATAGAAGGCAACAAAAATATAGCAGCGACAAAGGTGCAAGGAATTTGGGCAGCTACAAACTAAAGTTTGGGACCTTGGAGGTTTTCTATTAACTTATGAAGACACATGATCTAGAGATCATGAACATTTTCAACTTTGGGAGTCTAATGCGTGAGCAATCAGCTCAACAATATCATTGGATTTTAGTAGGACATAGGGGTCTTGTGCTTCCAAGGAAGCTGGTTTCCTAAATGTGAATTAATGTAATTATTTAGGCTTTTGAGTAATTTTAATAAGAATAGGAATTAAATGAATATTGTGAGACATATTTGTAAATATTCTCGAATGTAGGAGAATATGAGAGAAAAGAGATTGAGGGATTTGAGAATTAATTGTAAAACTAGGATTACGAGTTAGTTCATGATTTTGAGGATTAGAGAGGATTCTTAGGGATGAGGAAGAGAATTTAGGATTATGTTGAGGAGTTTATGGATCTAAACCAGGAATTGGTTTTAGAATCCTTTTGTATAAATGTAAGCCTAAAAGGCATAATCATTGAGTGAGATAGGATGGATAGGCTAGCCAGTTAGAGCGTGATTGTAAGCCTACCGGTAGATTGTAAACAGAGGCCATAAACATTAGAAGATCAGGCAAAAGATAGATAAATTGTATAACTATGTGTTTATATATATACAGAGGATTAATTCAAACTGTATAAGTGTGTGATTCGAATATGGAATGATAAGTTCTGTGTATTAGAGATTATGTATAGCATATGTATGCAGGCAGACTTCGGTCAACATAGAGACGAGAATGAGACAGCAGATTGTAATGGGCCTTTGAAACTGTTCGAAGAACCAAAGTAATGTTCTAGAGAGGCTATGTTAAATAATATGCAGAATTAAGCTCAGGAGGGAGTCGCACAACAAAACAGTGCAAGCACGAAGAACCACTAAAATAACCAAAGCCGCAGAGGAACATTGGAGAAATGGTGTAAAACCCAACTAGAAAGAAAAATGAAAGAATGGAGTGTTGATGCACAGGCATCGTTGGATCTATCAGATCATTGGATGAGATCAAGTTGCATGGAATGGAGTTATGAATATCGCATCGCAACTTATCACATGAATGAATGAATCGACCTCAAGGAAATTACAATTGCGATATGCGGGATCATCACTGACTGTTAGATCGAGTGATTAGATCAACGGTGGAGGAGCTTTAATAAATATTGCATCACAATAGTCCAATTGTGAGTTATTTATCGTCGACTACAAGAGATTGTGATATGCAATTGCGATGTCCAATGTGATCGAAGATTTGATCACATCGCAAATATCCATGGGAGATAGACCTTAGCCCTTAACCAATGTGACATGCAATATGCAATGGAGCGAGCCGATAAATATTGTGAAGTGCGATATAGGAGCAGAATCCAGTTATGTTAATCGCATATCAGATGCAAAGGAGGAATGTGTTAGTGTGACCTGCAAAGCATTGCGATTGCGATAATGATAAAGGCATGCATTAGGCAACATGCAAAGGCGAGGAAAAGTGAAAAAGGTAAGTCTGCACATGTCTTATGCGGATTTCTATTATAAAAGGTTTATAATAGAAATAGCATCGATATAAGGTTTTTATGGGTTAAGTCCAATTATAACCAAAGTAAGAGTGGGGTTGGTTATATATGTGCAGGCTTAAGGTATATAAGGTTTATGAGGTGAATCAAGTCTCGATATATAGGATTAATGAAGGGCGGATTGTGTTAGTTAATAGATCATTCTACAGAGATTTATTAAAGCGGCCCTAATCATTAAGGATTTAAGATTTGACTCAGCAGAGAGTTAAAATTCCTGGGCAAAACAGATATGTGCATTTTACATGCATATTGTGGGTATACGCGGGGTTTCCTGGATCACTTTCTTTACACAAAGAGTCAATAAATGCATTGTATGTGACAACATCAGGGTATATTTTTCTCCCAGACATTTCAAGAAAGAGCATCCTCACCTCATCCAACTTGTGTTCCTTACATAAACCATCAATAAGCAAATTGTACATTACCACATTAGGGGATATTTTTTTCTCCGACATTTCAGAGAAGAGATTCATTGCCTCGTCCAACTTTCCTTCCTTACATAAACCATCAATAACTTCATTGTATGTGACCACAACAGGGGATATGTTTTTCTCAAGCATTTCAGAGAAGATCTTCCTTGCCTCATCCAACTTACGTTCTTTACATAAACCATCAATAAGTATATTGTATGTAATAACATTTGGATTGTACCCCTTTTTTATCATTAGATACAATAGTTTGTTGACCTCTTCTAGCTTAGTTTCTTTGCATAGTTGATCCATGAGCATGTTGAATGTGAATGTGTCAGGTTCACAGCCCTTTTGCAGCATAACAACTAATAACCCGAATGCCTCGTGGGATTTCAAGCCTTGCAGAGGCCATCTATTAGGGTATTATATGTAATAGTACTAGGCGCTTGTTGTTTGATCCTCTGTTGGTTGAAAACCTTTATAGCGTCCTCGACTCTAAACTTCTTGCAATGCCCTTTGATTAGTGTAGTGAAGCTTACAACATTTGGAAGATATCCATGTTCTTCCATTCCTTCGAACACTTTCAATGCATAATCTAGTCTGCCTGTTTGACAGTGACAATTGATGATAATGTTCAAAGTTATGAGATCTATAATAATGTTGGTTTCAATGACAATTTTGTAAATAGACAATGCATATTTATATTGATTTTGTCGAACTAGGCTACTCAAGAAGAGATTGTAGGTGATGAGAAAATGGATGGGTGTAGATTTATGTGATAGCAGGTGTTTGAACGTATTGAGTGCCTCTTGAAGTCTTTTGATGTGAAAAAGTGTTTTAATGCGTGCATCTACAATGGCACTCAAACTGTAGAAATAAATTCGATGAACGATGTTATTGTTGCATAGGGACAACAATGCTTTCCTCATGGTAGTGGGAACCATGTTGGGTGAGCAGAGGAGAACCCAAAAACTTGAGAAATAGAAATTTGTTTGTGTAACAAGAGCTCCAAAGTCTAAAGCCTCCTATACTTGTATGAGTTGAAAGTGCAAGAAGAGATTAAAATGAGTAACGAATTTTTTTTCCTTCAAACCCTAATTTGTTGGATTCTTTATTTATGTGAAGAAAGTTAGTCAATGTAGGGAAGGCTTTAAATTTGATGCTCGTTTACCCATTTTTCTCCTTTTTAGTTGTAAATTACAATTAGTTCTAAAATAAACACGTCACCATGAAAATTCAAATAATTTTGAAAAAGGTTAAAATGATGGGCTTATAAAAAAATCAGAAGCTTCAAATTTTTATATATTTTTTATATATTTACTTATACCAGGGTTTATACTCCACAATGTGGTCTTTTTTTAAATAAATTTTATTTAAATATCAATATTTATAGACACAACTTCATGGGGTGTTCACTCTCACGTACTAGAAGTTATTGACCTCTTAACTACAAAAAAACTACCTATGGCATGGAATTGAATAGGCATAGAGACACTATCTATATATCTATCTATCCCTCCCTCCTCTCCATCTCTCTCTCCCTCCCTTTCCCTTCTCTCCCTCTCCGCTTCTTCTATATCTCTTCCCTCTTTTTGTCCTCTCTCCCTCTCTCTCCATCTTCCTTTTCACTCCCTCTCCCTATCCACCTTTATCTCTCTGATTCTTTCTTCCTACCTTCCTCTCCCCCCTCCAACTCCATCTCTCTTTACCTCCCTCTACCCACTCTCTCACATCCTCTCTCTCCCTCTCGAACTCTTTTACTATATTCTTTCATGTCTCCTCTCTCCTTCTCTCCCCCATTCTCTCCATCTCTCCTTCTTTGTCTCTTTATCTCACCCCCAAACATACACACTCTCTCTCCATCTCAACCTTGTCACTCCCCCTATCTCTACACCTTTATTAATCTATGTCTTTTTTCTTCCCTCCCATATATATCTAGAGTTAATATATATTATGATATATTAATATATATTATAATATAACAAATTTAATATTGTACTAATCCAGAGTTATTAAAATTAATAATATTAATATTATAATACATTAATATGAGTATTAGATTTAATAATAATAATAATAATAATAATAATCTCTTAATATTTATATTAGGGTTAATAATGTTTCTTTTGTAGGTGTGGTTAATTGTATTTGGAATCTAGTTATCTTAATCACATATCAAATGCGAAGGAGGAATGTGTTAGTGTGACCCGCAGAGAATTCTGCTAGTGGTAGTGATAAAGGTGTTATGAAACCAGCTCACAAAAAGATAGAAAAGATAGATCAATGCCTTAGACTTCAGCCTCTTTGAGGGGGAAACCTCCTTTACATTACATTAATGAACAATTCTTGGATAAATGGAAAAACTTCCTTTCTATATATAGGAGTCTAAGGGATCACAATATAACCAAGCCAACCTAACAATAATAATATAAAGGCACAAAAATAACAATAGATGGATTCTATGGGGCACAGTAATAACAATATGGGGAAAATAGCGGCACAACAATATTAATAAGAGATACAACTACAATAGTAATGGGGGAATCACTAGTATTATAGGGACCTAACATGCCCCTCTCCTTCAAAAAAGTGTTGTCCTCAACGCTTGAGTAGTTCTACATGCTTCTATATAAAATTATCATCCTCCCATGTGCAATCTTCGTGGATAAGTTCTTCCACTTAATAAGATACTCCGAAATGGATCGATTTCATAGCTGTCAAGTTCTTATTTATGTGGCTTCTTCCATTTCCAATATATTTTTTCTTTCCTCGTCAAGTTCTGGAAATATTGTTTGAACTGGGAAATTATCGCCTATAACCTTCTTTAAACATGAAAAATGGAAAACTAGGTGCACTTGAGAACCTGCAAGAAGATCCAATTTGTATGCCGTAGTACCAATCTCTTGCAACACCTTGTATGCACAATAATACTTTGGTGATAATTTATTATTCTTCTTAGTTTGCTTGAGGGACATTTGTTTATATGCTTGTAGCCATAGGAATACCCAGTCAACTACATCAAAACTTCTTTCTCTACGATGTTGATCTACCTATTGTTTCATTCTATTTTGTGCCAACACGAGGTTATCCTTTAAGAGTTGGAGAACTTGTTATTGATGCTCGATGTGATGTTCCACTACTTGAACCTTAGAATTTTCTCTTAAATATGACGTGATGGATGGTGGTTGATATCCATAAAGTGCCACAAATGGGGTCATTTTTTTTGTAGTGTGGATGGAAGTGTTATACCACAATTCAGCCAAAGGCAACCATTTGATCCATTGTGTCTGTTTATCAGATACAAGGCAACGAAGATATCCTTCGAAACATTTTCTTACTATCTTAGTTTGCCCATCAGATTGAGGATGATAAGTTGAGCTATGAGCTAACTGAGTACCAAGACAAGAAAATAATTTTGTCCAAAAATTTCCAGTAAAAATGGGATCTTTGTCACTTACAATAATCTTTGGGTTTCCATGTAGATTTTGAATTATTTCCATAAATGCAGTAGAAACTATACTAGCTTTAAATGGATGTGATAATGCACAAAAGTGTGCTTACTTGGTAAGTCTATCAACTACCACCATGATGACACTCTTTCCCTCAGACCTATGTAAACCTGTGATAAAATCCATTGAAACCTCCTCCCAACGTTAGCTTGGAATGGATAAGGGTTGTAATAGACCTGGTGTCTTAATTCTTTCAAATTTATTTTGTTGGAAAACCAAACATTCTGCCACAAACTTTTGAATATCCTATTTAAGGCCATCCCAAAAAATTTCCTTCTTAACCCTGTCATAAGTTTCTAAAAATCCTGAGTGCCCTCCTAAGGGAGAAGCATGCAATTCGAGAAGAATCTTTTATTTGAGTTGGGAATTCTTACAGAGGTATAAACGATCTTTGTACCATAATGAATCATTTTTCTAGCTAAATGTATCAAGTGTACTGGAATATTGTTGTAACTTTCGAATAAGTGCCCACACTTCTTCATCATTCTTCCATTCCTCCCTTGCTTCTTTTATCGAATCTGGTTGGATAATATAAATGGCACACAACAATTCTTCCACATCCTCATCCTTTCTTGTCACACGGAATCAGTCAAAAGTGCGGACACAACCGACCTTCCTAGAAGTCTAAGACATTCTAATGACAAACAAAACAAACTGGAGCTATCCTTCTCTAAACATGCATTATGATATGAGAAATCAAGTGTTTCGTTCTTACCTTTGTCCAAACGCTATTGTAGAAGTCCAACCTTTGTTGATCTGGATGAGCTCCTCCTTTTCTCCAAAACCTGCAATCACCAATAGTCAAACAATTAAATAGCACCTGATTATAACATAAAACAAAGCATATTCAACATATAGACCAAGGAGTACATGAAATAACCCTTAAACAACAAGTTATTGAGAAGAATGGACCAATTTGCATTAAAGGTAATCAAAAGGAACCATTACAACCTTAGCCTTGGTGTTGTGCAAGCTCCTTCCAGGGTCCACAAGAGTCTTCCTCTACTTTGACAAAGCTCACCCACTTCCAAATAGAACAAGCAAAGATGGAAATCTCTCCTCACAAGCTTCTAAATGGGAGTCCTAATTCCTGCAGCATTTACCCTTAGAAAATGTATAGCTTCAACCTCCCCTCCTTCTGGCCCAATGCCTGTATTTATAGTACTCAAGAGGAGGTTAATCAGGTCCACCATCAATGGGATAATCCCCTCTTTGGGTAGGATAGCTCCCTTATTGATGGGATAAGTTCCTCTTTGATAGGAGTGCATGAACCATCTGGAGGCGCCCAATACACGTCGAACAACCTTCTAGAATGCTCTAGAAATGACCACAAGTAACTTTTTAAAGATGAAACTTGCACATTCTAACCTTTACAGGGGGATGCACCTGTCCCTTTACATACAGAGCGTCTTTGGACGCAGCTTTTGTGAACATTGGGAGCGTCCCCGCAAGTAAGTTTGAGAGAACCTGCGTCCCCAGAGATAAATACATTTATACAAGACTTTCTCTCTTTTTTGGAGTTTGACATGGAGAGCAGAGGCATAAGACTTGCCTAAGAGGGTAGCATGACTATTGATTGAGCCATACTAACTGTAAATAGTCATGGTGACATTTTTTAGTGTAACAGATTGCCCCCTAAAGTGTGAAGCCTGGAATAGATTAGGGTTTGTAATATCTAGGAAGGGTGAAGTGCTTTATCATTTCAAGGATTATCCCGTGGAGAGCCTGGTCAGAACCTGCAATTTTCAACACAAAATACATGTATAAGATTATATCATCACTGAGGTAGGCATTCCCATACTCAGATCAAAACTTTAACTAACAGACTAACTACTCTGATACAGGAATGATTTTGCAGTACATCACAATCATAGACTTTTGTAGACACAATATCGACGTAGCCATCTGTTTATGATTAGTCTACCTAGATAATGAATACAAAACTCCTCGCAGCCTGGATGGTGAAAACTAGATCCAGGGTCTTCATTTCTACTTCCCGAATTGGTACGATTCTAGCCATGTGAATAAATGAGTTGATGTCGAACATGGTAGAAACCACTTGATTACCAGTCAATGATGTAAACTGTTAACAAGCGTGAGAGAGACCACCAGTAATGTCAATGGTTCTCAAAGTACCCAGTACAATCCATGAGATGTGAATGAATGAGTTGATGTCGAACATTTCGCGGAATCCTTCGATCGAAAGTCAATGATGTAAACTGACGTCAAAGGCGAGAAACCTACCATTGATGCATGCAGACTTCAAGGTACTGACGATTTCTAAGTCATCTCTCTAGATAATGTGCTGATGTCGATAGAAAGCGACCCGTTGCAGGCAAGCCCGCAACACGAAATCATTGTTCAAGTTGAAGAAATGTTGCTGTAAGGACTGACTCAGGGATGGTCAAATGGATGACAAGTATTTTGCAGATGAAAGTTTTGCTTGCAGACCTCTTGAACACATAACGACACGACAGATGGCTTGGTGACAAATAACTCAAAGTTAATCCCCGAAACCCGGTTAAAGACTTTCAAAGGTGGTTTGATCAACTGTGAGGTGAAGAATTTCCCAACCCAGGTGAATGAAAAGTGTCGTGTTCAAGAGTGGTAGTAAAGCTTCTTCTGAGACAAAAGGTAACAAATAGGCTCATTCTTCTCTCTTTTCCCCCACCATTTCTGGCAAGTACCTCTTTATTTTTAACAAGCTTGAGGAGGATAACATGTGCTTGATTAT
Organism: Pinus tabuliformis; assembly: GCA_031772625.1. Classification (NCBI taxonomy): domain Eukaryota; kingdom Viridiplantae; phylum Streptophyta; class Pinopsida; order Pinales; family Pinaceae; genus Pinus; species Pinus tabuliformis. The sequence goes on from CM062818.1 coordinate 1,687,466,320, forward strand.
AAGCTCATCCTTCGGATGAGTCCAACCTAGTTTTGATTCGAACCCTAGGAAGGAGTGGTTCGTTCCTGTTTGTAATTGAACAGGTCCTTTACTGTGAAATGTTTAACGAGCCTAGTATAGGAGAAACTCGGTGTTTTTCAATTTTAGAGAGTTTGAAAAACTTAAGAAGACTCCAAGTTGAACTTTTTCGTAGATTTGTGTCCCTCAAGCCCGAAAAAGTATAAAATAATACCTGGGGGAACCGCTTGATCTTGCGACCAAGGAGTACTTTCATAATTAGTGCCACTGACCTGAAAAGTAAAAAGCGATCAAGGACACGTCGTTTTATTTCCGTATCGAGTTTGAAACGACAAAAACCCGGCAAACGTTTCCTGATTTTTCGGTCAGAAAAGAGCTATAAGGGGACCGTCTTTTAATTCTGTTTTAACGAGTGTAAAAGAAACGCTCGGCAATCTTTTCATATTTTAGGAGTCAGAAAAGGGCTTAAAAGATGACTCTGATATTTTGTTCGTGAAAAAATGACAATTTTCCCTCTAAGTCCCTTTGTCCTGCACAAAAGCAACACATTACTCATACCTGTTTAAGATAGGCAAAAATACATCGAAAAACATCTTTCCATGGTGAAAAATGAACAAATTCATCCAAAAAACCTATAAAAAGACTTTTTACCATGTCATTTTTACCGTTTGACTGTTGAGGTTGAAAAAGGAGCTTTTGACAAGAAACTTCCCGTGGTTGCTGCGGAAAATCCGACCGTCAGAATCGAACGCCGTCTCTTCCAGGTATTTTACAACATCTTACTCTTCATTTCTATCCGATTAAAATTGTTTTTTAGGTTTTAGTTTTGTTTTTTTGGAGGGTTTAGGTTTCAAAATGCGCTTCTCGGTGGACGCAGGTGCCCTTCGGGTGACCTGCGTCCCCCGACTTTTTCCTATACAGGAAAATGGTCGGGGGACGCAGCCCACCTTCAGGCCAGCTGCGTCCCGACGCCCTGTGTTCCAAACGCGGGGTGCGTCCTCCGTGGAACGCGGAAATTGAAACCCCAATCCTCACAAATAACCATTCAAATTTCCCCAAATTAATTCTAATCATCATTTCTTGGTGTGTAGGGCACTCACCATGTTGGATTGGAGAGAAAGAGAGCACGAAGAGGTTGATGAAGCTGCAATAGAACACCAACCTTCCTTGGATGCCCTAAAAGCATGCGGGTTATACAAATACTGGGCCATATCGGGCATGAGGGCTCAGGTAAGATTCTTAGAATGGCTGGTTGAGAGATGGAACGTTCAAGAGCAATGCTTTTACATAGGAGGGCACCAGCTCGAGATAGAGCCCTCGGATGTATACTTTCTAACTGGCTTGCCAAACAGAGGCGAGCAACTCAATCTAGCCGGGACTAGGCCGGGTGGCCAATCCCTTGTTAGTATCCGGGAAGATTGGTGCACACCTGGGGCACACCATTCGAAAGGCGTGGAGATCAAACACATCTCTCTGCGTGAACTCAAAGTTATTGCTTTCACGGTTACCAGAATTTGCGGCGCGGCCGCTTTGCACATTGGTTCTGGGTCCCAAATGCGGATGGCAATTGACTGTTACCAAGGCACCATTTTCAACTGGTGTGATGCTGTGTCGGCTAATATGAAGAGCCAACTGACTAAGGCAAAGAACGGACGACTGAAAACTTTTGGATATGGGCCTTTAGTCATGAGCTTTGCCTTAGAGAGAGTTCCGATGCTGATCCCTCAGCAACTCACTGTTGATATCTTGGGTCCTCGGGAGCCAAAGCTGGTACGATGGGTTGCGGTGATGGCCCGGCATCCTGACGAGGGCGCGGCAGTTGTTCGATTTTCTGATAGTTACTTTCACTGGTTGGAGGACCAGGTTTTCTCGATCCAGGACTTTTCGTACGCCGGAGTAGATTTTCGACATGATCCGGACATGGTTCTTCCACAGGGAGAACAATGGGATGACAGAGGTACTTTATTTTTCACAAGTTTTCAAATTATGTATTTTTTTGTTTTTTATATATATCGTCTCAAAACTGACAGTAAAATTTTCAAAACGCAGATGTTGGTCCACAGCGTCCAGCCAACCTCCGGCCTTTTGAGAGGAGACATCCAGTTGCACCCGTACCGGCCCCACAGGACGCGGTTGCAGAAGTACTAGCTGAATTCGAGCATGATCTAGAGCGTCTAACGGCAGATATGCTTGAGACTACTATGGATGATATTCCTATCAGGCTTCAGTGCTTTGTAGTCGTGGTCCCTGGACCGTTTAGGAGATTTTTGCGCAAGGTAGCCCATGCAGTGGTGTCGTATAGGGAGCACCACCAGTGATTGACTAGTCACTTTTGTAGACACATATGACATTTTTGGCTTTTTGTACTTATCATTTTTGCCGATCATAAGGTGTTTTTCAACCTATGATCGAAGACGATGTATATTTTTTGACACACTCCTATCTATATATATATCACTATTACCGGCTTATCTTGTTTAACATGTATGATGAAATGTTTTTAAATTTACTTGCATGATTATCGTAAATGTCTCTCTAACATTCGAGAAGCAATTGCATCTACTAATGTATTTAAAGACCTTGGAATATGCTGATATTCAATGTAATCAAATTCACGTTCCAAGAGACGCACTCTCAAAAACAACCTTAATAACACAGGATTTCTAATGGCATAAACTCTATTAAGCTGTAATACAACAAGTTCAGAATCTAACCTCACTATCAAACGTCGAATTCCAAATGAAATAGATTCGGATAATAATTCAACCACTGCACTGTATTCTGCAATGTTATTCGTTGTTTGACCGAGGCTTACCCCATGCATAGAAACTAACTCGTCAGAGGGTGAATAGATAACCCAAGCTGCGGAAGAGATATTCCGTGTACTACGACAAGCACCATCAACAAATCCAATGTATGTTTGGAGAGGCGTCGACATCTGTAATATCAAGAGTAAAACCAAGATAAGCCAGAATAACGACAAAAAACACACTCACTAAGCTAAGCACACTAACTAACTAACAATCATACTAGCTAGAAAGAAAACCTAACCTAACTAAAAATTCTCCATACCCACCATTTAAGCATAATACCTCTTTAGGTAAAGTCCATTTCTGGGTTTACCCAAAGAGTCCCCATCAAAATCTACCAGCTCATAAACCCCTTTTGCTAGCTTTCGCTTTACAATATAGGGTCCATGCCACATAGGAACGAATTTTCCAGCACCTAGCTTATCGTTAGCTTGATCATATAAAAGCACTAGGTCTCCCTCCGAAAAACTTCGAGGGGTCACATTTCTATCATACTGAGCTTTCATTCGCTTCGCGTGAGTCTCGATTGCCAATGCAGCGTCACGTCGAGTCTCATCTAATTTAGCTAAGTACAATAAACGTTTCTCCTCTTCGGAAGTAGCTGGGAGTAATTCGACAGCCATTTGAAGTGATGGGATTTCACATTCAATGGGTAACACTGCTTCCAAGCCATAAACTAGCTGGAAAGGAGTGAACCCTGTTGAGGTTTTCACTGAGGTTTGGTATGCCCATAGCGCCGAAAATAACATGTTGTGCCAATTCGACCGATGAATACCAATGGTTCGTCGGATCATGATAACCAGAACTTTGTTGATAGACTCAACCAAGCCGTTGGCTTGCGGATAATAAGGAGTAGAGCTATCGTGGCGCAAACCAAGCTGGCTTGTAAGTTCAGTCATCATGGTGTTTCGAAAATGGCTCCCATGGTCAGTAATGATTGCTTGTGGGACACCAAACCTAGTTATTATATGATTGAATATGAAAACTGCAGTTGTTTTGCCGCTTGCGTCGAATGTAGGCATCGCCTCGGCCCATTTAGTGAAATAATCAACCGCGAGGATGATATACGCATGCCCCCCGGCCGAGTGAGGGTTACAAGTAATAAAGTCGATACCCCATTTGGCAAATGGACCAACGACAATTATAGGGTGGAGAGGAGCAGGCGGTGCGCGCATCTTTCGATCAAACACTTGGCAGTTGTGGCACTTCCGGACTGCAATGATACAATCTTTAAACATAGATGGCCAGAAGTAACCAGCGCGCAACACCTTCTGAGCTGTGGCATACCCAGACATATGACCGCCACATGCTCCAGAGTGACAATCATTCAAAACTCTCTCAGCCTCTTCGTGAGTTAAACAACGTCGAAAAACTAAGTCTGCCCCCCGGCGATAAAGTGTATCTCCAATAATTTTGTATGGCTGGGATTGAAACCGAATTTTTCGACGTTCTGCCTTGGAAGCTTCAGGCCGAAAGGTTTGGGTTTGGAGATAGATGATTATATCCCCGTACCACGGATCTACAGTACTGATAAAAAACAAAGATTCATCCGCAATGGACTCTTCTGCCACAGTCTCTGTGTCAGCACTCGGGAAATCACACATCAATTCCGCGAAAACTAAGGATTTCTTAGACTTGGACTTCTCGAACTCCAAGTCGAACTCTTGCAGGATAACGATCCATTTAGAGTACTTGGCCCCTAGCAATTGTTTTGTCAAAATGTAAATCATAGGGTTGCAATCCGAAATAACTGTAGTTTTACGGAGAAGAATGTAGTGACGAAAACGCTGGACAGCTTGAACGGCTGCCAGGGCCAATTTCTCCACATGCGAATATTTTAGCTCAGTGGGATTTAAGGTCCTACTAAGATAATATATCACATGCTCCGCTCCGAATTCATCTTCTTGAACTAACACCATTCCAATGGTGGAATGCGAAGCTGCGAGGTATAAGAAGTAGTCCTGGTTGTAGTTGGGAGGATGCAACAACGGTGCATGGGTCAACGCGTGTTTAAGTGCATCAAAAGATTGTTGGGCAATCTCGTCCCAAAAGAATTGAACGTTCTGTTTCAACAACCGTGTAAAACCTTTAGTGACCTCGGCGTAGTTTGGGATGAATCGGCGTAAAAAGTTCGCTTTCCCTTGCAAACTTTGGAGTTGGCGCAAACTCGAAGGAGGAGGCAATTTGATGATAGCCTCGACTTTCGAGGGATCGACGCGAATGCCGGCTTTTGAAACAACAAATCCAGCAATCGACCTGTTTCTATACAGAAAACACACTTGTGGGGATTCAACCGAATTCGATAATGCCTACACCTCATAAAGATTGCTCGTAGGTGGACAAGGTGATCAGCTCGACGTAAAGAATGAGCAGGCAAATCATCGAGATACGGTTGCACAATGTGCTTGATGTCATGAAATGCATAAGACATCGCCCGTTGAAAAGTGGCCCCGGCATTCTTAAGCCCAAAAGGTAATTTGCAATAAGCAAATGTCCCCCATGGACAAATGAATGCCGTTTTTGGTTGGTCGGCAGGTAGAATATTGATTTGATTATAGCCCGAAAATCCATCCATGAAGGAAAACATTTCACTTCCAACACAATCATCAATAATTTGATCGATATAAGGCGTAGGATAGTTGTCTTTTGGACAAGCTCGATTGATATCCCTATAGTCGATACAGATTCTTATTGTTCCTTGTTTCTTGTTGACGGGAACAATATTCGATACCCAATCCGTTAACGGGATCGGATAAATGAAACCTGCTTTCAACAGCTTTTCGACTTCTGCTTTAATCGCAGCCGCTTTTCGAGGGTGAATTTGACGCAACCGTTGCCGGACGGGTTTAGCATCCGGGTAGGTCTTTATTTCATGAACAACAATGGCAGGATCGATTCCTGGCATTTCCTCGTAAGACCAGGCAAACACATCGCGGAATTCTTGGAATAGGGCCTTGTAAATTTGGATTTCTTCTTCTGTACATGCGGCACCTATATGAATGTTCTCCTCAATTCCGGGCTTCACTGAAATATCAACGGGAATAGTACGAGAAATATTCCCTAAATTCAACTCTGAATCAGAATGTTTCGTTGGATCCTGAGCGTCTTTGACATATTCAGCGGTAAAGATAGATGAAAAATCATTTTCAAATGCATCATCCTTAGGTAAAAACGAAGATCTGTGATGGAGATCCTCCCATGGTAGATCGTTTACACTTAGGATTTCGCGAAGTTGTTCGTCAGATGACACGACTTCGGGAAACGCTATCCGTTCTAAGGGTGAGGTGAAAAGTGACTCTTCACTGACCACATTCATTTGGTCGACCTCGGTTGAATGAAAGTCGGTAAAAGACATGAGAGCTTCATAAGCAATTTCATATGGACTCAAGGGCATAGCATTACCGAATGAGTCTATCTCAGAGTCAGATGGGACAAACCAAGGATCATCATAAATAATGTTTTCTGATGTAATCATATGAATTGTTGCAAACGAAGGTTTTACGCTGAGTGGAGGGAGAGGAAAAGTTCCCAGTAAACCGAAATCCTTAACTAAACCTACACCAACGTCTCTATAAGGGATTGTCGTCTTACCGACATGCTGGATACTCTCTAAAGAGGCTGGGTCGGATGAAAAGTATATCAGCTGATCAATAGTCACGATCTCACCGTTATGTGGAAACTTAATTACTCTGAAGACTGATGAAACGACCGCTGTCATAGCATATGACCAACTTCGACCCAAAAGAAGGTTGTAGTCTAGAGGGGCATCAACCACTTCCACATCCAGACTAACGGTTTTACCTTCTACCCCTATAGGCAATTCCTGTAGAATACCAAACGGACGGAACCCACGGCCATCAAAGGCCTTAAGGATGGTGGGGGATTGGTTCAACAAAGGAGAACCAAGGGATCTCCAACATTGAATCGACATAATACACGTAGAAGCTCCCTCATCAATCACAGTCCTATGAATAGGCCTGTTTTTGACTATCACTGGAATTTGGAAAGCCATTTGATGGGGGAGACGCGGCGTACTATTTTCTAGATCGAAGATCATTAGATTCGGATCCTGAACGTCAACAGCTCCTATAGCCGACAAAAGCAATTTTCGTTGTGCTGGACATGATTGCAACACTTCTAACGCCGACATTGCTGAGGGTGAAACAGCTAAGTCCTCAACAATGTTGTAATTCTGGGCCGCTCTCGCATGTGGATTGAAACAAACCTTCGAAGTACACCCTTGGCGGGCGGTTTAATTACTAAGTCTGGGTTAGGCTTCTCGATCTGTAGTGGATCGGAACCAGGAGCTGAGGTTGGTGGATTAGAATGAGAAGATTCTGCTTCCTTACCATCAACAGGATTCTTACTACCATAATCTTGCGATCGAGTCGCAATCCTCACATGAGACATCATCAAAATGGGTTCTTCACTGGCATTCGAGGAAGAACCTATCATCTTATTCTCCTGCTCCAGAAATGGATTTTTTAACACAACAGGAGTGGGAGAACCTTTGACTATTTTCACTACCTCGGCCCGATGAGGGCAATCTCTCGTAAAATGATCCTCTTCACAAATAAGACAAGGATATCGAGGTTTGCGCTTTTCGTCATTAGTTTCCGACTTTTCTGTTTTCTCCTTCGGAGCCTTGTCTGCTTTAGCCTTCTTCTTTCCTTTCTTCTTTCCACCGTTTTTTGATTTGGCCGTAGATGACTCTACAGCGTGAATATCGGCGGTAAGTTTAGGAGAAGACTCTCCTGTCGGAGAATCAGGCAAAGTGATAATTGGAGTCGTTGAAGCCTTGGAAGACTTCTTCTTGCTCTTTGTATTCATGATACCAATCATACCATCAGCGGCATGAGATCCCGAAGGAGCAGCAGCGATTTGATTCGACTTTGGAAGATCCGGAATCTTCTCGTGTAACGTACCCGACTGAGTGTAAACTAAGTCAAGGTATTGCGCCTGAGCAATGACTTGCTCCTCAGTAACTACTCCGGCCTTAGCTACATCTTCAGTAATCCTTGGTAATAATGATTTAACAAACCATTCAGCTAAGATTTGGTCCGGGATAAAAACTTTCACTAGCCTTCTTCGACGTCTCCATTCATGAATGTGATCGGAAATATACGTGGAGGTTGATTGTTTTAGTGAAGTTAATAACTCCGTACCGTTATCGTATCTGACCGGTAACTGAAAGTGAGTTAAGAACGAGGTAGCTAACTGGCTAAAATTGTAAAAAGAGGCCCGTGGTAACTCAATGTACCACTTGGCCGCGAGACCAATGACTGTACGCTGGAAAAGACGTAGGCGGATTGAATCATCCGAGATAGAATTTGAGGCACACCAGAGGTGGTAAGTCATCACGTGATTGGACGGATCCTCTCCAGACTTACCTTCAAACTTGGGTATATCACTAGGCAACTTATTTGGCATTGGCAGCCAGAACTGAAGATATTGAATTGGATTGTTCGTTAGGCGCGTCAAGTCTGGTAAATCCAAAGTTGCGATAAACGGTAACTGCCGGTTAGGATCTCTAAAACTCTGGGTCACAATACCAGCCCCAGGAGGAGGATATCCAGGATAACTAGGAACAGGAGTAGCATTTGGGATATTATATCCTCCTGGAAAACCAGGATTAACCGGACCGTACTGGGGTTGTTGAGGTTGTTGATAAGTGTACCCAGGATACGGTTGATACTGGTAAACCGGTTGTTGGACAGCTTGCCCAGGTTGGTACTGTCCCTGGTACAGAGGTTGAACAAATTGAGGTTGAGTAGTGACAACCGTACTTATACCAGGCTGACCTACAGGCATCTGGACCGTGGTTTGAATCGTAGATCCGGACAACGGTACGGATGTCTGAGGAGTTGTTACAGAGACAGTAGAAACCGGAGCCGTCGATACTCCAGAAGTAAGTATGGTAGATGTGGCGGTAGTTGCAGCAGCCATTTGAGATGGAGTACTAGGTGCAATTGGCGGCTGAGTAACTACCGAAGTTACAGAGGTTTGAACACTTGACTGGACAGGTTGCAGTTGCTGGGGTGGACCAGAAACTACAGGTTGTCTAGCTTGAGGTACCGACTGCATACTTGGCTGCAACATCTGTTGACCCTGTGAAAGATCGCACACTAACATTCCAGGGTATTGACCCATAACAGGTTGAGGATACTGAGATCCATAGCCGGATTGAGGATAGGATTGATAATTGTAAGGTACAGTTCCCATAGCTTGACCATACGATTGACCTTGAGGTGGTTGATAACCTTGATTTGAGTATTGACCTTGAGGTTGATAACCTTGAGGTAAATATGGATACTGGGGTTGACCTTGACCTTAAGGTTGGTACCCTTGAGGTTGATACCCTGGGGGTTGATACCCTTGGGGCTGCCATCCTTGAGGTTGATATTTTTACTGAGGTTGACCTTGGGGTACATATTGAGGTTGGGGTTGACCTTGAGGTATGTATTGCCCTATAGGAGCGTACTGACCTTGAGGTTGCCCCCCAGACACGAATGAAGTACCTTGAGGTTGCCCCCCAGGCATTAACGGAGGCTGCCCCCCAGGCGGTAATTGGCCACCTTGAGGTTGGGAAACGGGAACTGAACCTGACATCATGTAAATGTCTCCTACACCCAATGGTACATTACCACTGTTTCCAACTAATAACCCATGATCAACGGGTTGAGGAGATGCTCCCGCAAAGGTACCAGAAAGAGATTGATACCCAGTAGGAACAGAAGGACCGCCATGTAAAAAAGATTCAGGACTTTGTGTAAACACGGACGACTGACCAGACATATTTACAGGAGTATGAATACCTCCAGGTGGAAAAGGAGTACGAGGTGTAGAAAAACCTAGCCCAAAGTTGTCTAGATAATTTGTTAACGAAAGGTACCAAGTAGTAATTCTAGGAGGACTGTAAAAGATAGATTCACGCTCCCTTAGATCAAGGGTAATTTGATCTTTAGGATCAGAGACGCCTATTTCTTCCTCTGGAACAAGTTCTTCAATAGCAATCAAACCAACAGGAAGATTTTCGGTGATAATTCTTTCTATTCTCGGTGAATCAGGAACACTAGGAGTCGGAGTAACAGGTTCGGATATTTCTGGTTCTTCGCCTGTATCACTAGCAGACGAAAAACTACCAACAAGCTCAGAAACTGTAACAGCTTCGGGATTATAACCTGTCTCTAAACTTTGGTAATCTGGATGGACCACCAAGGAAGATTCTCCTTCTTCAGGTGAACCTACTCTACTGCCACTAGGAGGAGTTACAAGGACCTTCAAACCTTCTAAATGACTGGACTCGTCTTGAGGAGGTTCACCCCTAAGTCTACGGGATCTTCTCAACAATTCGGCCACAGAAACAACTTCAGGAGACTGGCCCCGCAGTCTACGGGACTGTCTCGGTAATTCCGCCACAGCTAAAAACTTTTAACTACTACACACGAAAACAAAATAAAATTTCAAATGAAACCACCTAAAGTCTCTAAAGAACCAAACAAATTTGAATCACACGCCTAAAGAATCTAGGGCGTCAAACCAAACACAAACAGTAGTCTTCCGGACCAAAAGCGCTAGTTGGTGATGAAGCCCAACCTCGCTGGATTCAGTACAGAAATGGCGGGTGGAACAGTTACCCCGGCAACCTGCTCAATGAATAGACTGGACCAAGTTCCTCCACTTTAACCGTCTCGAGTGAAGTGAACCCCCCAGAAAATCCAAGTGAGTATAACCGACGTCTGCTCCAGGTACAGTGGGACCTTCCCTCGACCGTCACCTCGGTAGAATCCTAAAGATAATGGCCACTAAGGTTACCAACCGCAACAAATGCACCTGGGGGAACAGTCTAAACTCCGACAGCACGCAAGGGCAGAGTAGCAAGCTCAATCCCCTTACCAGCTCCTTGACAATAATCCAAGGTTTACCGACAAGTGACCCCTGGCTCCTCGACAATGGTTAATCTGAGGTTTACCGTTTGTAATACGTGCGTGTCTGGCATCGTTTCCAACGAGGGGGGAATGATCCCCTCACTCGTTCGGACACGAGCTCGTGCTTCTCCTTTAAGAGGAGCTTTCCCAGAGTACAAGTGAGACAATTGGATTTATTCTATCACAAGATAAGCTACTTGTTTGGTTTTGTTGTCTTGGAGAGTTAATTACTCACCTACTCCAAGACACTAGCCTGATCTAAATTGGTGCTTCAGAGCCCTAGTAAATAAAAGTTACTATTTCAATTTTACTTTAAGCGTTACTTTTATGGTTGTTCTTTAAAGTCACAAGGTAGTGGAAGTGAAACCAATGGTGTGTAGACTCGACTCCAACCACTACAAATATGCACCTAAGATGATTTACGCTACTTTCCTTTTTCAATGAAATTCTTAACTAAGAGAGTTGAGAGAATGCAAATTTTTAGAGAAAACAACTTCCTTAGAAAAGACAATCAAAGAAGCAATTCTCTTTTTCTTTTCAAGCACACAAACATGACCACTCTTTACTTGCACGAAAAACTCTTTTTCTTTCAAAACTTTCAAAGCTACTTGAAACAAGACTTTTAAAGAAGATGTTTTTGTATTTTTCTTTTAATAAAGCAAATAAATCTAATTTAACAAAAATCAATCTTAACAACTATTAAAATCTACGAAAATTCACTCACAAGCAAACTAAAAGGTAAATTTACTATAAGCAAACTTAACGAGGCCAAAACCTACAAGGATGTTTCTAGGTTGTTTTACTTGACCAAAATCAAATCAAGGACCAGCTATTGGAGAATCAAGAGCTGATCAAAACAAAACTCAAATCTTTTTGTTCTTTTTGTAAAATGGAATTCAAGACTTAATCAACAAGCACTTTGAAATTTGACCAAAGAGACAACTCAACAGGTTGGTTGCTCACACGGGTAGACTTACGACAGATCCGACTCTTAAGAAGGTTGACCAAACCAGAGAGATCTAAGGCTTGACAACTTCCACCATTAAAGTCACTACAGGATCTACTCAAAAATCAAACCCTAGGCTTAAATTTAAATGAAATCCACTAAAACACTTAATGCTATGAAAACAAGTTCAGGTGAAGATTCTTGGCAAGGGACTAATGAATCTGGGCAGAAAAAACTAAGAAACAACAAAATCTAAGAGTAAAAAAGCAAAAAATAGAGTTCTCTCAAATTTTAGCAGGGGGACGCAGGCAACCCGTTAGCACAGGTGCGGGCCCGCTCTGTGCACACAGCAAAAGTGCATCCAGGGACGCACTGTGCAGCACTCAGAGGGTGCGTCCTACTGAAAAAATCAAGAAAATGCAAAATAAAACTAATCCTAAGCTAACCCACCCAAAGACAGAATCACAGAGCCAAAACCAGAAAAATAAACCAATTTTCTCAAAGCAAAGTTCACACAAAAGAAAAGACTCTTCTCATCAATGGTTTCCCCAGCGGAGTCGCCAATTTGTCACACGGAATCAGTCAAAAGTGCGGACACAACCAACCTTCCTAGAAGTCTAAGACATTCTAATGACAAACAAAACAAACTGGAGCTATCCTTCTCTAAACATGCATTATGATATGAGAAATCAAGTGTTTCGTTCTTACCTTTGTCCAAACGCTATTGTAGAAGTCCAAGCTTTGTTGATCTGGATGAGCTCCTCCTTTTCTCCAAAACCTGCAATCACCAACATTCAAACAATTAAATAGCACCTGATTATAACATAAAACAAAGCATATTCAACATATAGACCAAGGAGTACATGAAATAACCCATAAACAACAAGTTATTGAGAAGAATGGACCAATTTGCATTAAAGGTAATCAAAAAGAACCATTACAACCTGAGCCTTGGTGTTGTGCAATCTCCTTCCAGGGTCCACAAGAGTCTTCCTCTACTTTGACAAAGCTCACCCACTTCCAAATAGAACAAGCAAAGATGGAAATCTCTCCTCACAAGCTTCTAAATGGGAGTCCTAATTCCTGCAGCATTTACCCTTAGAAAATGTATAGCTTCAACCTCCCCTCCTTCTGGCCCAATGCCTGTATTTATAGTACTCAAGAGGAGGTTAATCAGGTCCACCATCAATGGGATAATCCCCTCTTTGGGTGGGATAGCTCCCTTATTGATGGGATAAGTTCCTCTTTGATAGGAGTGCATGAACCATCTGGAGGCGCCCAATACACGTCGAACAACCTTCTAGAATGCTCTAGAAATGACCACAAGTAACTTTTTAAAGATGAAACTTGCGCATTCTAACCTTTACAGGGGGACGCACCTGTCCCTTTACATACAGAGCGTCTTTGGACGCAGCTTTTGTGAACATTGGGAGCGTCCCCGTAGGTAAGTTTGAGAGAACCTGCGTCCCCAGAGATAAATACATTTATACAAGACTTTCTCTCTTTTTTGGAGTTTGACATGGAGAGCAGAGGCATAAGACTTGCCTAAGAGGGTAGCATGACTGTTGATTGAGCCATACTAACTGTAAATAGTCATGGTGACATTTTTTAGTGTAACATTTCTTGAGAGTGCATTTGCCACAACATTTTGCTTCCCTTTTTGTAGATGATTTGAAAGTCATAACCCAACATCTTTGTGACCCATTTTTGTCATTATTCAAAGGATAATCTTTGTTCTAAAAAGTATTTAAGGCTATCATGATCTTTTTTTACCTTGAGGTGTCTTCCCATTAGGTAGGGTCATCATTTCTTAAGTGCATGTAGTATTTCCAACATTTCCTTCTCATAAATAGCTTTGTGTAAATACTTTCCCTTGATTGGATGACTTTCGAAATCAATGGGTCTTTCATCTTGCATTAAAATAGCACCAGTTCCATTTCCTGAAGCATCACATTCCACAATAAAGGTTTTTGTGAAGTATGGTGTAGCTAAGACTGGTGCTTCGCACATTGCCTCTTTAAGATGTTCGAAGGCCTTTGCTTCTTCTAGAGTCCATGAAAATGCATCTTTCTTCAGTAATGTTGTTAGAGGTGCTGCTATTTTCCCATAATTCGCACAAACTTGTGATATACCCTATCAACCCGATAAATCCTCGTAGATGCTTTATGGGTGTGAGGATTTTCTATTCCTTAATGGCTTTAATTTTGCTAGGGTCTACCTTAACTCCTTCATGAGATACAATATGACCCAGATATTCCACCTCTTATACTCCAAAGAAACATTTGGATATTTTTGCATATAATTGTTTCTCCTGCAATAGTTGTAGCATCGTGTGTACATGTTCAACATGATCCTTCCAAGACTTGTTGTTGATTAGTATATCATCAAAAAATACTAATACAAATTTTCTAAGGAATGGTTTGAAAATGGAATTCATCAAACCTTCAAATGTAGAAGGTGCAATGGTAAGGCCAAAAGGCATGACCAAAAATTCATAGTGACCCTCATGAGTTCTAAATGTTGTTTTCAGAATGTCTTGAGTGTTCATTATGATTTGATGATATCCTGAATGAATATCCAACTTGGTGAAGTAAATTGATCCATGCAATTGATCCAATAATTCATCCACGACAGGAATGGGAAACTTATCTTTAATAGTGAGCTTGTTGAGCTCCCTATAATCCAGTCACATGCGCCATGATCCATCCTTCTTGTGTACCAATACTACTGGAGTAAAGAAATAACTTTGGCTAGGTTGAATTATAGCAGCCTCTAACATTTCTGCAACCATACATTCAATTTCACTCTTTTCAGCATGGGGATATATGTACGACCTGAAGTTTGGAGAAACACTTCTTGGAATCAAGTGAATATCATGATCATGATTAGGAATAGGTGGGAGACCTTTGGGAGTCTCAAATACCTTGGAATGATTGTCCAAGACTTTTTGGAGATCTGGATAAATAGATGATTTCAATGTCGAAACATCTAGCAAACATAATTGTGCAATTACACCTTTTTGCTCCTATTTTAGAAGCTTTGTCATAATGTTAGGGCTGATTATATTTCCCGGTTTCCCTGCAATACCCCTTAATTCAACTTCCTTTACTTCTGTGGAAAATTTCATGAAAAGTTCTTGAAAGTTAAAAGCTATTGTACCCAAGGATTGTAGCCATTGGACTCCTAGTACAACATCAACACCTCCCATTGGAATGGAAAGAATTGGGCTATTCAATACATATTCTCCCATGGATAGCTTGATATTATGGCACTTTCCAAAGCAATGTATCATTCCTCCACTTGCAACCATCACTTGACACTCTGGTGCTGGATATAGGAAGAAATTCAATTCTTTTGCTATCTTACAATGAATAAAATTGTGGGTACTTCCTGAATCAATCAAAACTATTACCTTTTTATTCTTGATATGTCCTTCTATCTTGATTATTTTAGGAGTGGTAATTCTAGCCAATGCATTAAAAGATACGGTCAGATTCATTTCTTCTTTATCTAGGCTTTATTCCTGGAGTATATCATCTTCTTTTGAAATTTCTTGTTCCTTTTCTTCTTCCTGTTTACAATCTATGTAGAATAATTTCTTCTTAGAACACTTATGACTTTTAGTGTATTTGATATCACAACTGTAACAAAGGTCTTTTGCTCCTTTTTCTTCCAATTGTTGTGGTGTCAACCTTGTAGGTTGTGGAAGGCTAGGGGAAACAACACTTCCATCTTTATAGTTGTGAGTGGTAGGCTTCCTGTGTTATTCTCTTAACCTACAATATGATACCAGAATACCAAATATGTGAAGAAATATACCTAGAACATAGAACAATGAGAAATAACATCAAGTATTTTATTATTCAGAAAACAATGTTCACTTGCCTCTTCAAGGGGGAAACCTCCGATCGAGTTGAGCTCAATTACAAAATAAGACACGATTCTCCTCGAGGGGAGTCTCTATCCTTTATATAGGATTCATACATGAAATACCATCGGGCAATACCATGGTTCTTATTAATACCATCTATCTAATACCATGGCCCCATTTGCAACTAACTATGGTCCCTTCATTAAATGTGGGTTAACCACTTAACAGTTATTAATATGGGCTTTAATGACTCTATAACTATGACTTGATCCTATTGCATGAATAAGGGGGTTAGGGTTGGACTGTAACATGCCCACCCCCATAAGAATATCCTTGTCCTCAAGGCTGAAGCTATGGAAACTGTTGAAGGATAGTAGTTGGTTCCCAGGTTGCATCTTCTGTAGAGGTGTCTTTCCACTTGAAGAGGACTTCCTTGATCATGCAGCCATGCAGGTGTCATTCTCATGTGTCAGGAACCTATTCAGGTTGGAGCCAGATTGATCCTTCTTCATCCACTTCGGGTAGATTGGTTTGAATTCTGCAATGGTTCCCAATCACTTTCTTGAGGCATGAGACATGGAAGACTAGATGGATTTTTGCAGTTGGTGGAAAAGCTAGCTTGTAGGCAACTTCTCTAATGTGCTGAAGTACCTGATATGGTCTGTAGAATTTTGGAGATAATTTTTGATAACCCTTATCTTTCAATGATGTTTTCTTATATGATTACAGTCTCAAAAATACCTTATCCCCTTCTTGAAATTGGTGTTCTGAGTGATGTTGATCTTCGTGTTTCTTCATGTGGTTTTGGGCTTGATGAAGATTCTCTCTAAGATGGGCCAGCATGGTTGTGTGGTTCTGTAGGAGTTGATCCACTGCTTGGACCTTTGACCATCCCTTTATATAAGAACTTGGGGAAGGAGGGAGTTGACCATAAACTGCTTCATATGGAGTCATTTTGGTGGTGGCATGATAGTTGGTGTTATACCACCACTCGGCTAGAGGTAACCATTGTACCGAGAGATGTTCCTTTTCTGAAGTGAAACACCTAAGGTAGGTCTCTAAACATTTGTTGACTACTTCAGTTTGACCATCAGTTTGTGGATGATAGGAAGTACTGAGTTGTAGTTGGGTACCTTGTAGCCATAACAGTTCCTACCAAAAGTTGCTGGTGAAGATCATATCACAATTATACAAAATGGAAGTGGGCTAGCCATGCAATTTGAAAATCTGATCCGTGAAAAATTGAGTGACCAAAGTAGATGTAAAAGGGTGGGGTAGGGCGCAAAAATGAGCATACCTAGAAAGTCTATCCACAACCACCATGATGACTCACTTGTTTCCTGACTTTGGAAGACCCATAATGAAATCCATAGAAACCTCCACCTAGATTGAGGTTGGGATGGGCAATGGATGTAATGTGCCTGGGAATTTGATTGTTTCTCCTTTGTGGTGCTAACAGATGTCACATTCAACTACAAAAGTAAGAATTTTCTTTTTCATGCATGTCCAAAAAAATGATCTTCGAGTGCGAGCATATGTCTTCTGAAAGCCTAAATGTCCTGCAGTGGGAGATGAGTGAAACTCTGCCAAAATGCGACTTTTGAGGGTGGATGTTGGTGATATTATGACTCTGTCCTTGTAGCAAAGAATCTCATCTTGCCATGAGTATCCCACTGTGGAATTTGGATCCGCCTGCAATTGATTAATGAGTTGGGATAGCCAGGGATGTGAAAACCACTCCTTGCGAGCCTCTTCAATCCAGTTTGCAATGGGAAGGGAAATTGTGAGTAGGGTACTTTCCTCCTCAAATTGGTGGGATAACGCATCTGCTACAATATTTTCACACCCTTTCTTGTAAATTATCTCATAATCATATCCCAGCATTTGGGCAATCCATTTATTTTGTTTTGGTGACGATAGGCATTTCTCCAAAAAATATTTAAGGATTTGATGGTCTGTGCGGATTTGGAAACATAGCCCCAATAAGTATAGTCGCCAAGTATCTACTGCATGTAAGATGGCCATCATCTCCTTCTCATAGGCAGATTGTCCTAGTTTCTTCCCACTTAATTGTTGGCTCATGAAGGCCAAGGATCGACCTTCTTGGATTAATACTACCCCAATACCCATACCAGAAGCATCACATTCAATCACAAAATATTTGGTGAAGTCAGGTAGTGCTAAGACTGGAGTAGAACACATGGCATGTTTGAGAGCTGTAAAGGCCTACTGTGCTTCCTCATTCCAGAGGAATGAATTTTTCTTAAGGAGTTGAGTGAGGGGCCTAGCAATGAAACCATAATTGCGGAAAAAATTTCAATAGTAGCCTGTGAGACACAAAAATCCTCTCAGGCTCTTCAAGGTCTTTTGTTGAGGCCAATCCTGCATTTCCTGGATCTTTTTGGGGTCCACCCTGACACCTTCACGCCCCACAATGTGGCCCTAATACTCAACTTCTTCCATGCCAAAAGAGCACTTGGACATCTTGACAAATAATTTATGCTTGTGGAGTAGTTGGTTGAAGGGAAAATACCCCTAGGATCCTTTGGGCTAAGACTCTACCAGACTGAAAATTGCTTATTCAAAGAAACACACATACAGCCAGTATCTTTACTTCAAGCAAATTCTAATGTTAAGGGTACATACCTAAGGTCCTACGTTCGAGAAGGCCTTTAGGGTTCAAACCCTTCTTGGAGTTCCCTTCTTCTTCCTTTGACCTGTAAGACAAACAAATCAAAGAACACAACAATAGATGTACAAATACTTATGTATAAACCATCTTTATGCTATAAAGTTAGTTATAAAAAAAAATCTTTAAGTAACCACTTGCATAAGAATTCAAAACAAGAATCTCATAAGCATAAAGAAAGATTGTTTCGGGAACAAAGACGTGTTTCTTTATATATAAAGGCAAATAAAGTACATATAACGGAAAGATATCACCTGAACACCTTCAGCAGGCTCCAAGCAAAGCTTCCTCCCGGATTCATTCCAGCCTCAAGCCTCCAACAAGAGCTCCTTCCAAGTCTTACTCAATGATGATATCAAGGATGAATGATCACCAATACACATGGAAAAAAGGGTTTCCTATGCAAAATGGGGGAAGTGCAGAAAGCACCAAGGACTTCAAACCTGGTCTAAGGGGAAAATCTCAGCATAATAATCTTGCTCTCCTCTCCCTTAGGCCTTCCCTTTGATGTCTTTTTATACCATCTCCAAAGTAGTTTTTTAGTTAGGAGTTGGTTGGGAACAGTTGGGCCACGGGCACTAACAGGTGATCAGCAGGTAAAACCCGCGATCTCCGCCAAAAAATAAAGAATTATATATTTTTTTTAAGTGTTTTAATACATACACGCGGGTTGGGTATACACAGACCCACGTGTACACGCGTTTAACTCAGGGCAATGTCGCATATAGGGAATAAAACACTGTTTTTTAAATTTTAGGACCAGGCCTGGAAGGAGGGGTTGCCCTAGGCCATGAGTGCAGCATCACAAACCATAAGAGTGAGATTTGGAGCTATAACAAATGCCCCCTAATGTATGAGGTCAGAAGGGGAACATGATGGCCGAAATATATTATGTAAGTACAAGGAAAGGAACTATGTCGAAAAACCGAGGAGGACTTCACCAGAATTCAGCCTGCCAAGCCACCGAAAGGAGATCAGAAAGAAACACTGTCTGAGGCGGCCATACCCATGCTCAGGAAAAGTAAAGCATGTCCGCATATCAAGTACAAGCGGATCCACTAAGTATACAAGTATAAATGACTGGGAGATACATAATGGATCATCTGATCATAATAAGTAAGTACATGTCTGAATATCACATATAAAACTGTCAATGATGCTGAAAGATGCAATGGATCACTGATATCAAAGATTGATCCCAAAAGGTACCAACTGAACATGATGGAATAGGATGGTACTACACTGCAAACTCAGGTGCCAGCATATAGAATGTCACCATGACTGACTGCAACATATAAGGTGGAGTGGTATCAACTAGCAGCAACAAGAGCAACTGTCAAGTGAACCAATGAATGTTGATACAACCTGAGGTCTTCACCGATCGTCGTGGTACATTTCTACACCATGGGAATAAATGATCTGAAGTCGACCATGTGAGAAATCGTTTGATTACCGGTCATTGATGTATACCGTTAACAAACGCGAGACTACTCACCGATAATGATAATGAGCGTCAAGGTACCCAGTACAATCTAACAAGTGTGAATAGATGAGCTGAAGTCGAACACCTGTAAGAATCTATCGATCAGGAGACAATGATGGTTTCCCACTGTCGATAGCGAAGGATTTGCCACTAATGACTGCAAACCCCAAGGTACTGCCAAATGGACTCTAGATCTTTTCCCCAGAGCAATGAGTCGGAGTCGATAGGGAAAGATCCACTAGAAGGAAGGCATTAAGGCATCCTCCATCAATCTAGCGTGAGTGTAACCCGTAGGCCAATAATGTGGAAGGAATCGAACGAAAAAAGATGTAGTAACCCAACCAAAGTACGTTTCCGGCGTACACAAGATGTGGCTAGCGCACGGCAGAAACCCTCTGAACCAACCAGTAATGAAAGATGACACAGAGGCGAGGTATCCACCAATAGGGTCAAATGGAAACCAAGGTACTGCACGAATCCCAATGTGTGATAATGTATGCTGACGTCGAACACAAGGGAAACCACTCAGTCAAAGACCCATGATACTGATCGATGCTGAGCACAAGGTGAACTATCAGTAATGAAAATAGGGCCAGGGTGCGACTCTAGGCCTGTCCTCAGAGCAAGGTGTTGTTGTCGATAAGGACGAGACCCGCCAACAAGAAGTCAATGGGGACCTTCTCAAACCGGCATGAGTAAAGGACCAATATAACTGATGTGATGATAGACATGACACTGACAACCAGGGATGGCCGACTGAAAA
Organism: Pinus tabuliformis; assembly: GCA_031772625.1. Taxonomy (NCBI): domain Eukaryota; kingdom Viridiplantae; phylum Streptophyta; class Pinopsida; order Pinales; family Pinaceae; genus Pinus; species Pinus tabuliformis. The sequence continues at coordinate 1,687,486,828 of CM062818.1, forward strand.
ATGAGTCAAGAGACACCGCAGAAAGGCTGACTCAGGCTAACTTCCCTTGAACAAAATCACGACTCAATGTGACTATGTGGCAGCATATGATGAATCTGTATAAGTTTGTCATGCAGGAGGCACGAACGAACCCTCCATATGATTGGAAGAGATAACCAATCGGGGGAGAACTGACTCGATAACAAGGTTATGGCGTACCTAAGTCAAACTAAATCCCACCCATGCGGAGGAGACTTTGTTTTGAGTGCTTTGTTCAAGGGCGACATGATTGACTGTAGCTGCCAACAATAAATGGAAATAATGTCCCTGTTCCCGCTCTTGTTTGGAATATTTAATTTTTTTTGTCTTTTTCTGATAAGCCGGAAAAAGAATAAAAGAATGCTATGGTACATTGGAAAGAACGAGTGTCGGTGAAACAGATGATCTAGTTCCTGGGAAAGGAACATTCCTATGCTCAATGCAGGGAGGTGAAAACTGGTCAGTGACACTCAGAGGTATGTTCCTTCCATGGATCTGGGTATGTCAAGCTGCAGAAGTCAAAGGTATGCAAGGTTGATTTTGCAGACGTCATGGTCAAAAGTTGGCTTAAACACGAGTCCAAGTGAAGCCGGCTCTAGGCCAAAAGGTGCAAATGGTCAACATGCAATGCAAAAGTACAACTCGACACTCATAGGAGCCTCTAGGGTATAAGGCCAAAACGAAGCAAAGAAGCAAAGAGGAATGAGTCTTCAACGCATAAGTCATGGCGGGACTACAGAGGACTCCCGAGCCTACTCAAAACGAAGCAGCATGGGAAACAAATGTCAGTGAGGTGCTAACTAGGATGCCCATGTAAAGAATGGCTCTACCATCGTGTCATGATTTAAAGAATCGGCGAGTGAAAATGGCTTACGAACCATAACACGATGGGGTCGACCCTATGGCAGATGTATCGGTCAAATGGAGGCTAGTATGCATAATGCAACGAAAAAATGGTGTCCCTAACCTATATGCTAGTGAGAACACGATACCTGCCATGACGGGTCAGCAGTCATGGAACCGTCTCGAACCGTCGAAAAATGTCCAAAATGTCCTGAAAAACAACCCAATCTGGACATTCCAAGCTCCCAAGTTAAAAGTGACATGAAACCAAACAAAATAAAATTTTGAAAAAATTTTGCATTTTCAAAACTTATAAAAAGAAATTTTGGACTTACCATTTTCACCGTTTGACTTGGAGAGCAAAAATTGTGGAGCAAAGGAGCAAACTTTCCTGTGACTTATTCAACCGTTCAAACTTGCCGAAAACTTCCAGGTAAGCACTAAACTTGTCTTGCAATTAATTGTGATGGTTTTTAGGAAGTTTAATTGATGTTTTACCGTTGGATTTTTGCAAAAAATTCCTTTGCGGCGTACACGTGGGTTGGCTATATAGAACTCGCGTATACGACGGCCCTACATGCGACTGTATACAAAGGAACCTGCGTGTGCGCAGCAAACTAATTTTATATACAAAACTAACGGATGAAAATGACTTTTTTTCTTCCAGGATGACTCTCACATGGCGTGAAAGAGAGCACTCAGTTGTGGATAATGAAGTTATGAACAATGATGAGGCATTAGATGCCCTATGGGGATGCGGGTTGCTAAAGTTCTTCAAATTGCCAAATATGAAAGCCAACACGCGTTTGCTCGAGAGACTCATTGATTATTGGGATGTCGATGAGGAAGCATTCATCATTGATCAGATGCCACTCAAGGTAGAAGTGGAAGATATATATTTTATCACGGGCCTTTCCCGAAGGGGAGAGGTAGTGCATTCCCAGGGCAAGACATAGAATAGCCTCACTATAGATGACTATGTATAGATTTATTGCCCGGGTCATCGGAAGGTCGGGAGTCAGATCCCTATCCCACATGTGGCGAGTTTGTCACTCAGGATAATCTTGTTCACCATAGGTCGAGTGAACGGATCATCCTCACTACATCAAATGTCACGGGTAAACATGAGCGTGGTAGTGGATTGTCTCACTACAGTGTTTGACTGGTGTACTCCTCTCCTTGCCAACATGAAGGAACAATTCACTTCTATCAGGAGGGGAAAGACCAAGAACTTTGGGTTTGGAACCATCTTGTGCACTTTCTTCTTCGAGAAGGTTCCCGCACTCCGCCCCATGGTAGCAGTTTCCATCAGTAGTCCACGTGATCCACGCATGGGCCGGTGGGCTGACTTGATGAAATGTCTGGGGGGTGGGGAAGTCCCTAGGAATGCATTCGACGATGATTTCTTTACCCGGTGGGAGAAGCAAATCATCGCCGTGCATGATTACCCCTATGCCAGACTGGATTTCCGAGGAGATCCTGATCTAGTGTTACCACCGGATGCAGCATGGGGCGAGATTGGTAAGATTTTTGATTTTTATGATTTTATGATTTTTTGGATTTTTCAAATATAATGATGAACTTTGAAAAATATTTTTTGATGAGATTCAAATGACTAATATGATGATCATGTTCCAGACATTGGGCCCGTACGACCAGATGGATTCCTGCGGCATGGACGGCGTGGCCGAGGAGTCGAAGAGGCGGCTGTGGATGCGGAACGGACCTTAAACAATGTCCAGCGACACTTGGTGAGACTGAGCTGCCAAGTACCGATGGCCGAGATAGAGGACCTTCCTCCAGATATGCAGCATCATGTGGTTGGCATGCCACGTGACTCGGTTCGCATCTTTCGGCGCGTGGCCCACGCTATAGTGACATACTTAGATGCTCATCCTGAGCCAAGGCGCTAGATATGCCTGACATGATTATGGGCATTTGAGTCCCAATTTTGTATATTTTTGGACACACATATGTACACTCGACACGCTTTGCGATATATATATATATATATATATATATATATATATATATATATATATATATATATATATATATATATATATATATACAGTTTTACTTTTTGATGCATGATTTTATGATGATGAATGATTGATATGCCAGTCTAATGCTTGATTAGCGATAAAATCAGCTAACCAATTTTCAGATCTTGGAATGTGCAAATAATTAATGTAAATAAATGATCGTTGCAACAACCTCACCCTTAAATATTGGCGATATAATAATGGATCTCTAACCCGATAAATGTTATTTAACTGAGACACTATCAATTGAGAATCAAGATATACTACCAACGAGTCGATCCCATAAGAGATTGCCTCGGATAATAAATTGATAACAGCTGTATACTCGGCCATATTGTTTGAAGCAAGACCGATACACACGCCTCTCGATATCATCAACTGACCAGTTGGGTAATAAAGTACCCAAGCTGCGAAAGCAAGATTCCGAGTGTGTCGACTAGCACCATCGGCGAACCCAAAATAAATCAAATCATCCATCAACACCTGCCAAAGCAGACCAAAAGTGCTGATCTCAGAAAACGATCGATAATATATGTACAAATATACATAAAATACAAAGAATCCATTGCCTGATAAAACTAAGCAAAGTACTTCTTGAGGTAGAGCCCGTCAGGGGGCTCCGCCAACTGACTCCTAGGGATGTTTATAGGTACGACGATCGAACCAATCAATATACTCTCTTCGGCAAATGAATGTGTTGGAGCCAAAGGGACCGTACAAACATCACTAGTCGAACTGGAGGACCGAGATTCGACTTCACGCACAGGGGCATAAAAGTGTAACCGACGATGTAAATCTTCCAAAGGTCGATCTACGGCCGTCATTGCTTCGAATATCGCTTCATCCGATGGAAAAACAATATCCGAGCAATCCAATGCAAAGGTGGAATCAAGGGTCCGAAAATGAGCCACATCACCATCTATTTCTTTCCCAAAGGAAATAGTAGAATGGTTATCTACAAAGTTATCGATAGATTCGCATCTAGGTTCCACTATAGATATAAGAGATTCTATTCCACCCACCTCGTCATCACCTGATGTGGTCACAGATGAAGCTAAGGTTCCAGGATTCGAAGAATAAGGAGTTTGGACAAACTCCCTCCGTAAAGGATCCCTGGAGGATGAAATTGTATCTATACCAGCTGTAGGAGGGGGAAGATTAAACTTACCCATCAATGAAGAGTACATCCCGACTCCTAGACTCTCAGTAGGTGGACGGGGATTACCCACTAAAGGAATAGTAGAGTCAGAGTTTGCTTGAGGATCAACTGGACAATAGTCCAATTGGTCAACCTTAACGATTTTCCCCTCATGAGGAAAGCAAATGACACGAAACAGAGTCGAAACCACGGCATCCATCTCGTATACCCAGTTCCTTCCTAATAGGAGATTATAGTCTAGGTTAGCGTCTATGACCTCTACTTCAATATTAACGACCTTCCCTCCAACACCTATAGGAAAGGTCGGGATAATCCCGTACTATGAGAGTGACCATCAAATGCTGTCAATAGGGTAAGTGAAGGAACAACTGACGGTGATCCAATGGCCTTCTAGCATGACATAGACATGACACATGTGGAAGCTCCCTCATCTACAACCGTCTGAAAAATATTTGTTTTCTGGTAGGTAGACTTTATCTAGAAAGCCATGTGATGAGGAAGTCTCTTTTTGACATTACTCATATCAAAAGTGAGAGCTAAAGAGTTATTTGGATCTACTGCCCCCATTGTCGATAGCAAGGCACTTCGTTGAGCAGGACATGACTGGAGAACCTCTAACGCGGACATAGCACATGGACTCTGGGCCAAATCCTCAACAATGGAGTAATTCTGGGCTGCCCTAATATTAGGGTTGATAGTCGCGCATTTTGCGGAACCTTTCGGCACCCGAGGTATAGTCTCAACAGAAGGTCGCTCAATATGAAGTGGGTTGTTAGTTTCGGGAACTGATTTACCCTTATAATTTTCACCTTCACCATAATCGCGTGACCGTGTGGCCACGTTAGCGTTTGAACCCATCATAAAAACATTTGATGCTTTTTCTCCTTCCTGGTTGCCCCCTGAGGAGGTCCCAGGATTCGAATTTGCGCCAGCAAGAAGTTGCTGCCCTTGGGGAAACGGGTTAGTTAACATAGCTTGCGAACTAGAAGTCCCTTGTTGTCCTAACAAGTGCTGAGCGTCTTCAATTCTGGGGCAGAGATGAGTTAGATGGTCCCCGCTGCATAACTTGCAAGGGAACTTAAATTTCTTTCTCGACTCACCTTTACCACCACCACCGTTGTTGCCGGATTTATTTGCATCGGGCTTCCCAACCGAGTTCTTCTTCTTACCACGTCCTTTCTTTTTCCCATTGGAATTTTGATTTCCTTTGGGGTTATCGGATTGGACGGCGTTAATGGAAGAATTTTGGGAAGCGGGAGGATTAGACAATGTGACTTGGTTGTTAGAAGCAGTTTGTAATGACAACTGCTGCAATTGATTCAACAAGTTCACTGTAGTCGAGTCTACTGACCCAACGATACCATCCGCGTGCGGACCTGGCTTTGGCTTAGCTAAATCAACCTTAGATCCAGGAGCATCTGGCAAGTATTTTTGGAGGATCCCAGACTGAGAGTAAATCAGTTCTAACTGTTGGGCCCTGAAAATGGCTTGCTCCTCAGAATAGACCCCAGACATGGAGACATCCTTGGAGATCTTGGGTTGCAAAGACTTCAAAAACCACTCTAGACGGTACTCCGGAGGGATTTCGGCTTTAATGAGCCTCTTTCTCCGTCTCCATTCCTGAATGTGATCAGAAATGTGGGTTGCCTTATCCTGACGAAAGGTGGCCAAAAGTTCAGTTCCGGCATCATAGCGGACAGGCAACTGGAAGTGATTTAAGAAGATATTGGCTAAGTCAGCGAACGATGTAAAGCTGCCCCCTGGGAACTCTATTTACCATTTAGCCGCATTACCAGTCAAGGTACACTGAAAGTGTCTCAACCTAATCGAATCCTTGATGAGGGAGTTGTATGAGCACCACAAATGGAATGTGGTTACATGATCGCCCGGATCTTCACCACTCTTCCCTTCGAATTTCGGTATATCCGAAGGGAGTTTGGTTGGAACCGGAGGCCAGGCCGGATTGTATCTGATAGGATCATTTGTTAGCTTAGTAAGATCTGGCAAGTTTAACGTTGCCAGAAACGGAAGCCTAGGAGGACCTAGGGGATTCCACCCAGACTGGGCGGAACTCCCAAAGTTCTGAAAAGATTGTCCTGGAATTTGGTAGGCACCAGGTTGCCCGAAGTGACCAGTAGAACCGGTTGAACCAAAAGGCAAGCCTTGTGGTCCAGCAAAATTCGAAGTTTGACCAACTCCTGCCGTATAACTTCCATAGCTCGTAAAGTTTCCTCCTAAAGAATGGTAAGGATTTGATAACCCCTGATATGGGTTCCAAGCCGAAGCAAGGGGAGGAATACTTTGAAACATGCTAACCATGGAATATGGCCTACTTCCTTGTTGGCCGATAAATGGATTCGCAGTTCCTACGCTACTAACCCCAGGGTTATTCCAACCTTGGAAAGGATTGCTGCTTTGTCCTACTCAAGAAAAAGGCATGGATCCTACCGTCGGGTTGGAATGTTGTATATGACCACTTCCGAAAGGAAAACCCTGGAATGAGGCCGATCCGCCCATCATGGACGTAGCTGCACTAAATGGAACCAATGGAATACCATGTGATTGGGTGCCAAAAGAGAAGAGTCTAGTACTAAAAGCATTGGTTTGGGCATTTCCACTCGTGGACGGAATGGAGGTAGACCCAAGTAGAGATGTGCTCGCAAAAGATCCAAACAAGGAAGTGGAGGGGATGGAAATGGTTCCTCCCCCTTGCACCGATGTAGGGGTTTGCATAGCCGCAGCACTCGTAGAAGCCATGCTTCCAGTGGTGGTCATGAATGGTAAGCGCGTAGCGTAACCTGGACTTGCTGGTCTATGCAACGGAGTCCCAACGTATTGCAATACGTCTGGATGACTAAATGGTAGAGGAGAATTTGGAACCACTAATGATTCTGAAAGTTCTTCTACCTCTACGTTATTCTCCGCTTGAAAGCGAACTCGAGAAAGGACTGGAGTGTCCCTCTCTTGCTCAGAAGTACCAGGCCTTGCTTGGCCGCTAATGTCCCCGAGAGGAGGATCAATCCCCGATGCGTCAACCGGCATGGGACGGACCCCACCGGTAGTACTACCTCTGCGCCATCTAGGAGAAGGCTCTAAACTTGGTGGCGAGAGACCACGAAGTCTTCGCGACCGTCTTGGAGATCGGTCAGCCACTTTGAATTTTTTGTTATGATCTAACTAAAGACTCAAAAAATTAAAAGCTAGGCCAACTAGGAGCACAGAGCACACACTATAAAGTCCCTAAAGATACAGCCAGTCAAACAACTTCCACGTATTTCCGCTTCGGGTGATTAGGACCAGACACCAAAATACGAGAAAGTGAATCAAAGGGCCTTCCGAAGGTAGTCTTGGATGATGAGGGCCCAATCCTATCAGCGAAGGTATCAGAGGAAGTTACGCTGACCTCCTAACAACAGCCTGCGCCGATGCAAGCCCCCAAGCTTCGCAACGGTGCCCTCTAGTAGTACTATCGAGAGTGATACAATGTCGACCTCAGGTGCCATGGGATTCCCCTCCGCAGCCACCTATGCAGATCCCTAGGAGAGGCAACTATGGGTACCAACTCGTCGTAGAATCCAGGCGGAACAGTCGTGAGGTAAGTTCGGACAAGTAGGAGAGGGGGTATCTCTCTTCCCTGTCATCACAGACCCTCGTGCTTAACTCCCAGATCTGGAGCTTTCCTGGTCTTCCTAACGCTATTAGATTTACTCTCGTTAATCAGACTCTTATGTTTGACGTTTTATGTGGCCTTGGAGACTTAACTCTCCACTCGCCTAATCCAAGGCCCTAAAATCCTAAACTTGTTGGTGTAACTGACTAAAACAAAAAAGTTCTAGTGGATTTTAATTTAGCGCTTGATTTTATTAGGCTGCTCTTTAAGTCACAAGGTAATGGAGATGAAACTTGTGTTGTTTTTATGGACGCAAAAGAAATTAATAAAACTTAGCTACATGCACATGCACTTTTTGTTTTCGATGAAGAGCAATTTCTATGAGGTTCAGAGGTACTTCTAATATAAACAAATTTTCTTTTTCTTTTTAGACTCCACACTCACAAAAACTAACAAAACTAAATATGCCTAAAAAGAGATGCAAATCTATCCTAATGCAAGAACTATATGTGGATGCAAGATTTAAAGACTACTTCTAAAAACAAAGAAGGAAAGTTGCTGCTTTACCAAATTTTGTCTTGCCACTAAAATGCTTAGATAGAAGATGATATGTTACCAATCATTTCGTCCAAACAATAAAAACAAGTTTTAAGATAAAAACAAAGCACTTTCACTTCGCAAAAAAGGAAATCAAATGAAAAGCAAGTTTAAGAAAGCGAAACCCAAAACTTTCAAAAGATTTTCTTTCAATCAAACCAAAAAGTCTTTTTCAACGGAAAGCTCTCAAAAATACTGACACCAATGATTGATAAATAGGCAACCAAACACTTTTGTGAATTGACACCTTTCAAATAATGAAAACTCAACAAAAATAAATGTGTTTGAAATCGCTTTTGACAATCAGAAGGAGCAATGAAAGTCCAAAAGATCAAAAGACAAGTTTCAAGAAAATGATAACAAACAACTTTCCCGAAATGAAGGAGCAAATGGTCACAAAAATGGTTTCGTTAAGCAAACAAAAGGGTCATCAAAACAAAAATGAACACAAAGGTTGAAATCCAATCTTCCTACTCTGCCAAAACAGAGCAGTCAAGATTCTTAACCAGAAATCTTGTGTGTCAAGAATCAATGACGCTTGCAATCAACGAAAAAAAGACTAGTACTCCTTATGACTAGAGAGAGTTTAGAACAAGATGCCCCCTGTTAAACAGAGGACTGTTACTAGAAAATGACTGCCTGAAACTAACCCAAACCACCAGAAAAACATTCAGCAACAAGAAAATTTATAAATCTTGAAAATTATGTAATATACGCGCCTGCAATTATGTGCATAATGCGTGTACACGCGACTATAACTAAGGAAACCTGCGTATACGCGGGTTCGCTTAGTGCAACTTGCGTATATACGCTTCTGTAATCCAGAAAAAGAGCATATCTGAAGTCTTTCAAGAAAAATAAAAAACAGAGACTGAAAAACTGGAAAAGCTTGGAGTTCAAGAACATCCAACAAACAGAGGGGCTGAGCCTTGATTGGCTTGAAGACTACCCAAACTAGGAACAACAAGAGTGTTGTTCCCTAGTGGAGTCGCCAATTCTGGTTGAAGGGAAAATACCCCTAGGGTCCTTTGGGCTAAGACTCTACCAGACTGAAAATTGCTTATTCAAAGAAACACACATACAACCATTATCTTTACTTCAAGCAAATTCTAATGTTAAGGGTACGTACCTAAGTTCCTACGTTCGAGAAGGCCTTTAGGGTCGAAACCCTTCTTGGAGTTCCCTTCTTCTTCCTTTGACCTGTAAGACAAACAAATCAAAGAACACAACAGTAGATGTACAAATACTTATGTATAAACCATCTTTATGCTATAAAGTTAGTTATAAAAAAAAATCTTTAAGTAACCACTTGCATAAGAATTCAAAACAAGAATCTCATAAGCATAAAGAAAGATTGTTTCGGGAACAAAGACGTGTTTCTTTATATATAAAGGCAAATAAAGTACATATAACGGAAAGATATCACCTGAACACCTTCAGCAGGCTCCAAGCAAAGCTTCCTCCCAGATTCGTTCCAGCCTCAAGCCTCCAACAAGAGCTCCTTCCAAGTCTTACTCAATGATGATATCAAGGATGAATGATCACCAACACACATGGAAACAAGGGTTTCCTATGCAAAATGGGGGAAGTGCAGAAAGCACCAAGGACTTCAGACCTGGTCTAAGGGGAAAATCTCAGCATAATAATCTTGCTCTCCTCTCTCTTAGGCCTTCCCTTTGATGTCTTTTTATACCATCTCCAAAGTAGTTTTTTAGTTAGGAGTTGGTTGGGAACAGTTGGGCCACGGGCACTAACAGGTGATGAGCAGGTAAAACCCGCGATCTCTGCCCGAAAATAAGGAATTGTATATTTTTTTAAGTGTTTTAATACATACACGCGGGTTGGGTATACACAGACCCGTGTGTACACGCGTTTAACTTAGGGCAATGTCGCGTATAGGGAATAAAACACTGTTTTTTAAATTTTAGGACCAGGTCTGGAAGGAGGGGTTGCCCTAGGCCATGAGTGCAGCATCACAAACCATAAGAGTGAGATTTGGAGCTATAACAGTAGTTGCAAGAGTAGATCTACATGCTAAATATGTGTGGCCCAAGTGTGACTGTAGATAAGAATGTCATCAAAGAAAACAAGGACAAATTTCCTGAGATATGGTTTCAGCAGGTGGTTCATAAGGCTCTGAAAAGTGGATGGGGGATTACAAAGACTGAATGGCATGACTAGGAACTCATAATGGCCTTCATGAGTTCAGAAAGCAGTCTTTGGAATGTCTACTTCTTTCATGCGAAATGGGTGTTAACCTGAGCGAAGGTCGAGCTTAGTAAAGAATTGAGCCCCATGTAGTTCATCTAGCAAATCATCGACAACCGATATGTGAAATTTATCTTTGATTGTCAACTTACTAAGGGCCCTGAAGTCTGGACACATATGCCATTCCCAATCTTTCCTGAGCACCATGACCACCGGAGATGAATAAGGACTAATGTTGGGATGAATGACGCCTGGTTCCAAGAGTTCCTTGATTATTTTTTCAATTTCATTCTTTTGGGTGAATGGATATCTATATGGGCACACATTTTATGGTTGGGCCCCTGGGACCAAAGTAATGCTTGTTGGCATTTTGGCACAGGTGTGGCGCTATGGTACAGGTGTTGTCCTTGATGGCAACTCTCTTTGATGATAGATCTCAGTCCAGACTACAAGAATGAAGAGAAATTTCATATACGCAGGTTCATTAAGCCCAAGATGCGTATCCACGCTGGTACACTATATACTAAGTCACGGATACGCAGGCTCGCTATATACGAAGTCGTGTATACACGCAGTTTCATGAACAGAAAAGAGCGTACATGTCGAGAAGCTTCCCTTTGGTCCGTGGTAGTTAGTCCTCGGTACTTGAGCCTATGTTTTTGGACCAAGGTATCTCGACAGTCGTGTTGACCCCGAGTTTTGAAGTTGATGGTATTGTATTACTATGGTTTTGGCCCGTGGTATTGAGGAGGGCCTAATGCTATATAAGGAGAAGAAGATCATTAGGCTATTGTATCGAAAAAGTCTTGAATATCTAATGAAGAAACAGATCTAGTATGCAGGTTCTGGGTTGATGATACATTGCTTGATCTGAGCTAAGGAGAGATCACATCGGTTGATGGAAGGATAGATCGAGATCAAATTGTTTGAAATGAACTATCGGTATATGGTTGATTACGCATATTTTTAGATCTGCATACTGACACAATGTTATGTTCTGAGTATGACTGATGACTTGTACAGCTGCAAGTTATGAGAAATTATTTTTAGATCTGTACGTAGGTTGGCTTTGGTAAAAGCGCGTGTATACGCGGGTTTGTTTCATTGAAGTAGCGTATATCTTTTGAAGCTTAATTTTTGGGTTGTAGTTGGGTCTGTCTGTTATTGCAGGGTTCTGTAGTCTGCTCTGTGTTCTGGTGACTAGGTGTTGACAGGGTTTCAGCGGTTCAGTGATTCAAAGTTTGATGATGCTAGTATTGGTTGTTTTGTGCTTCTATGATTTGCTATGAAAAGTGAATGAATCGTGGTCTTCAGATTGAAATGTTGTGCTTCAGGAGTATCCAGTCTGAAAATTGATGAAAAGTGGTACCTGAAGGAAAGAAGATTCTAGGCCAGCACCTACATACTAGTATCTTAGCTAGTACAAGAGCAAAGGGGGTTGGAGCTCCCTTCCAGGAGAGTTTTGAAAACGAGAGAAGGTTGTAGCCTTCTGCAGGTTGTAGCCTGCGTACTGGTATAAGGCTGCACCAATACAAAATATTGTAAACTGAAGTTTCTTATTAAATAAAGATAGAGACGACTTGCAGCAGGTGGTTTTCACCCACACTGGGTTTCTACCTTATATCATGGTATTCATGTGTGTGGCTTTTGTGTGATGATTTGTTCTGTTATACTGCACCTGTTTACTTTTGATATGGTTAATAATGTCATGATGCATTTACTGAAGATAAACTAACTGAATCATAAGATTTCTGGTTATACGCTGGTTGCTTTAGACACAGTAGCGTGTACACGCTAGTTCACTTAACTGAAGTAGCGTATATGTTTCTGAGTATTGAAAAAGTATTATTGATCTGATAATACTGATTCAACCCCCCCCCTCTCAGTATTATTTCCAACAATGCTATGATCATGTTCCCCTCTCGAGGGTGGAAGCTCATGAGGTTTGTCAAAGTCTGGCAGATGATTGTTTAAGATCTATTGCATCTCCGGATGAATATGAAGAGACTTGGGTTCAAAGGCCCGGATGGCATTAAATTGGGCTATAACTCCATGGTGGCCCTTCTTTTAACAATCTTTCCATCCTATGTGAGCTGATGATAAAGGGAGCTCCCGCCTGGAGTCCGCGGAGGGTATGTGTGTGGTTGTTCTACTTAAAGCTCATATATAACTCCTGGAAATCCATTGTGATTGGGCCAAGTGTGTGAAGCCATTCAGCACCCAGGACACTGTTGCACCCTCCCATGTGTATGGAAAACATGTGGGTCTTTAACTGATAATACCCCATTTGAAGTTTGACATTTTCACAGCGGCCTTCACATTTCATTGTCCCCCCATTAGCAATTTGGACCTGGAAGCTAGAAACTGCTCGGACAAAACAATGCACTGCTTCCGCAACTCTTTGATGGATAAAATTATGTGTACTACAACCATCAATGAAGACTACTATTGGGTGATGCATAATAAAACCTCTGATTTTGAGAGTTTGGGGTGAAGAAATTCCTACCAAAGCATGTAGCGAGATAATTGGTTCTTTCGGTACATTGTCCTGCTCGTTGTCCTCTTCTTCCTCTTCTGGTTCCTCAAGTGGTGGGACTTCCTCCGATGAACTGTGATTAGTAGCATCAATTTGAAAGAATTTGGGCTCCTTGCATTTATGCTCGGGGGAGTATTTCTCATCATAGTAGTGACATAATCCTTTCTTTCTTCTTTCCACCATTTCTCCTGGTGACACCTTTTGAACCTTGCTGATGAAATTTGGGCGATTGGACTGGGCTGCTGACGCATGTTCTACTTCACGAGCTATCTTGCAAGCATGTAGCCAAGACAAAACATTCCACGTAGAACTCATTGTGTAGACCTCCAGTGCGGAAAACTAAGGCTTCAAAGATGGCAATATATTTGTTCACTATTCCTATCTGCCGGAGCTTAGTGAGACGACCCAAAAAATCAGATTCATGGTCAAAGCGATCCATAAGTGATTTTTTGAATGTCTCCCAAGTCAAGGGCCTTACATAGCAACGTTGATGCCATTGCCAGACATTGCCATCTTTCATTTTCCAAGTACATGATACCCACATTAAGCTAAGTCGCATTATCGAGGATGTAATTTAGTGTGAAATATTGCTCCATTTGTACTATCCATGTGGTCCGATGAGAGCCATCAAATTTATACATGTCCAGCTTGGGTGGTCGTGGATGGGATTGTTGGTGGGTGCCAAAGAGGTGAAGAGACTGGTTAGACTCACCGTCAGTGTTTCCATTGCCAATATATGCCTACTCACGTGCCTCCACCTTGCCCTCAGAGAGTGTTTCATTTAAGTTCTGCAGCTACAGCACGACCTATTTCAATTGTGATTCAAGGCTGTCAATCCTCTCATTTGCCATAGCTTGAGCTCTAGTTTGTATCATGCACCAATTCGATGTACTTGAAATTTGGGACCACTGAAAATTTTTTGGCACTAATAATTGAATGGTACCACCTTGCTCAGCTCGTCATCCTGATTCTTATGGGCTAAGTCACCAATAAGCGTTGGGCTACTAGAGTATTCGTAAGGTATTCACTCTCACGTACTAGAAGTTATTGACCTCTTAACTACAAAAAAACTACCTCCAACATGGAATTAAATAGGCGCAGAGACACCTTCTATATATCTATATATCCCTCCCTCCTCTCCATCTCTCCCTCCCTCCCTTCCCCTTCTCTCCCTCTCTGCTTCTTCTATACCTCTTCCCTCTTTCTATCCTCTCTCCCTCTCTCTCCATCTTCCTTATCACTCTCTCTCCCCCTCCAACTCCATCTCCCTTTACCTCCCTCTCTCCACTCTATCACATCCCCTCTCTCTCTCCCCCTCGAACTCTTTTACTATATTCTTCCATGTCTCCTCTCTCCTCTCCCTCATTCTCTCCATCTCTCCTTTTTTGTCGCTTTATCTCACCCCAAACATACACACTCTCTCTCCATATGAGCCTTGTCACTCCCGCTATCTCTACACCTCTATCAATCTATGTCTTTGCTCTTCCCTCTCATATATATCTAGAGTTAATAGATATTATGATATATTAATATATATTATAATATAACAAATTTAATATTGTATTAATCTAGAGTTATAAATTTAATAATATTCATATTATAATATATTAATATGAGTATTAGATTTAATAATAGTAATAATAATAATAATAATCTCTTAATATTAATATTAGGGTTAATAATTTTTCTTTTGCATGGTATTAATAATAATTTTGCCCATAGTATTTGGCTCATAGGTTTCCCCTAAACAAAGCCTTTTATTTAGTGTTTGTAAGTATAAAGAGGTCTACAGACTAAATATAAAAAGAGAATTTATTTATTTACCATGCCTCTAGTTTATTTTTATTTTTATTTTTATTATTTATCATATCTCTTTTATTTACCATGGTATTTGGCCCATAGGCTTGGTATATAATTAGATGTTGATTTATAATCCTATTTGATATATTCTTATCTATTTATCATACCTCTTTAAACCCCTTTTATATTTATTTATTTACAATACCTATGGTATTTGGCCAATGGCATTATTAATTATTTGTCCCATGGTATTTGGCTCATAGGCTTAACCTAAACAAAACACATTTTTTGATTTTTTGTAAATATAAAGAGGTTTATGGAATAATATAAAAGGTGGTATGTAAACGTAAATGGAATAAATATTTTTTATTATTTATCATACCTCTTGTGTAAATGTAAAAAAAGGTTTTATTTATTTACCATACCTCTAGTTTATTTATATTTTTATTTATTTACAATACATCTTGTTTACATCTACATTTACATTTACATGTTTACGTTTTTATGTGAGATCTACCCTAATACTGGGTTGTAGAGTGCCTCTGAGCCCAATATAAGGAATTGTGTATATATTTTATGATTCAAATTCATATGCAATCAAAGAATTGGTTGGCTGATGCACTTTATCTGTTTGTGAAATTTTACTATGAAAACTTTTTGACAAGAAGTAAAACACATTGTTACTTTCTAGCTATATGAATTTATTACTAAAGAATTATCCTTATTTGGACAAACTTAAATGCCCTTCCTTTTTATTGTATTACTTGTATTATAAGAAATTTTTTTATTAAAATAATTTTTTATCTAGAATTTGAAGATATATGTATGTTATAAAGAAAAATTGATATTAAAATGAAAATGTTGAAGGTATTGAAATAATAATTAGCCTAACTATGCATTGATGGTTTAAGTATTTTATTTAAAAAAAATAATTGGAATTAATGAATTAGAAATTGAAAATTTGGGTTATTTAAAAAATTAATTACAAATGTGAATTAGACATGTGCATTTTCTTTTGTGAGAGATCTTGTTGTTGTCCTTTGAATTTCAAACAACAACCAACAACAACGATCAAACATGGGTTACTATTCCATGCACGCTCCATCTCATTTATAGCATCTTCTATATTTCACATAATATTAGTTATTTATTCGACTTTTGAAACTTAATAAATCAAAATTAATAAATCTAGTACTAAAAATAAAAATAAAAAAACATGTAATTAAACTAATATTATTGCTTACATTATTTTCTATATTTTATAGAAAAAATTGAAACAATTATTGAGCTTCGATAAAAAAAAAATATACGAAAAATATCTAATCTTAACAAAAAGTGGAAAAAAAATTCACATTGGTATAATAAATTAAATTATATTTTACACTAAAATTAAAAATAAAAAGTTGAAAATGATTAAACCAACTTTTAAAACTGTATACAGCAAAAAAACTGAAATAAAAACCATTTCCTGTATGAACAACGAGAACTGATAACTAAAATATAATTGAACACAACGCAATGAATAAGTTGGGCGTGCATCAAAACTCCACGGTTTTTGCAGATAGGATCGGCCCTCAAAGCACTCCCAACCATAACCGTGAAGTTCCATCAACTGCCTGGTTGACATATTGAATAAATAAGATATATGCTTTTCTGGGTAGGGAGGCGGTTCTCGTTGCCCCGTTCCGCTTACAAAAAATTGGTCATGCCACTGTGTACCGCATGTAAAGAAGAAGCCAATATCGTGGGGAATGGGAATAGTAGATACAACACTCCAAATGTCCTTCCCCACATCATACTTTTCAACCTGTCCTTGTAGGGTGAACAAGTACAACTCCGCCCCACCAAAAGAAGAAGAAATGACACAAATTCTCCAAGGTTCTCCCCTGAAATGTGCCCTTCTCCACGTTCCCTCAAAAGGATCGAAAACTTCTGCCCTTTCACCATCTTCCTCTAACACCTTGAGCTTACCTTTGAGGTTTCGTATTTTAATTATGGCTATTAATTATAATAGGAGGATGGTAAAATATTAATAATATAAAATGTGGATTTGAGCTCTATTAACAATAATAACAAAAAAAGTTGATGGATGAGAGTCTTTTTATTATGAGATTAATAAATTGGTGTATGAAATACCCTTGGTTGTTGAACCACCACAATTATCCATGAGGGCTCCTTATTTGTGGCGTGAGGGACCCATATTTGGGTAGCAATTTGAGTGCTAAATTCTATTGTGGTGTACAAAATCTACCTCCCTTTCGAACAGAAGCTGTGAGGCTATAAATGAGTACAAAGAGTGGACAAGTTAGAAATCCTTCAACACTTTCTCCTAGTTCTCCATTAGAGGTATGATAATCTCATCTCACATTAGTTCTCCTCAATTTTTTTACATGCTTCAACCATGATATGGCAACTATTATATAGTACATCATAGAATGGAAATGCACTTACGTATGACACACTATATCATGGAATGGAAATGTTACTAAACTCACCCGGTACACACTCATCGGGAGAAAGACCATGATTCGAACCTCTAAGAGGACCCCATTTGCAACTCAATCTTGGAACGAAAACTGAGGAAGCTCGTGAATGGAAGCTGGAATCAGAACAGGAGCCAAGGAAGCAACTGGAAAGTGAGTCATCGTTTCAGCACAAAGGAAGGTGTAAGACACCAAAACAAATCCAGTCGTAGGATCTCCCTTCAGTCTATCGACCATCAATGCAACGAGGGCCCCAAGGTGACAACTGTGGCAAAATGGACCTTCCTGCGCCATGTACCAAGCCATGTACCAAGGAATGGAGCAGGCAATTAATACACAACTAGTTTAACAAAAAAGTAATGCATCAAACTGTAAACTGTTAAGTTTAGAGAAACCAGAGAGTTGGATTTGCCATGGGTCCAACATCAATAGTCATGGTGGGTGAATCCAATTGCACAGGAAATAAATGAGAGAGCACGGACACATAACCCACAATGATATTCTGTGATTACTCTTCCAACACATTCATGTCATATTTACTCAGTTATATCCATTTAATAAGTGTTATGACTTAAATATACGAGTTGCAACTTTGTAATCGACATAATCGATATACTTTAATTTTTTATTTTTTTTACTGTAATGTTTTACCTTATGTATCAACGGGAGTTATAATAAGTGGTATCAGAGACAAGGTTACAAAACTATGGCCTCTTGCGAAATGGTGAAAATGGTAATAAACAGATAATGTGTAAAATATTATTAAAAAAAAAACAATTGTCGCTTTAAGTTTTTATTTATTTATTTCTCTCTGTGTGTTAAGTCGAGGAAGGAGATGACAACAGAATATGAGGAGAACAGATAGTGTTCCACATAGGTTTGTGGCAGGTCAGGGACCTAAAATAGGCCTGAAACTAATCCTGAGATATGGGTATAGTTAGGAGAGGAGGCTCGTAATACTAATATTGTGATATTAGATCAGTTCAGGAATTAATGAATGAGAAGGCCCACCTGCGGCAGGATAATGCGAGATTAACTATAGAACAAGAAAAAATCATGAAGAGCCTATCTAACAAGCAGAATTAGCACTCGCCAAACCCCAACCCTGAGTAGCAATGAGTGTCGGATGAACAAGGCTACCACACTGACCAGGAAGAGTCAGAAGGAAGGGAAGAGAATCGAGAAGAAAAGTTGGATAATGCCTCTGAACATTAGACATCGAAAATGTAGTGGATAGAATTACAAAGGGAGTTCCGGAAAATAAAACCACCACACTTCGATGGAGAGCTAGAGGAGGCATCCAAGGCTTGCTTGATTAACATAAAAAAATATTTTCAATTATACGAATATGATCACAACCTCAAAGCGCACTGGCCATTTTCCAATTGCAAGGGAAGGCCACCCTGTGGTGGGAAGAGGTCAAGATTGTATGAAGGGTAAGTGAACAAAATATAACCTGGGAAAAATTTCAAAAATATTTCAAGGAAAGATACTTGACTAAATGATTTTATGACGAGAAACCAAGCGAATTCCATGACCTACAACTTGGAGAGGAAACGATGGATGAGTTTATCATCCAATTCACCTCGTTACTCCGTTACGAGCCCTACATATGAGAGGAGAAGGCTAAGGTACAACGGTTCATCAGTATTTTACCCTTGGAAATGAGGGAAAGAGTTGATTTTGATAACCCAAAAACGATGGATGAGGTGATACGAAAGGCCAGAATATGTTATCAGCAAAGTAAGCAAAAGGGAAAAATTCTAGGAAAGAGGTGGGTGGACAAGAGAAGTAATAAGATGGCTGGGAACAGTAAAGAAAATCATGGTAGTGTTAACAAAGGATTTTCAAAAGGGAAAAATAATAGAAATTTACAAAAGAACCCACTCAGATTAAAGCCACCCATTGAATCCAGAATCAGTGAACAATCTGGAAAAATTGACAATGAAGGGACAACAAGACCTCGAGTACAGTGTTGGGGCTATGGAGGGCCTCATTATGTTAAAAATTGTCCTTATCGAAAGGGTATCAAACAGGTTTCACAGATCCATGAAGGATCTACACTTGGTGATGTGGGACGAAGTTTACCAAGAATTAATTCTGCTTTAGAAAATCGTCAAGTAGAATACCAACCGACCATGGTGGAATTTGAAGGTAAGATTTTTTATTATACTATAACTATTTTAATTGATCCTGGAGCTACATTAATGTATGTTAGTACTAAGTTTGTGGAGCAATGTAAGTTACAAACTATTAAATTTAAAGATCCTTGGCCAGTACAGCTAGCAACAGGGGCAAAGAGACGTGTGTTAGCTAAGGTCAATAGCTACCCCTTGAAGATAGCAGGACAATTGATGATGGTAGATCTAAATTTACTTCTCCTTGGTTCGTATGATGTGTTGATAGGCATGGAATGGTTGGAAATACAATGGTCCATTACAAACTATAAAACAAAACTATCTGCTACATGGATGAGCTAGGAGAGAAGCAAGAGATGCAAGGTATTAAGAGGCCAGTGCAGATTCGACCAATAACCGCTTCTCAGTTGGAAAAATGTATTAGAAAAGGATGTTAGATTTATGCCATCCATGTGGGTTATGCCAATTCAAAAGACAAAACTGCCACATTGGAAAGTATCCCGCTGATACGAGATTTTGCAGATGTGTTCCCAGAGGAGATACCAGGACTACCACCCAAGAGGGACATAGACTTCACTATCGAATTGGTGCTAGGGGTAGCCCCGGTATCCCGGGCTCCTTATTGAATGAGCACACTAGAATTAATAGAACTAAAAACGAAGTTGCAGGAGATGTTGGACAAAAATTACATCCTCCCCAATCTGTCACCCTAGGGAGCCCTGGTGCTATTCGTTAAAAAGAAGGATGGGACCCTTCATATGTGTATGGACTATCGCCAGTTGAATAAGTTGACATTTAAGAATAAATACCCTTTACCCCATATTGACGAATTTTTTGATCAGGTGAAAGGGGCAATGATATTCTCAAAATTTGAGTTACGGTTAGGGTATCACCAAATCAGAATTAAAGAGGAGGACATAGCCAAAATTGCTTTTAGAACGCAATATGGACACTATGAGTTTGTGGTGTTACCCTTTCAGTTAACCAACACCCCCGCAACTTTTATGTGCTTAATGAACATCATATTTCATCAGTATTTAGACAAGTTTGTATTAATTCTTATTGGCGATATACTAATATATTCCCAGAATATGGAGGAACACAAGGATCACCTTAGAATGTTATTGAAAACTCTCCGAGAACACTAATTATACTTCAAATACAGCAAGTGAAACTTCTTTAAGGAACAAATACAGTACTTAGGACATATAATCACTAAGGATGGGATCACTGTGGATCCCGAAAAAGATAAGAACCATAATGGAATGACCCATGCCAAAGGACATGGTGGACATAAGATCCTTTATGGGGCTAGCGGGTTACTACAGGCGGTTTTGTGGAAGGATTTATGAGAGTGGCTTACCCTATCACGTCCTTACAGAAAAGGGGAAAACCTTCAAATGGACAACAAAATGCCAAAAGAGTTTTGAACAAATCAAGAATCTACTTACCACTGCACCTATACTAAGAATAGCTAATTTAGGCAAGGATTATGGGGTGTGCATAGATGTAAGTAAGGAAGGCTTAGGAGGAATACTGATGCAAGAAGGAAAGGTAATCACCTATATGTCTAGGAAATTAAAGTAACATAGTAGAAATATTCTGCCTACGATTTGGAGTTGCTAGCTATTATTCATGCCTTGAAGATGTGGCACCATTATCTGATGGGTAAAAAGTTCTTATTACTGACAAACCCTCACAATTTGACTAATTATTTTAGTGAGCCTACCTTAAATTCTAGGCAGGAATGGTGAGTGGATTTCATAAGTGGTTTTTACTTCGAGATTAAGCATTTGAAAGGGAAAGAGAACCATGTGGCAGACGCTTTAAGTCAAAGAGTGCAATGTCTCTACGAAATTTCTTGTAGCGAGGGGCGAAATACCTTCAATGAAATGATTAAAAAAGTAGCAGAAGAAGATGCAAGATATCAACAAGTAGGACAATAGGTTCAAAATTCAACCAATAATGAAAATGAGCAAGGATATGCTATGGATGTTGATGGTATGCTGTATTATAGAAAAAGGTTGTATGTGCCCAACAAAAATAACATTAAAAGCTTGATTTTATATAAACTTCATAAAAGTCATTATGTTGAGCACCCGGGGTATCAGAAGATGATTACTGCACTCCAGAAGGAATATTATTGGCTGGGAATGAAAAAGACGTGGCAGAATACTTAACATGTTTCTCGGAATGACAACAAGTTAAAGTGGAACACCAACGCCTTGCTAGGCTCTTACATCCACTACAAATTCTAGAGTGGAAATGGGAAACCATCTCTATGGACTTCATAACAGGATTACCCAAGTAAAAAAGAAACAATGATTCCATCATGGTGGTGGTGGACAAACTAAGCAAATCAGTTCATTTTATACCAGTGAAATCTACTTACACGGCAATGCAGATTTCCCATATCTTTATGAAAAATATTTTTAGGTTGCACGAGTTACCAAAAATAATAATTTCTAACCGTGACGTAAAATTTACATCGATCTTTTGGAGAACTCTGTTTGGGGAATTAGGAACTCAACTGAATTTCAGTACCTCTTATCATCCCTAGACCGACAGACAAACAAAAAGGGTGAATCAAGTTGTAGAATATATGCTAAGATCATATGTAATGCAACAACCATCCAAGTGGGAAGATTATTTGCACTTGGTAGAATTTTCATACAACAATGGCTATCATACGTCCTTGCAAATGAGCCCATTTGAAGTATTGTACAGACGAAAATGTCGCACCGCCTCAAGTTGGGGTGGACTAGAAGACAGGTTGATGTTGGGTCCTGAAATGCATAAACAGATGGAAGAAATGGTCAAGAAGGTATAATCATATTTAAAGGTAACTCAAGATAGACAAAAGAACTTTGCCAACTGAAAGAGGAATTTTAAGGAATACCAAGTAGGAGATCATGTGTATGTAATAATTTGAGCTAAGAGGAGCACACTACAATGGAATGGGAGCACCAATCTGGCACTCCAAATTTGTGGACCTTTTTAGATCCTAGCGAGAGTTGGACCAGTGGCATACCAGCTCGCTCTGCCAAGTCATATTCGATTCCACAACGTCTTCCATGTATCTGTATTAAAAACATATGTCTATGACCCTAAGCATGTAATCAGTTGGAAAGACATACATGTAAGAAAGAGTCTCAGGTAAACCAATCAGAATTGTGGTTAAGAAGGAAAAAAATAATGACTTAAAATGTTGTGTGTTTCAGGTGGAGCCGAAAGGAGAAATCTTGGTGGAGCCACTGAATATACTCAATCACAACAAATTAACGTTGCATAAACTAACCATCACCCATGTTAAAGTGCAATGGTAGCACTTTGGGCCATATGAGGCCACTTAGGAGGATGAACAACTCATGAGAGAAGCTTATCCAAGATTGTTAGTGGCTGGGAAACATGAGGACAGCGTTTCATTTCAAGAGGGGGAGATGTAATGTCCCTAGGAAACCATAAATATTTTTTATTACCACAGTAAGAACAAACTGAATATTTAGTGTTGTTACCTATTTGACTTGAATAATTTTTTAATTAGTGAAAATGAGAAATAATTTAAGTATGAGCAGAACTAGTAACTTCTGGGAAAAGGAAATTGGAAAAGAGAGTTGCTGGAAATAAGACCCTAGCTACCTCCCATAAATAGAAGATGATTCCAAGAAAAGGAAGTGGGGGGAGGGAAAAACTGCGTTGTTATGACAGGCAGGAAAGTGCGAAATGGCTATGTCTGGTGATGACCAGATAGCAATGCACTGAGTGCGAGAAAATTGTTGAGGACTGTGGTCTTGCAAGTGAGCTAGGGGGAGATTTTGGTCTCGAAAGATGAATCTCAAGGACAAGTGGTTGACTATTAGTGGGAGAACAGAGGTGATCCTAGTCTTTGGAGAGCTTCATTACTACAACATTCCAGTTAAGTGGAAACTCTTGGAAAAGACACTCTGAAGCATAGAACAAAAGAAAAATAATGTGTTTTATAGTGTAAGAAAATTATCTAGTGGTATGATGAATATGAAGCCCACAATAGAGATGTTACTTTAATTTACTCATTAAGTATCGAGAAAACAAGCAATAGAGTCAAATTTAATTGGAACCAATCGTTTTAATTCTATTACAGTAGCAGTTATTTTTAGTTAAATTGAAACTTTCTGGTCAAGGAAAAACTTTCATATGTAAAAGACTCAAGAAATGGAACTTTCTAATCATGGAACCAGTTTGGAAAATATCTAATAAGAACTGGAAAACATATGCAAGTAAAAACACTCATGAATTTTGAAATAATCAAGTCGAATAACCGAAATGCATAGAACGTTTTAGAAGCGGGATGAACTTTCTTAAAAAAAATAGAACCATCATGGCAGAGAAACAGAGAACCATTTCTATTGTCCATGTATAGAACTGAATTGCAAGCAGAGAATTTAAACTAAGTTCTTCTCAAGAGAATACGAGTGTACAATGAGGTAAGAACCAAAAAGCCGTGAGTTTTTCGACCCTGGTTTAAACCTCGGAGAACTGCAAAGCGCCGAGGAAACTTAGGGGGGTTCGTTAAGTAGATTATATCACCCTACCTACAAATCCCATAATCCTTGCAGGAGTCTTACTAAAAACCCCAAACTATTCCAAAACCGCCATTTAGTCTACCCTACTGAATTTAACTTCTAAGCAAGATGAACAAAAAAATCCGGAAATTACTTTGCAAAGAAAACAAAGACAATTTATATTCAGAAATAGTATAGAGTAGAGTAACTAATACGAAATGAAAAATAAGAGAAAGGTAAGATTCAGGGCAACACCTCAATAATCAATTCTAACCATTCTAAAACTGTGCACAACCACGAATATGAAGTTCATGAACATTTGGAGAAGGACAAAGATATATATATATATATATATATATATATATATATATATATATATATATATATATATATATATAAACCAAAATGGAATCCTAGATTTAAGTGACATTCAGAACCATGACTTAGAACATAATAAAAATCCCACATGGTTTGTGACTCCAGGAAGCCAGCCAAAGTGGCTCAATAGTTTTTACCAGAGGGGTAAAACCCTCCTCAGAATAAGCTTAACATAATAAATATGTCCACAATCATGGTCTCTGAACCAAAAACCGAAAATGGAGGACTCTTGAATATACAACGGAGTTAAATAACATGCAATTCTTAAACCCCTAAAGGTATTCGCCAAAAAAATAGCTAACCTAAAATAGAGGAAAAGGATTAACCCTATTTGAAATAGAATTGAAGCTCTAGCTTTAGTACCTAGCAATATACCAACACTGAATTATTATTAGGATTGTAGACCATCATACCGAGTGGAAACCCTTGAATGGTGTCTCTGTTCAGGTTAGCCACGAACGCCATTCGGTAACAGCTACAAACTTTGGACCCGTAACCGAGATCTCCTACAAAAGACATACACTGAAACAAGGTGAGAGTTTAGGTTTTCCATAACTCAAAGAAAGCTCATCCAACTGTTAAGAAAATATACAACAGGCGAGCAAACCTAACCTGTTACTAAACTCACCCGAGACACGCTCACTGAGAGAATGACCATGATTCAAACCTCTGAGAGGACCCCATTTGAATCCTAGAATGAAAATTGAGCGAGCTCGTGAATGGGAGAAGGAATCGGAGCAGGAGCCAACGAAGCAACTCGAAAGTGAGTCATCATTTCAGCATAAAGGGAGGTGTAAGACACTGAAATAGATCCAGTCGTAGGATAGCCCTTCAGTCTATCCACCGTCGATGCAACGAGGGTCTCAGGGTGATACCTGTGGTAGAGCGGACCTCCCTACGCCATGTACCAAGGAATGGAGCACGCAATTAATACAAAACTAGTTTAGTGAAAAAGCAATTCATCAAACTGTAATATGTTGAATTTAGAGAAACCAGAGAGTTGGATTTGCCATGGTTCTAGCAACAATAGTCATGGAGGGTGAATCCAATAGCACTGGAAATAAATGAGACAACACGGACACATAACCCAAAACGATATTTCGAGATTACTCTTAGAGAAAAGTCGTGTCATATTTACTCAGTTGTATCCATTTAATAAATGTTATGATTTAGATATTCCAGTTGCAACTTTGTAATCGACATAATCGATATACTTTTAATTTTAATTTTTTTTACTGTAATGTTTTACCTTATGTATCAATGGGAGTTATGATAAGGTTTTTATGGGTTAAGTCCAATTATAACCAAAGTAAGAGTGGGGTTGGTTATATATGTGCCAGCTTAAGGTATAGAAGGTTTATGAGGTGAGTAGAGTCCCGATATATAGGATTAATGAAGGGCAGACTATGTTAGTTAATAAATCATTCTATAGAAATCTATTGAAAGGGCCCTAGCCATTAAGGATTTAATATTTGACTCAGTAGAGAGTTAAAATTCCTAGGGGAAAATAGATATATGCATTTTACATGAATATTGTGGGTATATGTGAGGTTTCCTGCGTCACCTTCCTTACATAAAGAGTCAATAAATGCATTGTATTTGACAACATCAAGGTATATTTTTCTCCCAGACATTTCAGAAAAGAGCATCCTCACCTCATCCAACATATGTTCCTTACATAAACCATCAATAACCGAATTGTACATGACCACATTAGGGGATATTTTTTTCTCCGGCATTTAAGAGAAGAGATTCATTGCCTCATCCAACTTTCCTTCCTTACATAAACCATCAATAAATTCATCGTATGTGACCACATCACGGGATATGTTTTTCTCAAAAATTTTAGAGAAGAGATTCCTTCCTCATCCAACTTACTTTCTTTACATAAGCCTTCAATAAGTATATTGTATGTAATAACATTTGGATTACACCCCTATTATATCATCAGATACAATAGTTTGTATGTAATAACATTTGGATTACACCCCTATTATATCATGAGATACAATAGTTTGTAGACCTCTTGTAGCTTACTTTCTTTGCATAGCTGATCCATGAGCATGTTGAATGTGAATGTCTCAGGTTCATAGCCCTTTTTCAACATAACAACTAACAATCCAAATGCCTCGTAGGATTTTAGGCCTTGAAGAGGCCATCTATTGGGGTATTATACATAACAAGACTAGGTGCTTTTTGTTTGCTCCTCCTTTGGTTGAAAACCTTGATAGCGTCCTCGACTCTAAACTTCTTGCAATGCCCTTTGATTAGTGTAGTCAATCTTACAACATCTCGAAGATATCCATGTTCTTCTATTCCTTCGAACACTTTCAATGCATAATCGAGTCTGCTTGTTTGACAATGACAATTGATGATTCAAAGTTATGAGATCTAGAATAATGTTGGTTTCAATCATAATTTTGTAAATAGAGAATGCAGATTTATATCGATTTTGTCGAACTAAGCTACTCAACAAGATATTGCAGGTGATGAGAGAGGGGATGGGTGTAGATTTAGGTGATAGCAATTCCTTCAAGGTATCAAGTGCCTCCCTCCCTCCCTCCTCTCCATCTCTCTCCCTCCCTTCCCCTGCTCTCCCTCTCCACTTCTTCTATATCTCTTCCCTCTTTTTGTCCTCTCTACCTCCCTCTCCATATTCCTTATCACTCCCTCCCCCTATCCACCTTTATCTCTCTAATTCTTTCTCCTTACATCCCTCTCACCCCTCCAACTCCATCTCTATTTACCTCCCTCTCTGCACTCTCTCACATCCTCTCTCTCTCTCTCTAACCCTTTTACTATATTCTTCCATGTCTCCTCTCTCATTCTCTCCCCCATTCTCTCCATCTCTCCTTCTTTGTCTCTTTATCTCACCCCCATTCTCTCCATCTCTCCTTCTTTGTCTCTTTACCTCCCATATATATCTAGAGTTAATATATATTATGATATATTAATATATATTATAAAGTAGCAAATTTAATATTGTATTAATCCAGAGTTATTAAATTTAATAATATTACTATTATAATATATTAATACGAGTATTGGATTTAATAATAATAATAATAATTACTTAGTAAGGAATTCCATGTGAAAGTAACTCTCCTCCTTGGCCACCTATACCTTCATGATCCGTTGATCCGAATGTTAGACAATTAAAATAGTCTAAACCATTCTATTGATTTTAGACAAGTATTAATCAAGTATTAATGAGTTATGGTTATTCAACTTATGTAGGTTTTCCTTTTGAAATAACTGCATGTATTAATCAATTACAGTTATTCAAGTTACACTGGTTTCCTCTCAAAAGAATTGCATTTACTTTACTTGTCATAGTTTTTCCACAAATTTCATTAAGAGCCCCCTAATATTCTCTATAAGTTGGGAGATGGCTGCACTAGATTCTGTTTCATTTGACAATTTTAACCTTGTTTTGAATCATATTTGTTTTCCTCGAATGAGTTTTCAATATTCATACAATTTCTAGAAAACATGGCAACAAGCATTTTCGAAATCAATTAACATTCCAATTACACCAAGTAGAGGGGTTGAAAACCCGTTATAGAATGGCATATGGGCATCGTATGTTTGTGTTATGTTACTGCTCTGCGATATTTGGAAGTGGAAGAAAATGGAGTTGGGAGCACAGATAGCCTAGAGACAACCAGAGGACATGCAGATGGAGGCAATGGTTTTAATCGAGTGGAGAATGAAGAGGGCTATGTTTTAAAAGGAAACAAGCTGCATGCTAACTCTCATGGCAGCAAGTTCAAGCAGGTTGACTCAGATTTGGAGTTGAGTAGAGTTTCTGGAATGGCTACTCATGGCTCCATTAGTACTAATGATAAATGAAGGCCACCTCCTCTTTTAACAAGAAGCCAATTTCTTGCTGCCTTTGCTCAAATGTTCTAATATTTGTAACCTACTCATTTGCTAATGACATATTAATTGGGTTTTGTTTTAGTAATCACGAAATTGACCTGGATTTTAGTTTACTAATCCTGAAGTTGACGGAATATAAGTGAACAAAAAAATTATTCGATAATAATAGGTAGAACAAAATAACATAATAATGTACTTTCGACTTATTCTGTACCACTGCATAACTTTTAAAAACTTAACATGCGGATATTATCCCTATAGCATATTCGTGTTTAATAAATATTTTGTTCTTTAGAGAAATTCAGGTAGTACAAAGTTTGGATTATAATTTCTAACTTCTCAACTAATTTAAGTAGAGTAAGGATCCTACCTATTGGCCAAACAAGGACGGAATCCACTCTCTAACTTCTCAATAAAGCTAATTGCATAAAGATTCCAATCATTTTTATCACTTGCATTGATTTGCTGTAGAGTTGATAACATAGTGCAGGTTGTACCACATGCATGTTTGGCTCCATAGGTGGTCAAATTTGTATGGCAAGGTATTTTAAGTTATTATGTGGTGGTCATTTGCATGTGATATATCATGACATTAAGCGAGTTAATCTTTTTATCCCACTCACATGCACGTGATACACATTTCATGAACATTAGTGTTCTTGGATAGTGTCTTAATGGGTACCTAATTTAAAGTTGGGGAGAGATGACAAGTGTTGCTATGTTGTCCATTAGATCCATCCATGTGAATTTTTGATTGTATGGTTGTAAATTTGTAGTTTATGTTAACATATTCAACATCTTAATGAATTTATTTTATTTTAACTCATTTTCTTATATTTAATCATATAAATTTGATTTATTTGAAAGATTTATTTTTCTAAAAGAATTATTGTGATGAAAATGTTTATCCAATTCAATATGATATGTTTTTCATTAAAATTTTTCAAAAGAAGTTAAAATTTTATTTATTTATAATAATAAAAAATTAAATTAACAATAAAAATGAAAGGATGACTAAATTTGTCCATTAATATTAACAATAATAATCTATTAATATTAATATTAGGCTTAATAATGTTTTTTTCATGGTATTAACAATAATTTGGCCCATGGTATTTGGGTTATAGGCTTCACCTAAGTAAAACCTGTTTTTTTGAGTGTTAGTAACTATAAAGAGGTTTATTCAGTAAATATAAAAAGGGGTTTTATTATTTACCATACCTGTGATTTATTTTTATTTTTATTTATTTAACATATCTCTTTTATTTGCCATGGTATTTGTCCCATAAGCTTGATATATAATTAGATTTTGATTTATAATCCTATTTGATATATTCTTATCTATTTATCATACCTCTTTAAACCCCTTTTATATTTGGCCCATGACGTTATTAATTATTTGTCCCACTATATTTGGCCCATAGTCTTAACCTAAATATAAAGAGGTTTATGGAATAAATATAAAAGGAGCTTTTATTTATTTGTCATACTTAAAGTTTTATTTATATTTTAATTACTTGTCATACCTCTGGTGTAAATATATATAAAAAAAAGGTTTTATTTATTTATCATACCTCTAATTTATTTATATTTTTATTTCTTTACCATACATCTTGTTTACATTTACATTTACATTTAAGTTTACATGTTTACCGTTTTATGTGAGATCTACTTTATGTTTTTATCTTACTGGGATCTACCCGGAATTGGCAGATGCACTTTATCTGTTTGTGAAATGTTATTATGAAAACTTGTTAACGAGAAGTAATAAAATTATTATCAGAAATTTGTTTATTAAAATATTTTTTATCTAGAATTTGAAGATATATGTTTGTTGTAACAGATTTTGATATTAAAATGAAAATGTTGAAGGTATTGAAATAATAATTAGCTTAACTATTCATTGATGGTTTAAGTATTTTATTTAAAAAAATAATGGAATTAATGAATTAGAAATTGAAAACTTGGCTTATTTAAAAAATTAATTACAAATGTGAATTAGACATGTGCATTTTCTTTAGTGAGAGATCTTGTTGTTTTCCTTTGCATTTCAAGCAACAACCAAACAACCATGGTCATTGGTTACTATTCCATGCACACTCCATCTCATTTATAACATCTTCTATATTTCACATAATATTAGTTATTTATTCCATTGTTGAAACTCAATAAATCAAAATTAATAAATAATATTAGTTATTTCACATAATTTGCATACATCAAGCTTAGTAAATCTAGTACTACTAGAAGAAAAAGAAAAAAAAATGAAATTAAACTAATATTATTCTTTATATTATTTCCTATATTTTAAAGAAGAATTTGAAACAATTATTAGGCTTCAATTTAAAGAAACAATTATATCTGAATAACTACTCTCAACAAAAAGTGGAGGAGAAAACTTCACATTGGCGTATTAAATTAAATTCTATTTTAGAGGAAAACTTAAAAAAACTAGATTCAAAATTGAAAATAATTAAACCAACTTTTAAAATTATATAGAGAATTTTTTAACCAGCAAAAACCTGAAAGAAAAACCATTTCAACAAAGAGAACTAATAACTAAAATAGAATTGAACACAACACAATGATTAAGTTGGGGGTGCATCAAATCTCCACCGTTGCTGTAGATAGGATGATGCCCACAAAGCGCGCGCTTCCCACCAGAACAGTGAAGTTCAGTCAACTGCCTGGTTGACATATTGAATAGATAAGATATATGTTTTTCTCGTTGCCCCATTCCGCTTACAAAAGATTGGTCGCCCCACTGTGTACCGCACGTAAATCGGAAGCCAATATCGTGGGGAATGGGAATAGTAGATACAACATCATACTTCTCCAACCGTCCTTCTAGGGTGAACACGTACAACTGCCTCCCACCAGAAGAAGAAATGACACAACTTCTCCAAGGTTCTATCCTGAAATGTGCCCTTCTCCACGTTCCCTCACAAGGATCGAAAACTTCTGCCCTTTCACCATCGTTGTCTAACACCATGAACTTACCTTCCACCAACCCACCGCGGCTTTCCTGCCCGTGCGCTTCGATCATAGGACGCAATGTTTCCCACTTGTCTTTCTCCATGTCATATGCTTCTGCAGAGGCAAGAGGGTTCTCAAGCTCGTCGATCCCGCCGGCCACGTAGACAAGTCCGGTGGAAACAGAGACAGAGCACGCAAAGAATGCTCGAGGTGTCGGCATGTCAGCTCCACGACACCATCTCCCACACTCAAAGTCGTAAATGTAAACTGTCTTCATCAAAGTCGTAAATATAAACACTCTTCATCAAAGTAGCTTGCGATTCACAGCAACGCACTGACAGCCTAATGGTATTTTAGTATTGGGGGATCATCGATTGGAGGTGTCCTTCACAGGGTCGTATACCGTTAGTACATGTGGGAAGTATTCATTTGGAAGGAACTTGTATTCTTCTTGAACGAAGCAAAGAAGATGCTCGCTGGTCCCAAATTTCTTCCTGTCACCATAGAAAGTAGGGCTACTTAGTATAGCCTCCCAGCTTTTGCACACAGCTTTCAGAGTATCGTGTGATTTGTAAGGCATTTTCAGCAAACACTTTCGAACGACATCTCCGGAATAGCCTCCATTACGACACTTTGAAGACCAATTTGCTGATCGATCGAGTTAAAGAAATAAGCAAGAAAGTGAACCACAGTAACTCAAAAGAGAAAAGTGCAGTTAAATACATAGTGGAGATGTGGAAACCTAATTTCAAGCCGACTAGAAATCGTTAGTCATGTAGCAATTTGAGTGGTAAAGTCTATTGTGGTGTACAAACTCTACCTCCCTTTCGAACATAACCTGTGAGGCTATAAATGAGTACAAAGAGTGGACAAGTTAAAAATCCTTCAACACTTTCTCCTAGTTCTCCTTTAGAGGTATGATAATCTCATCTCACATTAGTTCTCCTCAATTTTTTTACATGCTTCAACCATGATATGTCAACTACTACATAGTACATCGTAGAATGGAAATGCACTTACATATGACACACTATACTTTCACAACATGGAACTATGTTATCTTGGTTTATCTTGTCCACTTTAGTTTATCTAATATGGTTTCATGTATGAGTTTCTTACTTCAACATGACATTAATGTTTCATAGGTGTGCTTTGGATGTGGTGAGAATTTGATGTAATATAATAATGTATAACAAGAATCTTGACTTTTACCTT
This sequence comes from Pinus tabuliformis, assembly GCA_031772625.1. Classification (NCBI taxonomy): domain Eukaryota; kingdom Viridiplantae; phylum Streptophyta; class Pinopsida; order Pinales; family Pinaceae; genus Pinus; species Pinus tabuliformis. The sequence continues at coordinate 1,687,519,257 of CM062818.1, forward strand.
TTCTTTCCCATGGTCGGTCATGGTTTTCTTGTAGATATGTTATAGCTTCACGAGTCATCCCATATTATTAGAGAACTCGAACGAACATGTCATACTTCATATCACAACCATATGTATTACTTTGCATCTTTCGTTTTCACTTTTATTACATACATCATATTTTCGAGTGAATTATTAAATTATCATAAGTCATCCATCTAGGTCCTAATAAAAGTAATTAAAACTCATGTGTAAGATCCTTTAAAGTCAAAATGTGAAAGTTCTTTAGGTAGTGTTGGTGTGAGTCTTTTCATACTTCCATTAGGGATCAAAATTTGCTCTTTTGCATTTTCATAGTAGGAGTCCCATACTGTAAATATTGCATCATTCCATTAGGTCATGATATATGTATCCACTGATGCTTGTTCTCTCTTCAGCTCCTCCCTCATAGACTATACTTGCTGATCCTCCTTCATATTGTTTTCAGTCATGGTTCATAAAAAATTTGTAGTCCATTTCATTAGGTCTTAGGGTTTGATTTCATTAGGTCTAGGGTTTCATTACCAAGGTTAGGAAACTGATTTCCAAATGTAAATAAAGGTGAGCAAGGGTATGAGGGTGATAAATAAATCAGGAATGATGGCTTGAAAGTCAGAGTTATTGAAATTTTTATTTTTGTAACCTAATGTAATTTTCACCTCAAAATCCTATTTTCGAGGTGAAAATAGAGTATTTTAGTGCATTTGAATTTCTTATGTAATTTTAACTTTCAATATGTAATAGTGGATCTCAGCTGCATCACAATATTTCTCCTTACTACAAGACACACCAACACTGCAGAAATCAGGTTCAGTTGAGCATTTGCCCACCTGCAAAAACACAAAGAAGAAAATGCATCAAAACAGAGTTTAAAAGGTGAAAGTGATAAAAAGGAAAAAAAAACATTAGAAAAAGGGGTTTGAGGAGCTAAAGATTAATTTTAAAGGCCTATAAATATCTTCTTGCCATTTATTTACCTCTTACCATGCATTGAGAAAACCAAAGCTACGTTTGGGCGCTTTCAAGGAAAAATTGTGATAACAGAGTAGGCGTTGCACGTTCTATGCGTTCTCTTCAGGCATTGTGCATTTGACACGCATTGTGTGTTCCCTTAAGGCATTGCGCACTCCCTTCATGTGTTGTGCACTTAACCAATTTTACACTCCTTCAGTCTTCAAGCTTGCAAAATCTCTCCTAAGCCCTAAATTAAGTAAGTATTGCCATTCCCCTCTCATTAAGGTTATTCCCTTCATGCTTGAAGAATGAGAATCGTATGGTGTTAGTCTCTCACTCCAAACCCTAAGTCTTTCTTCTAAACCCTAGTTTTACAAGAAAATTTCCCATTTCTCCAAAAACACCTAATCTGCACCCTATATTTCCCCTCAAAATTTTCTACCCATCAAACCCTCATTCACTCTCATTTACCCTTCCCTTCCTTTTTCCTCCCTACACCCTTGCATTCCCATAACATCTACCTAGGGTTTCATTTAAAAAACATCATGGCTGATGAGGAATACAGACCACACAGGGAAGAAAAGGGATCAGACAAAAAGGGAAACAAAAAACAAAGAAGACCACATAAAGGAGGGAATATTCATAGATTTGAGACCACAGATCTCAAAGAGCTTCTAGCCTCTCCCATGATAGTGACATACTTCAAATGGTTAGGGTGTTTTGAGTTTTGTGAACAAGTCCAAGCAGTTTCGTACCACCCTAAGTTGACCAAGCTTTTCATAAATAGGTTTCAAGATAATCAAGTCACTCTTACAAGCATAGCCTTGACATTGTGTACTACCACCATATCAGCTACCACCGAGACTCTAGAAGCTGGGGAAAAATGGTTCACGCAGGGTGAAATAGAAGCACATTTTTATGAACCATATATCAAACCTAGATACAGACATGAAATAAAGGGCTATATTCCTTTCTCATACCTCCTTGACAGATATGCACCTATGATAAAGATTATTATGAAGTATTTTTCATCTGAGGGAAGATTTTCCAGGGTCTCTTCCTATCACATCAGATTGCTCATGCATTTCACTAGGGTTAAAATGCTCAATATACCCTACTATCTTTTCAGAAGTGTGGAGAAAATGGCTTACATTGCCCAAAAGAGAGAACCCGAAGATGAAATGAAAAGCCTATTTCATCATGATCTCATACAGATCATAGTTCTTTATCACCTTAAAGAACTTAACATTGCGCGGAGTACATTCATTGCCAACCCCATTTTCACTCATGTTTCCACTCAAAATGTTCAAAACATGCCATCATCATCACATCCACCCTCACCTCCATTATCACCTTCACATGCACCTATTCCTTTACCTGATAGGAAACATGATAGTTGCAAAGAAAATCAAGGTAACCAGGGTCAAAGCAGCAAGTCTAGAAGGGCTGATTCAGGTACCATGGTGCATACTTATCAGAGGGGACATAGGCAAGTGTTTTCCCTACATATTATGGGAGGGGCATTGCCTTCATCATCGACAAATTAGGTACATAAGGGGAAGAGAAATGTGGTTGAAATAGAGATGCAAAAACAGGAGGAACACCTACATGAAACTGAGCAAGATTTTAATCTAGTGAACTTAGATGAGGAGGGTGAATAGAAAAAAACTAGAATGCTCTTCAAAGAGAAAAAGTCACTAACAGGTGAGTTACAAGTGAACTTGCAAAGAGCCAAATACATCATCTCTTATTACAAATAGGAAAACAAGCAATTGGAGAGTAAGCATGAGCTTATGGCAGTTCAGTTCATCGAGGCCAAAAGAGAGGCAAACAAGGCTAAGGTGCAACTTGAGGAATCTTATGGTGAATATGGTGAGCCCATGGAGGAAGATATGCCGAGGAGAAGGCATAGGACTAGAGGCCTAAAGAGAGCTTTGGAGCTTGAGAAGGTAAAAGAAGCCTAACTTGCAAATCAACTCACCTTGAATGAACAAATGGGCCAAATGATGAACGAGAACATGGAATATTGGCTTGAGAGGGCTAACACTCACCATGAGGGCTTGTAGGTAAAAGCCTCTAGAGATGTAGAGGTGCAAAGGAGGATGGAAAAACACTATTCCATGAGGCACAAGATTGCTAGAGCTAATCTCAAAAGTGCTCAAGCAAAAATTGAAGCCCTAGCTCAACAAGAAGAGAAGGATAAGATTAACCTATTGGTGGAGGCCTCACTACGGGCCTAGTCACCTTCAACATCATCCATCACAACCATTTTTGAGGAGACTTGGCTTAGTTTTTGATTTCCTAGATGTTCTGTGATTTTCAGGCATTTAACTTATCAGTCCACTAGCAAAACGCGCAACGTCTAGGGCACTGCGCACTTTTTTGGGGCACTTTTTAGAGAAGTGGCCACCACCATTGGATTCATAAGACCATGTACATACAGGAAAACCATGCTTCTAGGTGTGAAAGTGAGATTTTCTTGTTGAAAAGGCCAAAAAAACACGAAAATTTCATGCTTCTCCCTACTTTTTGAGCCTGGCGGTGTGCATTTGAGCAGTCTTGGGAGATTGCAATTTTGGAAGGTCAAATCAAGCTCAAATTGGAAACCAAGGGAAGTTTTGGAACCAGACAGGAGAAGCTTTCCAATGAGCTAGATTTGGAGGTCAGGAAGGCAACTAAAAATTAGCTGGAAGTTGGCACTACACACTCCCTTTAGGTGCTGCACGTTTGACACTGGTGCGGCACACTTGACAGATTGCAATTTTTTCACTGTTTCTTCTAGAATTTACTTTTCACCTATGGGATTTTGATCTTTCACTGATGAAATGTAAAATCATGATGTAATTATTGTATATTTTTGTTACCTAGGGTAGATACATCTGATAAATGGCCTAGGTGGCATGTAACAAATCAATTTCCATCATCTTAGGGATGAGTCAATTTGACCACCCTAGTCTTTAGCTTCGAGTTCAGTTTGTTGTGCAAATGATCCTCCTCTAATGGATTCAACCACTGAGGCTAGGATGGGTTGTTTTGAATCGTATATTATGTATTTTCTTGGTCATTTGTGGGTTGGACTCACTTGGATGCTTAGAGCTGGATTGTACATCATTGTAAGTAGTTTGGCAAGGAGATTAATCATATTTGCAACTATTTTTATGGGATCCCTATGATATGGAGTTTTAGCACACTTTCTTCTTTTGTAATCATTTGTTTACATTATTTATGTATTCCATCATCCATTTCATTACTTCTTATTGAATGTTATCAAATTTGATAGGTAGAATCCATTGTAACAGTGCTCTGCCTTGGGAAATAATTCAATATTTCATGTTTTCTATTATTTGAGAACGATCCATGATTGTCACATGCCCTTCTTAGCTCGTCATCAGTATTAAACACCTCACACCATTAAACCTAAAGTGCTAAATCATATGCCTACCTTGCCCCATAGAACATCCTGCATTTCTGACCTAATTCCTAGACCTAAACTACCCAGCTCCATCTGACCCAACAAAACACCAACAAATTCAATAAAAACTTTTCAAGCTACTATACCTAGCCTAAAATCCTTTACCTAATCCAGTCATCTTGCCTGAGATCCTTATGGAGAGAGTCCTCTCCTAGCCTACTAGGGCTAGCTACTAGGCTAAGCTTGGTTTGTGGTTACCCTAGAAATTGCCCACCTTCAGGTTGAGGTGAAATTAGGTGATAACATAGTGGCGACCATACTGGGGAATGAGAGATAAATCACCCCAATAGTATATTTCATTCAAATTCTTGAACTTCAGATGATGAGTGTTAGAATTTCTAGGTTGAAATAGGAAAGTTGTAAAGCAATATAGAAAAACTTCAAAATTTAAGCATACCTGCTTCGAGAAGGTACACCAGATCCAATTGAGAGCTTAATCCACCAGTCATTATCGATGATTCTCATAAGATTGGGAAGAAACATAGGAAACCTACAGAGAAATTCAATGTTGTTGAAGAACAATTGACTAAACAATCAAGTGAAGTTTCTATTCCTCCTGTCGACTCACTCTCGGAAAGGTTAGATACTCTGCAGGATATTGAATTGATATAAATTTTGAGCAATGTTTGTTTCAATGGCTTGATCAAATATTTTTTGACTCTTCAATATCTCTTGATAACCCTGCTAAAGATTTGTTTACCCAAAGTAAATCAGGATCACAGATTATCCATGGACTTGACGAGTTACAAAATTTTGTCTCAAATGTAGACACTTGGGTGAACACAGGCCATCTTTTGATTTTCGAAGTACTTCTTTTACATATACTACAACTCAAACAATCCCCTACCCATTGCTTTCATCTTTGCAGATTTTTAATCCACCTGTTGTTGCTGCTCCTTGAATATATCAAGTACCACAAATCTTTCTTTAAATCCACCTCCCCCACCTGAAGTCATGGCTTCCCAGTATGCACACCTTGTTTTACCTCAGAATCTTGGTGCTATGCCTGCTGATTACCAAAGTAAGCTACAACTTTTTGATGCCACTCAAAACATCATCACAGCTCAGCAACATGTTGATAGAATGAATGACTTTTTGACCTTCACGAAGTAGAGCTAGAATATGTGACTATGAGATTGTTTGTCCAAATCTTTGGAGGTTAAGTTCCAAAGTGGTTCAGAGCTTTACCTGCAACCTCTATCACCACTTTGGTAGTCTTGCATAGACAATTCCTAGATTGTTGGGAGGTAAAGAAGTATCCACACCAAATTTTATCTTAATATGAAAATATCAAAAGGAATACTCGTTAAGGTGTGCAAGACTATTGTGTGAGGTTTAATGTAGTTTATAATGCTATTTTGGCCAACTTTAAACGACCAAAGCAGTAAGCCTTGCTCAAGTTTCCAGAGGGTTTCGATGCTGATATGGCATATCAGTTACGAGAGGGAGATCCCACCACACTTGAAGATATGCAAAAGAATGCTATAAGTGTAGAAGCAAATCTAGTTCTTTTATCTTCAGCTCCTCCCTCATAGACTATACTTGCTGATCCTCCTTCAAATTGTTTTCAATCATGGCTCAAAAATAATCTGCATTCCATTTCATTAGGTCCTAGGGTTTGATTTCATTAGGTCTACAGTTTCATTACCAAGGTCAAGAAACTAATTTCCAAATGTAAATGAAGGTCAACAAGGGTATGAGGATGGTAAATAAATCAAGAACGGTGGCTCGAAAGTCATAGTTACTGAAATTTTTATTTTTGTAACTTAATGTAATTTTCACCTCAAAAACTTGTTTTTGAGGTGAAAACAGAGTATTTTAGTTCATTTGAATTTCCTATCTAATTTTAAGTTTCTATATGTAATAGTGGATCTTAGTTGCATCAAAATACTTCTCCTTCCTACAAGACACACCAACACTGCAAAAATCAAGTTAAGTTGAGCATTTGTCCACTTGCAAAAACACAAAGAAGAAAAAGCATCAAAATAGAGTTTAAAGGGTGAAAGTGATAAAAGGCATGAAAACATTAGAAAAAGTGGTTTTATGAGCTGAATATTAAAGTCAAAGGCCTATAAATATCTTCTTGCCCTTTATTTACCTCTTACCATGCATTGAGCAAGCCAGAGCTGCGTTTTGGGTGATTTCAAGGCAAAATTGTGAAAACAGAGCAGGCGTTGTGTGTTTCCTCTTGGCATTGTGCATTCTCTTCAAGCGCTGCATGTTTGACAAGTGCTACGCATTCCCTTAGGCACTGCGCACTCCCTTCATGCGCTGCGCACTTGACCAGTTTTACACTCCTTCAGTCTTCAAGCTTGCAAAATCTCTCCTAAGCCCTAAATCAAGTAAGTATTGCCATTTCCCCCTCATTAAGGTTATTTCCTTCATGCTTGAAGAATGAAAATCGTATGGTGTTATTTTCTCACTCCAAGCCCTAAGTCTTTCTCCTAAACCCTAGTTTTACAAGAAAATTTCCCATTTCCCCAAAAACACCTAATTTGCACCCTATATTCCCCCTCAGAAGCTTCTATCCTTACCCCATCAGACCCTCATTTACTCTCATCTACACTTCCCTTCCTTTTTCCCCCTACACCCTTCCTTCATTCCCATACCATATACCTAGGGTTTCATTTCAAAGACACCATTGCTGATAAGGAATATAGACCACACAGTGAAGAAGAGGGATCAGACAGAGAGGGAAACATAGAATAGAGAAGACCACATAAGGGAGGGAATATTCACAGATTTGAGCCCACAGATCTCAAAGAGCTTCTAGCCTCTCCCATGATAGTGACATCCTTGAAATGGTTAGGGTGTTTTGAGTTTTTTGAACAAGTCCAAGCCGTTTAGTACCACCCTAAGTTAACCAAGCCTTTCATAACTTGGATTCAAGATAATCAAGTCACTCTTACAAGCATAACCTTCACATTGTCTACTGCCACCGGGATTCCAAAAGTTGGGGAAAAGTGGTTCAAGCAGGGTGAAATAGAAGCACATTTATATCAACCATACACAAACCTAGATAGAAACATGAAATAAAGGGATATTTTCCTTTCTCATACCTCCTTGACAGATATGCACCTATGATGAAGATTATTATGAAGTATTTTTCATGTGAGGGAAGATTTTCCAGGGTCTCTTCCTATCACATCAGATTGCTCATGCATTTCACTAGGGTGAAAATGCTCAATATACCATACTATCTTTTTAGGAGTGTGGATAAAATGGCTTACATTGCCCAAAAGAGAGAACACAAAGATCAAATGAGAAGCTTATTTCATCATGCTCTCATAAAGATCATAGTTCTTTATCACCTTAAAGAACTGAATATTGCATGGAGTACATTCATTCCCAAACCCATTTTCACTCATGCTTCCACTCAGAATGTTCAAAACATGCCATCATCATCACATCCACCATCACCTCCATTATCACCTTCACATGCACCTATTCCTTCACATGATAGGAAACGGGATAGTGGCAAAGAAAATCAAGGTAACTAAGGTCAAAGCAGTAAGTCTGGAATGACTGGTTTAGGTACCATGGTGCATACTTATCAGAGGGGACATAGGCAAGTGTTTGCCCTACATATTGTGGGAGGGGCCTTCCCTTCATCATCAACAAAGCAGGTACACAAAGGGAAGTAAAAGGTGGCTGTAACAGAGATGCAATAACAGGAGGAACACCTCCATGAAACTGAGCAAGATTTCAATCTAGTGAACTTAGATGATGAGGGTAAACAGACAAACACTAGAATGCTCATCAAAGAGAAGAAGGCACTGATAGGTGAGTTACAGGTGAACTTGCAAAGAGCCAAATACATCATCTCTTATTACAAACAGGAAAACAAGCAATTGGACAGTAAGCATGAGCTTATGGAAATTCAGCTCATTAAGGCCAAAAGAGACGCAAGAAAGGCTAAGGTGAAAGTTGAGGAATATTATGGTGAATATGGTGAGCCCATGGAGGAATATATGCCCAGGAGAAGGCCTAGGACTAGAGGCCTAAAGAAAGCTTTGGAGCTTGAGAAGGAAAAAGAAGCCCAACTTGCAAATCAGCTTACCTTGAATGAACAAATGGACCGAATGGTGAATGAGAATAGGAAGTATTGGCTTGAGAGGGCTAACACTCACCTTGAGGGCTTGTAGGCCAAAGCCACTAGAGATGTAGAGGTACAGAGGAGTATGGCCAAACATTATTCCATGAGGCACAAGATTGCTAGAGCTAAGCTCAAAAGGGCTGAAGCAAAAATTGAAGCCCTAGCTCACCAAGAAGAGAAGGATAAGCTTAACCTACTGGTGGAGGCTTCACTATAGGCCTAGTCACCTTCAACATCATCCATCACAACCTTTTTTGTGGTGCCTTGGCTTAGTTTTTTATTTCCTAGATGTTCTGTGATTTTCAGGCACTTAATTTATGAGTCCACTGGTTAAATGTACAACACTTTTCTGGGGCACTTTTTGGAGAAATGGCCACCATCATTGGATTCAAAAGGCCATGTACATGCAAGAAAACCATGTTTCCATGTGTGAAAGTGATATTTTCTAGGTGAAAAGGCCAAAGAAACACGAAAATTTCATGCTTCTGCCTCTCTTTTGAGCCTGGCCCTGTGCGTTTGAGTAGTCTTGCGAGATTGCAATTTTGGAGGGTCAAATGAAGCTGAAACTCTGGAAACCAAGGGCAGTTTTGGAAACTAGACAAGACAAGATTTTCAATGAGCTATCATGAGCCAGATTTGGAGGTCAGGAAGGTAGTTAAATATTAGCTAGAAGTTGGCACTCAGAACTCCCTTCAGGCACTGGACGTTTGACACTGGTGCTGCACACTTGACAGATTGCTATTTTTTCCCTGTTTCTTCTAGAATTTACCTTTCACCTATGGGATTTTGATAATTTCACTAATTAAATGTAAAATAATGATGTAATTAATGTATATTTTGGTTACCTAGGGTAGATACATCACATAAATGGCCCAAGTGGCATCTAATGAATCAGTTTGCATCATCGTAGGGATGAGTCAGTTTGACCACCCTAGTCTTTAGCTTCCAATTCAGTTTGTTGTGCAAATTCTCCTCCTCTAATGGATTCGACCCTTGAGGCTCAGATGGGTTGTTTTGAAAATTATATTATGTATTTTCTCAGTCATTGTGTGGATTGGACTCACTTGGATGCTCAGAGCTTGATTGTACATCATTGTAAGCAGTTTGGCAAGGAGATTAATCAGATTTGCAACTATTTTTATGGGATCCCTGTGGTATGGAGTTTTAGCACATTTTCTTCTTTTGTAATCATTTTTTTACATGATTTAAGTATTCCATCATCCATTTCATTACTTCTTATTAAATTTTATCAAGTTTGATAAGTAGAATCCATTATAGCAGTGCTCTGCCTTGGGAAATAATTCAATATTTCATGCTTTCTACTGTTTGAGAAGGATCCATGATTGTCACATGCCCTCCTTAGCTCCTCATCAGTCTTAAACACCTCACATCATTAAGCCTAAAGTGCTAAAGACTATGCCTACCTTGCCCCATAGAACACCCTGCATTTCTGACCTAATTCCTAGACCTAAACTGCCCAGCTCCATTTGATCCAGCAAAACACCAACAAATTCAATCAAAAGCTTTCAAGCTATTATAACTAGCCTAAAATCCTTTACCTGATCCAGTCATGTTGCCTGAGATCCTTACAGAGAGAGCCCTCTCCCAGCCTAGTAGGGCTAGCTACTAGGCTAAGCTTAGTTTGTGGTTACCCTGGAAATTTCCCACCTTTAGCTTCAGGTCAATTTAGGTGATAACATAGTGGCGATCATACTGTGGAATGTGAGATAAATCACCCCAGTAGTATATTTCATTCAAATTCTTGAACCTTAGATGATGAGTTCTAGAATTTCTATGTTGAAATAGGAAATTTGTAAAGCAATATAGAATAACTTCAAAATTTGAGCATAATCGCTTTGAGAATGTACACCAAATCCAATCGAGAGCCAAATCCACCAGTGATTCTCAAAATATTGGGAAGAAACATAGGAAAACTCTAGAGAAATTCAATGCCGCTGAAGAACAATTAAGTGAACAATCAAGTGAGGTTTCTATTCCTCCTATCGACTCACTCCTAGAAAGGTTAGATACTCTGTAGGATATTGAATTTGATATAAATTTTGAGCAAAGTTTGTTTCGAAGTAAGTTTGGGTTGGATTGATCAAATAGTTTTTACTCTTCAATATCTCTTGATAACCCTATGGAAGATTTGTTTGCCCAAAGTAAATCAGGATCACAGATTATCCATGGTCTTAATGAGTTGCAAAATCTTGTTTCAAATGTAGACACTTTGGTGAAACACAGGCCATCTTTTGATTTTCGAAGTACTTATTTTACATCTACTGCAACTCAAACAATCCCCTACCCATTGCTTTCATCATTGCAGATTGTTAATCACCTGTTGTTGCTGCTCCATTGAATATATCAGGTACCACAAATCTTGATTTAAATCCATCTCCCTCACCTCAAGTCATGGCTACCTGGTATGCACCCCTTGTTTTACCTCAGAATCTCGGTGCTATGCTAGTTGATTACCAAAGTAAGATACAACTTTTTGTTGCCATTGAAAACATCATCATCGCTCAACAACATTTTGATAGAATGAATGAATTTTTTGACCTTCTTGATTTAGAGATAGAAGATGTGACTATGAGATTGTTTTTCCAAATCTTTGGAGGTGAAGTTCCAAAGTGGTTCAGAGCTTTACCCGGAGCCTCTATCACCACTTTGTCAATCTTACATAGAAAATTCCAGGATTGTTGGGAGGTAAAGAAGAATCCACTCCAAATTTTATCTTAATACGAAAATATCGAAAGGAATACTAGTTAAAGTGTGCAGGACTATTGTGTGAGGTTTAATGTAGTTTATAATGCTATTATGGCCAGCATTAAACCACCTCAGGGGTTAGCCTTACTCAAGTTTCAAGTGAGTTTCGATGTTGATATGGAATATCAATTGGGAGAAAGAGATCCCACCACACTTGAATATATCCAGAAGAATGTTGTAAGTGTAGAAGCAAATATGGTTCTTTCTCTTTAGCTCCTCCCTCATAGACTACTTGTTGATCCTCCTTCGTATTGTTTTTAGTCATGGTTCATAAACAATCTACAATCCATTTCATTAGGTCCTAGGGTTTGATTTCATTAGGTCTAGGGTTTCATTACCAAGGTCAAGAAACTAATTTCCAAATGTAAATGAAGGCCAACAAGAGTATGAGGATGGTAAATAAATAAAAAATGGTAGCTTGAAAGTCATAGTTAGTGAAATTTTTATTTTTGTAACCTAATGTAATTTTCACCTCAAAAACATGTTTTTGAGGTGAAAACAGAGTATTTTAGTTCATATGAGTTTCCTATGTAATTTTAAGTTTCTATATGTAATAGTGGATCTCAGCTGCATCAAAATATTTCTCCTTACTACAAGACACACCAAGACTGCAAAAATCAAGTTAAGTTGAGCATTTGTCCACCTACAAAAACACAAAGAAGAAAAAGCATCAAAAAAGAGTTTAAAAGGTGAAAGTGATAAAAGGCAAAAAAGCATTAGAAAAAGTGGTTTGAGGAGCTAAAGGTTAAAGTCAAAGGCCTATAATTATCTTCTTACCCTTTATTTACTTCTTACCATGCATTCAGCAAACTAGAGTTGTGTTTTGGGCAATTTCAAAGAAAAATTGTGAAAACACAGTAGGCGCTACGTGTTTCCTCTTAGCGCTATGTGTTCTCTTCAGGCGATGCACATTCCTTTAAGGCATTGCTCACTCCCTTCATGCACTACACACTTGACCAATTTTACACTCCTTTAGTCTCCAAGCTTGCAAAATCTCTCTTAAGCCCTAAATCAAGTAAGTATTGCCGTTTCCCTCTCATTAAGGTTATTTCCTCATGCTTGAAGAATGAAATCGTATGGTGTTAGTCTCTCACTCCAAATCCTAAGTCTTTCTCCTAAACCCTGGTTTTACAAGCAAATTTCCCATTTCCCCAAAAACACCTAATATGCACCCTATATTCCCCCTTAGAAGATTTTATCCTTACCCCATCACACCCTCATTTACTCTCATCTACCATTGCATTCCTTTTTCCTCCCTACACACTTGCATTCCCATACCATCTACCTAGGGTTTCATTTCAAAAGCATATGGCATGAGGAATATAGTCTACATAGTAAAGAAGAGGGATCAGACAAAGAGGGGATCATAGAATGGAGAAGACCACATAAAGGAGGGAAAATTCACAAATTTGAGCTCGCATATCTCAAAGAGCTTCTAGTCTCTCCCATCACAACGAAATCCTTCAAATGGTTAGGGTCTTTTGAGTTTTGTGAACAAGTCCAAGCATTTCAGTACCACCCTGAGTTGACCAGGCTTTTCATAACTAGGATTCAAGATAATCAAGTCACTCTTGAAGGCATAACCTTCACATTGTCTGCTGCCACCATATCAGTTGCCACCGGGATTCCAGAAGCTGGGAAAAATGGTTCAAGCAGGGTGAAATAGAAGCACATTTCTATGAACCATACATCAAACCTAGATAAAAACATGAAAAAAAGGACTATTTTCCTTTTCATACCTCCTTGATAAATATGCACCTATGATGAAGATTATTATGAAGTCTTTTTCATGTGAGGGAAGATTTCCTAGGGTCTATTCGTATCACATTAGATTGCTCATGCATTTCACTAGGGCTAAAATTCTCAATATACCCTACTATATTTTTAGGAGTGTGGAGAAAATGGCTTACGTTTCCCCAAAGAGGGAACCCAAAGATGAAATGAAAATCCTATTTCATCATGCTCTCATAAAGATCATAGTTCTTTATCACATTAAAGAACTTAAAATTGCATGGATTACATTCATTTCCAACCCCATTTTCACTCACACTTCCACTCAGAATGTTCAAAACATTCCATCATCATCACATCCACCCTCGCCTCCATTATCACCTTCACATGCACCTATTCCTTCACCTGACAGGAAACATGATAGTGGCAAAGAAAATCAAGGTAATCAGGGTCAAAGCAGCAAGTCCAGAAGGGTTGGTTCAGGTACGATGGTGCATACTTATCATAGGGGACATAGGCAAGTGTTTTCTCCACATATTGTGGGAGGGGCCTTGCCTTCATAATCAACAAAGAAACTACACAAAGGGAAGGAAACGGTGGCCGAAAGAAAGATGCAACAACAGTAAGAACACCTCCATGAAACTCAACAAGATTTTAAGCTAGTGAACTTAGATGAGAAGCGTGGACATACAAACACTAGAATGCTCATCAAAGAGAAAAAGGAACCAATAGTTGAGTTACAAGCGAACTTGCAAAGATCCAAATACATCATCTCTTATTACAAACATGAAAATAGGCAATTGGAGAGTAAGCATGAGCTTATGGATATTCAGCTCATCTAGGCCAAAAGAGAGGGAGAAAAGGTTAAGGTGAAACTTGAGGAAGCTTATGGTGAATATGGTGAGCCCATGGAGGAAGATATTCCCATGAGAAGGCATAGGACTAGAGGCCTAAAGAGAGCCTTGGCGTTTGAGAAGGAAAAATAAGCCCAACTTGTGAATCAGCTTACCTTGAATGAACAAATGGGAAAAATGGTGAATGAGAATAGGGAGTATTGGCTTGAGAGGGCTAACACTCACCTTGAGGGCTTGTTGGCCAAAGCCACTAGAGATGTATAGGTGTAAAGGAGGATGGCCAAACACTATGCCATGAGGGACAAGATTGCTAGAGCTAAGCTTAAAAGGGCTCAAGCAAAAATTGAAGCCCTAGCTCACTAGGAAGAGAAGGATAATCTTAACCTATTGGTGGAGGCTTTACTACAGGCCTAGTCACCTATAACATCAGCCATCATAAACATTTTTGAGGGGCCTTGGCTTCGTTTTTATTTCCTAGATATTCTGTGATTTTCAGGAATTTAATTTGTCAATCCACTGGTCAAATGCATAGCACCTAGGGTGTTGCACACTATTTTGGGGCACTTTTAGGGGATAAAATAGTGCCTACCATATAGGGGAATGAGAGATAAATCACCCCAGTAGTATATTTCATTCAAATTCTTGAACTTCGGATGATGAGTTTTAGAATTTCTAGGTTGAAATAGGAAAGTTGTAAAGCAATATAGAAAAACTTCAAAATTTAAGCATACCCGCTTCGAGAAGGCACACCAGATCCGATTGAGAGCCAAATCCACCAGTCATTATCAATGATTCTCACAATATTGGGAAGAAACATAGGAAACCTATAGAGAAATTCAATGCTGCTGAAGAGCAATTGACTGAACAATCAAGTGAAGCTTCTATTCCTTGTGTAGACTCACTCCCAGAAAGGTTAGATACCCTACAGGATATTAAATTGATATAAATTTTGAGCAATGTTTGTTTCAAAGTAAATCCTTGAGTTGGATTGATCAAATAGTTTTTGACTCCTCAATATCTCTTGATAACCCTGTTGAAGATCTCTTTACCGAAAGTAAATCAGGATCACAAATTATCCATGCTCTTGATCAGTTACAAAATCTTGTCTCAAACGTAGACACTTCGGTGAAACATAGGCCATCTTTTGATTTTCGAAGTACTTCTTTTACATCTACTGTAACTCAAACAATCACCTACCCATTGCCTTCATCTTTGCAGATTGTTAATCCACCTATTGTTGCTACTCCATTGAATATATCAAGTACCACAAGTCTTGCTTTAAATCCACCACCCCCACCTCAAGTCATGGATGCATGATATGCACCCCTCTTTTTACCTTACAATCTCGGTGCTATGCTTGTTGATTACCAAATTAAGATACAACTTTTTGATGCCACTCAAAACATCATCACAGCTAGACAACATGTTGATAGAATGAATTAATTTTTTGACCATCATGAGGTAGAGCTAGAAGATGTGACTATGAGATTGTTTGTCCAAAGCTTTGGAGGTGAAGTTCGAAAGTGGTTCAGAGCTTTACCCGCAACATCTATCACCACTTTTCCAGTCCTGCATAGACAATTCCTGGATCGTTGGGAGGTAAAGAAGAATCCACTCCAAATTTTATCTTAATATGAGAATTTCAAAAGGAATACATGTTAAAGTGTGCAAGACTATTGTGTGAGGTTTAATGCAGTTTATAATGCTATTCTAGCCAACATTAAACCACCAAAGGGGTTATCCTTGCCCAAGTTTCCAGATGGTTTTAATGCTGATATGGAATATCAGTTACGAGAATGAGATCCCACCACACTTGAAGATATGTAGAAGAATTTCGTAAGTGTAGAAGCAAATCTGCTGGCCAAAAGTGCAAGAATGAGATCCAAAAAGAGAGTGACTATAAAAGAGGAGACATCTACCTCATATGTCAAGATGGATACTTTGATCTGAATAGTTGAGAGGATGGTTGACCGGTTAAGTATTGTAGATGGACTTGAACTGTCAATCAGGAATCCAAACTTTAGAGGATAGCAAGAACCCCAATTCTAGATCAAGAAAAGGGAACAAAAGGCACCAAACCAACCAGCACAACAACAATAGATCAGAACTCCTTTGCAACAGAATTATGTTTAGGGAATGGAAGAATGGAAGATGAAGATGATGATGATCCGGTAGTTGAAGAAAACAATTTCTTCACTGCCGATGGTATGCACATTTTTCTGACAAAAGATGAAGAATATGTAGAGGTTCCAGACACCCAAAGGGATGAAGATTACATACTAGCTAATGATGCAGTTTTTGAGGATGAGTCTGATGATTATCAACGAGGTTATATGAATGCTTTGACAGCACAGTAGAAGCAATATTCTCTGAGGAGCAGAGATGTGCCAATCAATCCCATTCAGAAAAGAAAAGAACTGCAATCGACAAATGACTTCTCAAATGTTCAGAAGAATGGAAAATAGCTTGTTGACCTAAGTTCTAGCAAAATATCATCAGCAAATAGCACCGTAAACAAGAAGAATAATAAGCAAAATGCAACGAAAGAGAAAGTGGAGAAGAAGGACCTCACTGTTAAAGAGGTAGAAAAAGTTTCATCCTTTAATTTAGAAAATGAAATTGCTAAATTAAAAGTGTCCATTCCCTTGACTGAGTTGGTTAAGAACAATAGTTATAAACATCATGTGTCCAGAATTTTGCAAATAGACCCTTTGTCAGATATGGTAAATGTAGAATATGATCATCCTAAGCTCATTTTTGGTCTAGCCATAGAAGGTTAGTCTAAATATAGTGAAGTTCCTCTTTTTTATCTAAGTCTCAGATTGCATGAATACATTCTCCATAATGTCATCTTTGATTCTGAAGCTTCTCATGACCTGATGCATAAAGCCATTATGGAGAAGTTGGGCATGGATATTACTCGGAGATACCATGATTTGTACTCTCTCAATTCTGGTAGAGTTCGTTGCATTGGTTTTATCGAAGGCTTGGTAGTATCCTTAGTTCAAATCCCAGCCAAAAATGTTTTGATGGATGTGGTTGTTGCTGATATTCCACTGCAATTTGGTATGCTCTTGTCTAGATCATGGGATGCTAAACTTAAGGGAACTTTACAGCTTGACTTTTCCTATGCTACCATTCTTGTTTTTGTCCAGTTGATAAAGTTACACAGGGAGAAGAAAATGAAGTACATGATCACTAGCAAAGAGGAGCCACTCAAACATCCAATAAATGTTGTACATACGGATTTAGAATCATTTGTTTTGTACTCTGATAGCAGATTAAATGATGCAAATATTCAGATTGTAGAAGTAGATAGTGTGTCGAAAATTTCAGAGAATTTTAAGGAAGTCCTCAATCAGGAAAAAGAAAAAATAGCAAGTTCTTCTAAGAAGTCCACACAACAACAACAAAAGGTTAGTGAAGAGAAGAAAAATGAAGTGATCAGTCAATGTAAGATAGAGAAGGAAGTAAAATTTCAGCATTTAGAACGTGAAGTAGGCCTTTGGAGCATGGATTGTGATGGTGCCGTAGGTAAGGATGGTGTCAGTATAGGTATTTGGATTTATAGCCATGTTTTTTAGCCCACGAAAGTCCCATGTAATGTTAGGGTATGTTCTTACAAGTTGGCTTCCGATTGCTCTAAAAATGACGTGGAGTATGAGGCTTTGATCATAGGTCTTAAAATTTTTAAGGAATTGAATGCAAAAAGAGTTTCTGTAAAGGGAGAGTATGAAGCGAAGAATCTAGAGATGAGAGCCTATAGAAATGTAGTCTTAGATGTTTTGAGAATGTTTCTTGAAATACCAAGTAATTTGAAGATCCCAATGAACTCCAGTAACAAGTTTGAAATTCATGTAAAACACCGGCTTGTTGTTCTGGGTAATTTAGG
Organism: Pinus tabuliformis; assembly: GCA_031772625.1. NCBI lineage: Eukaryota > Viridiplantae > Streptophyta > Pinopsida > Pinales > Pinaceae > Pinus > Pinus tabuliformis. The sequence continues at coordinate 1,687,537,040 of CM062818.1, forward strand.
GTATTGGCATGTGTTTTTGGATGATAATGAAATCAATACCTTTTTGCAGAATGAAGGAAAATTCAAGGATGCTTCCATAGATGATGACTATGATACCAATGAACAAGAGATTGAAGTGAATCAGATGGAGATATTGCAGCTAAAATATAACATTATTCCTAGAGGTCTCTTATCTTTAGAGGAGCTTTTCGATTAGGATGATGTGGCTAGAACACCAAGCTTGATCCCTACTGAAAAAGGAGTTGAATATGTCAATCTTGGAACAACTGATAAGCCCAAGATTGTAAAGCTATCAAAAACATTGTCTCCCAAGGTAAAGGCCCAATATGTTAGATTACTTTATGAATTTTCTGATGTGTTTGTGTGGGATTATTTAGATTTGAAGGTGTATGACAAGGATATAATTCAACATACTATTCCTATCAAGCCAGATCAAAAGCGTTTCAGACAGATTGTGAGAAGGACCAATCCAAAGTTGCTGCCATCTATCGAGAAGGAGGTGAACAGATTGTTCAAATTTGGCATCATTGTTCCAATCAGATTTTCTGATTGGATTTCAAATTTGGTCTCGGCATGAAAGAAGACTAGAGAAATAAGGTTTTGCATAGATTTCCAGAACCTCAACAAAGTATCCTTAAAGGATAACTATCCACTTTCGAAGATGGACCATATTTTGCAAAGAGTGGTTGGAGCATCGCGGATGTCACTACTTGATGGTTACTCATGTTACAATCAAATCTTGGTGCATGAAAAATACCAAGAAAAAACTACTTTCACAACACGTTGGGGAACTTTTCAGTACGCAAAAATGCAATTCGTATAGAAAAGTTGGAGATACTTTTTAGTCAGCAATGGACATTGCTTTTGCTAATGAAAGGATGTATTTTTAGTTGTTTATTTAGATGATTTGACATTATTTTATGGTTCTGATGATGAACAATTGCACCACTAGAGGATTGTCTTTCAGAGATGAAGAAAGTTTGGGGTTTCTCTCAACCCGAAGAAAATTATTTTTTCCATGGACAAGGGCAAGCTCCTTGGCCATATCATTTCTAAAGATGGTATCCACATTGATCCTTCAAAAGTGGAGGCAATTCAACATATATATTTTTCGTGCAACAACAAAAAGAGATTCAGGTATTCAATGGTAAGATGAACCCTTACACAAATTTATACCCAATTTGGCATAACATTTATGTGAAATGACTAATATGTTGAAAAAGTACAGTACTATAAAATGCACTGAGGATGCCATGAATTCATTTAATTTGGTAAAGTTTTATTTGACCACAGCCCCAATCTTGATTAGTCCTAATTACACTCAATATTTCATCATATTTTCATTTGCATCTAGCACACCATGACTGCAGTATTGATGCAAAAGAAAGATCAGATTGAGCAATCCATTGCTTTTTTCAGTAGGACTATTGGAGATGCTGCCTTGTGGTATAATATCATTGAAAAACAAGTGTTGGCTCTCATAAAAGAATTAAAGGATTTCAAAGTGTACATTCTACATTCACATACCATAGCATATGTTCTTAATGCATCAGTAAAGGATGTCCTCATGTAAAATAATCCTGAGGGAAGAAGAGGTAAGTGGACAGCACCAATGTTGGAATATGATCTGGAAATTAAGCCCACCAAACTAATCAAAGGATGAGGTTTAGCAAAACTAATGGAAGAATCAAATTTTCTTGTTCTAGACATAAACCTTATTGTAGCAATGTCACAAGATGAGTATGATGGCTCGCTCATTCAAGTTTCAGAAATGTTTCTTCAATCACCATGGTATTCAGACATAATTTATGTTCTTCAACATTTTTCACTGCCTCTAGGAATGTCTAGAAGAAAAGGTATATCACTAAAACTCAAATTTTCAAAATTCTGCATTTTAAAAAGTGCTCTTTGTTGGAAAGATCCGGGACGAGTTCTTCTTAATTGTTTGGTTGAAGATGAAGCTCAGCACGTGATGCATGATTTTCATAAAGGAAATTGTAGCAGTCATTTGTTTTGGAAAACAACAACTAACAAAGTGTTGAGAGTAGGATACTATTGGCCGACTTTACTTTCATATTTCTATAAAACAGTGATGAGCTGCCATGAATGCCAAGTTTTTCAAGGAAAAAGGAAGCTGCTTCCTTTTCCTTTGAAACTAGTTGAAGTAAATGCATCCTTCCAGCAATGGGGACTTGATTTCATAGGGGAAATCCATCCTAGATCATCAGCACAACATCAATGGATCTTGACAGCTACCGATTACTTCACCAAGTGGATTGATGCCATTGCGATAAGGCAGGCCATGGATACAATGATTATTCAATTTTTAGAATCTAATATGTTTTCTTGTTTTGGTTTCCCTCACAAGATCATAACAGATAATGCAACGGAATTTAAGTCCTAGAAGATGGTGGAGTTCTGCAATAAGTACAAGATTACATTTGGTCATTCGACAACATACTACCAGCAGGGCAACGGATTGTCTGAGTCATCAAATAAGTCCTTGGTGAATATAATCAACAAAATGTTGGAGGAAAATAAGAAGAATTGGCATCGGAAGCTTGTTAATGGCTTATGGGCCGACAGAATGAGCAACAAGAAATCCATAGGTATGTTACCATTTGAGTTGGTTTATGGTACTAATACAGTATTTCCTACATCACTTGTAGTCTCGGTCATGAGATTACTACAGGAAGCTGTAGTGAAGGGGATGACAATCAGTGAAGGATTAATCAAATGATCCACCTGCAGCAAACAAGGAAGAAGTTTTGCAAAACACTTTTCAGTTACAAGAAAAGATAAGAATATCTATGACCGCAAAACCAAAGCATAAAAGTTTCAGCTAGAGGATGTAGTGCTGCGGTGGGATGCATGAAATGAGGACAAAGGAAAGCATCGTAAGTTCGACAATTTATGGAGAGGACCATATAAGATTTCATCATACAGAGGAAAAATTTATTTTCTACTCAAGGAGATGGACGGTCATGATTGTTCAAGAGGGCTAGTGGATGGTAGGCTCCTAAAGCACTACCACCTTTGAGGTGGTTATTTGACATTATGTCACTTTCATTGTATATACCAATTTCATTTTCCTTGAAAGATTTCAAATACACAGTCATTGAAGGTTGGGGTTTGAAGTGAAGCCTATAAATCTTGAATGGTATGTGTAGAGTTTGGCTGTTTTGATTTGGTTTATAGTTAGAGTCATGAGTTAGTCTCAGTTTGCATTGAGTCAGTTTTAGTTTTCATTGAGTCAGTTTCTTGTATTCGAAATTGTTGACTGTATTGCCCAATGGATAAGGCTACTAGGTCTACAATGTTCTTGGAACATCCAAGGAGTTACCATCCCCATTGGAGCCAATGTTAGTGTCAGTCTTTTCATACTTCCATCAGGGATCAAAATTTGCTCTTTTGCATTTTCATAGTGGGAGTCCCATACTATAAATATTGCATCATTCCATTAGGCCATGATATATGGATCCACTGATGGTTGTTTTCTCTTCAGATCCTCCCTCATAGACTACACTTGCTTATTCTCCTTCATATTGCTTTCAGTCATGGTTGATAAACAATTTACAGTCCATTTCATTAGGTCCTAGGGTTTGATTTCATTAGGTCTAGGGTTTCATTAACAAGGTCAAGAAACTTATTTTCAAATGTGAATAAAGGTCAGCAAGGGTATGAAGATGATAAATAAATCAACCATGATGGATTGAAAGTCATAGTTACTGAAATTTTTATTTTTGTAACCTACTGTAATTTTCACCTTAGAAACATGGTTTTGAGGTGAAAACAGAGTATTTTGGTTCATTTGAATTTCTTATGTCATTTTAAGTTTCTATATGTAATAGTGCATCTTAGCTGCATCAAAATATTTCTCCTTCCTGCAAGACACACCACGACTGCAAAAATCAAGTTAAGTTGAGCATTTGTCCACCTGCAAAAGCACAAAGAAGAAAAAGAATCAAAACAGGGTTTAAAAGGTGAAAGTCATAAAAGGCAAAGAAACATTAGAAAAAGGGGTTTGAGGAGCTAATGATTAAAGTCAAAGGCCTATAAATATCTTCTTTCCCTTTATTTACCTATTACCATGCATTGAGAAAACCAAGCAGCTGCATTTTGGGCAATATCAAGGCAAAATTGTGAAAGGAGAGAAAGCGTTGCATGCTTCCTCTTGGGATTGGGCGTTCTCTTTAGACACTGTGCATTTGACAGGCGCTGCGCGTTCCCTTAAAGCCATGTGCACTCCCTTCATGCATTGTGTACTTGACCAGTTTTACACTCCTTTAGTCTTCAAGCTTGCAAAATCTCTCCTAAGCCCTAAATCAAGTAAGTATTGTCATTTCCATCTCATTAAGGTTATTCCCTTCATGCTTGAAGAATGAAAATCGTATGGTGTTAGTCTGTCACTCTAAACCCTAGATTGATCCAGGTGGATATTGGTGGCCACCCGCTAATTCCACTTGGATCCCCTCTAATGCTTCTTACAGTTTTTTTCAGTTTCCTTAATTATAGCACAAATTACTATTTTTAGCAGTTTTTCGGGTCCTAAACTTCCGGAGCCGTTTTGAGGCCCTAAACGACGTTTTTTGGGAAATCCACCGCCAGCGATTTTTCTAATAAAAATCGTCTTTTCCGTCGTATTCCTCGGAGAGATCTTTCCAACAGGCTATCATGCGCGTCAAACGGAGATAATACAACCAATTCGCGACCCCGGGAAGTTGGCTATCCAACTCACCCCAAAACGGGGCCCACAATTTGGCGTTTCATCTTCTAGGGTTAGGTTTTGGAATGTGAAGGGTTTTCCATTGTTTCTAAACAATAAATAGGCCTTCGAGCCTCATTGTAAAGACACTTCGAAACAGTTCAGAGGCATGTAGCCGACACATCTCTTCTCAGAGATAAGCTACCATCGCCCTAGCTGGGTTATTTCTATTTGTAAGCATATTTCAGTATTCTCCATTAATGAAATGAAGTATTATTTTCGTTGCATCTCTATTTTTATGGTTATCGCATCTCTGTATTTATGGTTATCTCATAAATCCGGATCATAGATTTACAAGCAAATTTCCCGTTTCCCCAAAAGCACCTAATATACACCCTATATTCCCTCTCAGAAGTTTCTATCCTTACCCCATGAGACCCTCATTTATTCTCATCTACCCTTCCCTTCCTTTTTCCTCCCTACACCCTTGCATTACCATACCATATACATGAGGTTTCATTTCAAAAACACGATGGCTGATGAGGAATACAAACCACACAGTGAAGAAGATGGACTAGACAGACAGGGAAACATAGAACAGAGAAGACCACATAAAGGAGGGAATATTCACAGATTTGAGCCCATACATCTCAAAGACCTTCTAGCCTGTCCCATGACAGTGACATCCTTCAAATGGTTAGGGTGTTTTGAGTTTTGTGAGCAAGTCCAAGTAGTTCAGTACCACCCTCAGTTGACTAGGATTTTCATAACTGGGATTCAAGATAATGAAGTCACTCTTGCAGGCATAACCTTCACATTGTCTGTTGCCACCATATCAGCTACCATCGAGATTCCAGAAGCTAGAGAAAAATGGTTCAACCAGGCTGAAATAGAAGCACATTTCTATGAACCATACATCAAACCTAGATACAAACATGAAAGGAAGGGCTATTTTCCTTTCTCATAGCTCCTTGATAAACATGCACCTATGATGAAGATTAGTATGAAATATTTTTCATGTGAGGGAAGATTTTCTAGGGTCTATTCCTATCACGTTAGATTGCTCATGCGTTTCACTAGGACTAAAATTCCAAATATACCCTACTGTCTTTTAAGGAGTGTGGAGAAAATGGCTTACATTGCCGAAAAGAGAGAACCCAAAGATCAAATGAAAAGGATATTTCATCATGCTCTCATAAATATCATAGTTCTTTATCACCTTACAGAACTTAACATTGGAGTAAATTCATTGCCAACCCCATTTTCGCTCATGCTTCCACCCAGAATGTTCAAAATATGCCATCATCATCACATCCACCCTCACCTCCATTATCACCTTCACATGCACCTATTCCTTCACCTGACAGGAAACAGGATAGTGGTAAAGAAAATCTAGGTAATCAGGGTCAAAGCAGCAAGTCTTCAAGGGTTGGTTCAGGTAGCATGGTGCATACTTATCAGAGGGGGCATAGGCAAGTGTTTGCCCCACATATTGTCGGAGGTACCTTGCCTCCATCATCAACAAAGCATGTATACTGTGGGAAGGAAAAGGTGGCTGAAAGAAAGATGCAACAACAAGAAGAACACCTCCGTGGAACTGAGCAAGATTTTAACCTAGTGAACTTAGATGAGGAGAGTGAATAGACAAACACTAGAATGCTCATCAAAGAGAAAAAGACACTGATAGGTGAGTTGCAGGTGAACCTGAAAAGAGCCAAATACATCATCTCTTATTACAAACAGGAAAACAAACAATTGGATAGTAAGCATCAGCTTATGGAAGTTCAGCTCATCAAGGACAAATGATAGAAAGAAAAGGCTAAGATGTAGCTTGAGGAATCTTATGGTGAATATGGTGAGCCCATGGAGGAAGATATGCCCAATATAAGGCCTACGACTAGAGGCCTAAAGAGAGATTTGGAGCTTGAGAAGGAAAAAAAAAGCCCGACATGCAAATTAGCTTACCTTGAATGAACAAATGGGCCAAATGGTGAATAAGAACAGGAAATATTGGCTTGACAGGGCTAACACTCACCTTGAGGGCTTGTTTTTCAAAGCCACTAGAGATGTAGAGGTGCAAAGGAGGATGGCCAAACACTATGCCATGAGGGACAAGATTGCTAGAGCTAAGCTCGAAAGGGCTCAAGCAAAAATTGAAGCCCTAGCTCACCAAGAAGGGAAGGATAAGATTAACCTATTGGTGGATGCTTCATTATAGGCCTAGTCACCTTCAACATCAACCATCACAACCATTTTTGAGGAGCCTTGGCTCAGTTTTTGATTTCCTAGCTGTTCTGTGATTTTCAGGCATTTAATTTATCAGTCCACTGGTCAAACACGCAGCACCTAGGCACTGCACACTTTTTTGGGGCACTTTTTGGAGAAATGGCCACCACCATTAGATTTAGAAGGCCATGTACATGCAGGAAAACCATGTTTCCAAGTGTGAAAGTCAGATTTGCTAGGTGAAAAGGCCAAAAAAACACCAAAATTTCATGTTTCTGCCTATTTTTTGAGCTTGGCATTGCGTGTTTGAGAAGTCTTGGGAGATTGCAATTTTGGAGGGTCAAATCAAGCTCAAATTGGAAACCAAGGGTAGTGTTGGAATCTAGATAGGACAAGCTTTCCAATGAGCTATCATGAGAAATATTTGGAGGTCAGGAAGGTGGTTAAAAATCAGCTGGAAGTTGGCACTACACACTCCCTTCAGGCACTGCGCATTTGACACTGGCGCTGTGCACTTGACAGATTGCCTATTTTTTCACTGTTTCTTCTAGAATTTACTTTTCACCTATGGGATTTTGATATTTTCACTGATGAAATGTAAAATCATGATGTAATTAATGTATATTTTGGTTACCTAGGGTAGATACATCAGATAGATGGCCTAGGTTGCATGGAATGAATCAATTTGCATCATCTTAGGGATGAGTCAGTTTGACCTCCCTAGTGTTTAGCTTCCAGTTCAATTTGCTATGAAACTACTTCTCCTCTCATGGATTCGACCCCTCAGGCTAGGATGGTTGTTTTGAAGCCTATATTATGTATTTTCTCAGTCATTGTGTGGGTTGGACTCACTTGGATGCTCAGTGCTTAATTTACATCATTGTAACCAGTTTGGCAAGGAGATTAATCAGATTTGTAGTTATTTTTATGGGATCTATGTGGTATGGAGTTTCACAGTTTCTTCTTTTGTGATCACTTTTTTACGTGTTTTATCTATGCCATCATCAATTTCATTGCTTATTATTGAATGTTATCAAGTTTGATAGGTAGGATCCATTGTAACAGTGCTCTACCTTGCAAAATCATTCAATATTTCATGTTTTCTACTATTTTAGAAGGATCAATGATTGTCACATGCCCTCCTCAGCTCCTCATCAGACTTAAATGCCTCACACCATTAAGCCTATAGTGTTAAAGCCTATGCCTACCTTGCCCCATAGAACACCTTGCATTTCTAACCTAATTCCCAGACCTAAACTTGCTAGCTCCATCTGATCCGACAAAACAACAACAAATTCAATCAAAACCTTCCAAGCTACTATACCTAGCCTAAAATCCTTTACCTGATCCAGTCATCTTGACTGAGATCCTTATGGAGAGAGCCTCTCCCAGCCTAGTAGGGCTAGCTACTAGGCTAAGCTTGGTTTATGGTTACCCTGGAAATTGCCTCCCTTCAGTCGCAGGTCAATCTAGATGATAATAGGTAGCAGCATCTATAAACAAATTAAAAGCCCAAAAATAATAATGTCGAAACTATGTTAGTTCACTAAAAGTCCCTAACCCCTAGTTATATGCATAATAATACATAGCAAAAGAAACAAAGACAAAGAAATCAAACTGTACTTCAAATCAATGAAAGAAAAACAAAAGGGAGGAAAGTAAAATGTATAGTAAAAAAACAACCAGTTTGCAAATCTAAGTGTAATTCATCCTGACCCTAGATATTGAAATCTAGCTAAAGAAGACCTACACATTATATAAGGCTAGCTTATCCATGAAGTTTCCCCTTCATTTTTCATGAATTATCCATCACATTTACCTAATTCTAACTTAGAAATTTAGGAAATGCTTCTTCATCTTTGAAGTGTCACATGTAGTTGAGCTTAATGTTGTCAACACAATGGTTTAACTTAACCTCATGTGTAAAATTCAAATGCGTTATTGAGAAGTTCCAAGGAAGAACTTGTATGGTTACTACCTAATAGCACATATATCAAGACATGACTAATTATTATAGGTTTGTTCCTTTCATTAATATCCATGTACATGCATTGGGGGTGGTATCAGTGCCATAGGACCTACGTATCATTCTTTGAGATTTATGTAATTTATTTGGGATTTTTAAAACCAAATTGATATATCAGAGCCCCTTATTTATCAAATAAGGGGTTGGCCTCCTTGTTGCGATTTAATTGCTAAAGTCTATGGAGGTGTACATAATCTACCTTAGACATGTGAGGTTATAAATGAATGTTAAGTAGTGGGAAAGAAAAACTCCTTCGATATAGGCTTTTGATGGTGTTGATTGTTTGATAGCTAGTTTATATGTTTTCAAAATTTGCCCAAAATTGAGTCAATAGATTGTGCATTTTGAAGAGCAAAAAATAGATGAACATCCATAAAGGGAAAGTAAGCAAAAAATCATAAGACCTTTCTTGTTATGTGTATGGTAGTGGAAGGAATGCAATGTCTCTTTGATCACTAGATGATATGATTATAATGCTATATAGTCACTAGATCAACTAAGCCATCATAGAAGTGGGTAGGTTCAAGGGTTTTATGTTTCCCTTTATGGGTAGTTACATCAAGAGCTACCCTGTAAGATATTTTGTGTTCCAACTTGCACAATTTCTCAAGCTTATATATCTAGACAGAAACTGGTTCTTCCAATTCTCCTTTAGAAACATGATGATCTCGTCTCACATTTTTTTCCATAACTCTTTCAGATGCCTCAACCATGGTATGTTAATTACGATCTCATACATGTGATGCTCATTAATATTCTAATTGTAATATTGTATCCCTCGGGGTCTCAACTTTAATATATCAACTTAGGCTTCATACAAACTTGAGTATTATGCATTGTATATGAAATTCATAGTTTTTCTTTTCTCAATGCATACTAATCTATGAAATAATTGTATTCCTAATAAAGTGAGAAGAGTAATTATGCTAGTCAATAGGTCATTTCATTTTGCCTATCCTAGCAAGAGGTGAGAATACAAGAATCAAAATCTTGGAATTGAAATCATAGTAATAAAGCTAAATGAAGTACATGAAGTAAAGCTATTGGAATGGAAATGTAAGAAAATAAGGTTTTAGGGATTCAAAAAATACTACTTTCAATCAAAGAACTATCCTGTGTTACAAGGAAACCATTTATATTCTACTATTGTACAAAAGTAAATAAAATTACACAAAAAACAATAATAAGACAATTTTTGATATTGTATCGAGTCGTGTACATGTGACAACCTTTTCTTCAATTCTACCTTATTCACTTAATAAGGCTAAATTGACTAATCAAGGTGATTCGTAGATCAATTAAGTGAAATCACAAGAAATTATGCAAAACCAAAAATACCACGTTTGTTCTACAAGAAGCTTTGTAATTCTATAGGAAGACTTGGAACTCTACAAGAAACTTCTAGAATTGAAATAAGTGTGAAAAATTGATGAAAGAAATATCAAAGAAAATAGTTGAAACCAATTCTAACTCATAGAAACTATGACCATCACTCAAAATTTAAGAAACACCATATTCCAAGCATCTACTGAAACATAAAATTGTGTTAATGTTACTATACTTGACTATTACAACAAAAGAAATGATACTAACTTAAAGAAACATATATAAATAAAATATAGAAGGTAGAATAAGGGTTTCCACAAAGCCTATAGGTAGACCCTCAAAAAATTTCTTACGAACCTTGAATAAAATCATTGCAAAATTCTTGCCAAAAGGAATTATCCTTCCATTAGTATTAAATTAAGATTATATAAAATGAAAATAAAAGGATGTAATACTCCAAAAAATCAATTTTGTTATTTTCTCTCCAAAAAAATATATTTTCCCACTATCTTGGGTTCCCCTCATACAAAAAATATTGAGGGAGAATCCTCCTTCATAGGATGGTTGTTTTCCCTCCAAAAATCCCCAAAATCATGGCAGTTGGTTCCCTAGGGATTTCTGCATAGCTACCTCTTCTCTGACAATCGACAAGACATGGACCTTACCTTCATGGTAGGCTACTAGTGGCTATTGTAGGAGCTTGTTTTTCTTCAAAAATCTGTCCAAATCAGGATGTGAAGGCTACCAAGGGTCACATAAATTAATAATATTATTAAATCTCTAATAACATACCCAACATAAGGAATAACAAGTAAAATAGAAAAATGCATAATAATCAAGGTTGAAAATGCAAGTTGTTCCTAGGTGATAGAGGTTATAGATGGGCCTTTAAATGTATGAATGAAGGGCCCATCATATCTCACTACTTAGATTTTTTTTCCATCCATAGGAAAATGTACATTTTTCATTCTTCTTGATCCTTGAGTTGTTGTTCTCTCATTTCCATAACAACTTTCCTAGCTATTGGCACACTAAAATGTAATCTTTTTGCCCTCTTTTTCATCAATTTTAATCACATTCAACTTCTCTATAAACTTGCATTAAGAAAAAGTTTATGATTATATATGGTTTTAGATTTATTATTTTCCAAAGAATTTAATTTAGTATTTTGAGTGAGTTTAATATTAGATACTAGAAAAATAGCATGTTTTCACATAATCTAAAAGGTGGATGAGTTCTATGTTTTTTTATAGACATATCTGAAGACTCCAACAGAATGATATTTGACCATTTAGCCACAAATTCGAATTTCCTCTTCAACTCTAGAAGACTTGAGGAATATTTTTGATAATTATTATAACATTCAATGGAGAAGAATAATGGAGGTTTTACTATCAAAGATATTATATATTTGTGGGAGGATTTGTAAATATAATTATCTTCTAATTTTAGTAAATTTGTTCTACCTACTTGAGAGGAAAGTGAATCTAAATTTATTAGCTACTTATCCCCATTTGAAAGAAATTTGTGTATAAACAAGCTTCTTTCTCCATTTCTAGAGAGGAGAGATTTAGAGTTTGTAATTAGAATACTTAGAGAAATATCTTTGTAACTCTTGTTGGTCTGAAGGTCACACTAACAGGGGCAGTGAATCAGTGAGAAATCAATTTTACCATTTCACAACTTTTCATAATCATACAACCATAATCATCAATTTAACAATGCATATTCATATCTATAGCATATAAAAAAATCCATCACCTCATAAAGCAACACAAGATTTTTATGTGGAAAGCCATATGAGAGAAAAAAACAAATCTTATTATTCTTTATATTCAATTATTTGTATAGATTTGTAGGCCATGACCTACTGGAGACAACTACCACGAATAAATTCAGCTACCACTTGCAATAGTCTACTAGCATATTTTGGCACGAACCTTGAAAGATGGAAGCAACTACTCACTATAGGCTACAACCTGATTGAGACACCAACCTCAATAATGAGTGAGCTCCAACGTACTCTAGGCTCCAACCTGATTGAGGATCCCACCTTCTCTTGGATTTAACCTCAATGGAGGCATCCACCTCCTCCTTCAACTTCCTTGTTGATCTCTATTTCATGTCATTTTCAAAATGGATCCATTGTCATCATATATTATTGAATTACAAGTGAAATGTGTAACCTATAATCTCTCTCATTATAATTCCACAGTCATTGCCACAACCTACAACCACTACCACTACAATATCAATATAAATTATTATGAAAACCTACAATCATTATTTCTATAACTGTTGTAATAAATGTCACCAATAACTACCATATAACCAACTACCACTAGTTGTCATGTCATTTCACATGCTCTACTTTAGCCAATTGCTCAAATGGGACACTCAATACCCTTCTTAGAACTTGTTTCCATAATACATCCAAAACCACCACAACCCTGCTCATAGTCTGTTAAAACATACAAAATAGGTTCTTGTCATCAAATAAGTTCCAAAAAGTAATCATGCACCTTTGGTTAGATTCATCTCTAAATCTTGATTACCCATCTCCATCAAAAACTCAATTTGGACAAATTTAGACCGTCGTATCTCATAAAGAAACTATATAAAAATTAAGGGTTCTACAAATGATCCCTTTTTATGAGGTCTTATCCAAAATGAAAATATTATGTTGCTAATTCTATAAAGTTCCAGTTGGAAGTTTCTAAAGATGAAATTGAACGGGATATATATTGAAAACAAAAACTATAGACCAAACCATGCAACCAATGGAGGTCAAACTTAAGAACTCAACATTATCAACTTGGCCCCACTACCAATTGTGCTATTCAATAGAACTTTCGATGGCATTCAAATGAGCTACAAATAATTTGAGCCATATGTTGTTCACAGAATGTGGGGCTAGCCTTGTGGCTCATATGGTCATGTCCTTCTATATGTTCATGTATAACATGATATGACCCTCATGGTCTATTATATGTCTCTAGTGAAATGAGGGATAGGTTAATTGTCTACTCATATGAACCTTTAGTGCGACAAATGTAAAACATGTTTCCTATTCATATAAATCATCAGTGTGATGAGGGGCAATCTTGTTTCCTATTTGTATGATCCATTAGCTCTAATGTGGAATGATCCCTATAGCCAATTTCTATGTGCCTCAATGAACAAGGGCCAAGCCAAGTAACCAATTCGTATGTGCCTCAGTGCACAAGTGTCAGGCCCTATAGCCAAATTATGCATGACCAATCCCCATACAGACCAATTATGCTCTATGACTTGAATCACAAATTCAATGTTACAATTGCACAAACCATAATAAAAATGAAACCATAACATTCAGCAAAACTTCACCATTGAGATATGACGCTTCCCAACATCAAGTCAAAATATATTATCAATGAGGATTTCATTGTTGTGTATTTCCTTTAATCGAAGGTATTATTTATAGTTGAGGTTATGAACCAAGGTTTAACTAAGCCGACCACATATGAAATTACCAAAATATTTAAATCTTTTTATGATTAGACAATGCTACTATGTGACCAAAACCAATTCTTCCTTTGTGACCATGTCTTGTCGGCTTCTAGTCCAATCCACCCATGTGACCAACCCATGAGATATTGTCCTAGGGATCAGTAGACATTTATTGATGATGTCATCATGACTTCATTGAGCCACGTGGAAACCCATTAGTGTACCACGTGTCACCCTGCTTTAGCACTTTTAGTAGTCATAACAAGCCAAATAAGCTTACTACCTAACAACCTCTGATTATACACACGTGTCATGGGATGCTACCATTATTGTGACATCATGTCGTGTGGTTGATTACGATGTGTCTAGTTCATGTTTCTTACATCATCATATCTGACTAAATGTACTTTATTGTGTTTCACAGAGGATTGATCTACATGGTGCAATTTTATTGGGTTATAAAGAAATATTAAATATCATGCAACTCTTATCCACATCCATCATTTTTTTTAGCCATTTTTATCTTGAGCCATCCAATTGGAAATAAAGTGCATACTCTTTAGAACAATTAAAAGTCACGCAAGTTTCATTGAATTTTGTTGTTGGCCTAGACAATGAAGGGTAGATGCGCTTGAAAGGTATTGTATCACCCAAAAAGTGATCACCTAGGCATTTTCCACTAGGGTGATTGAAATACACCATGTAGTATTGGTTTTCTATATTAAAACCCACTTTCACCTTAGGAAATAATTTAGAGAACCACTATTCCTAAATTATTTCTATCTAATTAATTATTTCTTTTCTAGTATTTTACTATTTTTTGTCGCTTTTGTTTCCTTGGCTGGTGAGAGTGTTCTTTTACCTATTTTATTGAATTATCACTGGAATTTTTATTTTCTTTATCTTTTAGAAGTGTTGTTTTAAATTTTGCATTGTGTTTCCTAAGTGTCGCATGGATAACCCAATTTTTCACTAACGATCGTCATTGCGATGACTCTCCCGATAACATTCATTGTTATTTTGTTTGACTAATTCCCACACTTTTTTTATTGCATGCATCATGATTCACTCAGATTTGCACCAACGTTCACTAACACATTCATATTTGCTCATTTTTATGTTTCCCTTGGGCAGATATGGGTTTCCTTAGCCCGAATATAGCTCTTCTAAGTATGAACTGCACATTTATAGATATTAAGGCTCTACCTTGGCTCTAGGAATTGCGTAGAGGCTGCGAGTGATTGGCTCCAACCGTGCACCGCGTAGTTGTAGGAGCTAGTCCCAAGGTATTTGCCATGGGGATTGCACAACGCGCAATCCCAACAACCATCAAAGCTAAACAAAACTACGCATTACGCAATTCTGGTCATCAGTAAACCACACTGGACTTTTCATTGAGCAGTTCCATTCATCATCACCTCTCACTAGATGTTGGGACTTCGTAATACACAGATTTAGCTAATAGTCCCTCACCTTTGAAACACATAATTGTGCAATCTTGCACAACAATTTCCGATTTTGTTGGATGGTCTATCTTGAAGTTCCTTCTATTTCATGCTAACATTTTCATGCCATGAGTGTCCTCTTTGTCTCTAGGTACAATAGTTTTTTAGCAGCTTTTCATGAGTAGAGGTAACATGGCTTCCAAGAGAGTTGGATCAAAGTATATTATAGAGAGCAACACTAGAGATGTAGTTGAACAGGTGTCAATGAACTTTCCAGTATATGCAGGCACACAATTATTCATAGAGAAGTACATGAAGATAACATGGTAGGAAATTAAGGATATCTTCGCAGGCAACTCCAAGGAAGATCTAGAAGTTCGACAGGTCTATGTCAACATCCACAAGTAAGGATTGTATAATGCTGCATGTAGGTACCCCTCCTTCCCATGTGTCAAGATCATTCACTATGCTGTCTCACATATGTTACACGGAAAAGTGTCTATGCAGAACTGCTAATCCCACTAAGGCTGGTAGCTACCTTAGAAACAAACAAAGTAAAACTAGTTTCGTTTTCCTTTATGAAAGATAGAAAGAGAGAAGAATAAAGGAGACCAACCTCTATCTTGTGCTTGGTTCCTTGCCCGATTCCTCTCTCTTCTGATAGTCCTCTGCTACTTGTTTTCTTGTATACCCAGCTTCATAGAGTACCTACAGAATCAAAGCAGCATAACACTATACGAGAACATGGATCTACTATCATAAACAATCTAGGATCAGATGTAAATTGACCATACAAATGCATAAAACATAAATCACACAAGAGTATGGAGGAAAACTTGAATAGCTTTATTGATAATCAAGAAAGAGCCAAGAGAGTTACAACCAATCATTTTGACCCAGCATCATCCTCTCAGCAAGTGAGCCCTTCTTCACCTCATGAAAAGCTTAGATCACCCAACATTATGATGTTGCCTCAAGAAACCAACAACAATTCCTTACAAGATGCAAAATTCCAGCCCCCTGGATCCCTGGGATAAGGGATCCATATATAGATGTCTGCAAGGGAGGTGAGTCAGCTTTTGAGATTTGATTAGTATCTTCCCTATGATGCTTCCACTTGGATATTGATGATCTCTTACTCATCCCTGGTCGAATTCAGAGAGGCAAGTGTCACAGAAGAAGTTTCTGGAAGATTCCATGCTTATCCACCTCGCGGATTGACACTGTCATTTGTCCCTTCTCGCCCATCACACCCCATAGAAGGGCTTTTTGAAATGCAACGCACCTACTATGTGTATTTATGTGAGATGCAATGCACTTTGCCTATGGAGGAGGTGAAATGGTCCCGTTTTGACCACTTCTGAGCAGTGTTTCATGGAGAACTTCTGGGAGAAGCTGTAATCAGTTGACCTTGTTCTTTTAGGGGTTGGAACAACACTTTTAGGGACTTAGGAGCCCTTAGTTTATGGACATTTATGGTTGGGGTTGCAGTGCCGAAAAATATCTATAACAGTTTCCCCCTAAAGCATGAAGTCGTTAATCTTTTTTTTTTTTATGTCGGGTGAAATGCTTTATCATGAGGATCCGAAGTTCTTTCAAGCTGGAAGGAGACCTGTAATAAGATACAATACAGTACATTATCTTCATAATATTTTCATGATCTAGTTGAGGTGGGCATTCCCATGCTCAGCTTTATAAATTCATTTTCATGTACATAGGACAGACAATCGTCTGAGTGTAGACGATGATTCTGGTAGAGTCATCATCCCTTAGATTGGATGATTATCTGTGCAACAATGATGTACATTTGATGTCTTTATTTTCTTGAATATATATCACAACCCGGATGGATGAAACTAGATCCAGGGTCTTCAATCTCGTTCGGTTCGGTCCTGACTCAAAGTACAAGTCGATCCATGTGTGAGATGTTCTGGGGTCGAACATGGAAAGACATCGCCTGATTACTAGCCAATGATGTAAGATGTTAACAGGTGCGAGAGGAATCACTGATATGATAATGATCCTCAAGGTACTACAGTACAATTCACGTGGTGTGAATAAGGGACTTGGCGTCGAACACCATGCAAAATCTTTTGGTCGAAGGCCATTGATGTAAACCTGTCGCCAGAAGTGAGAAACTTGCCATTGAGGCATGCAAGCTTCAAAGTACTGAAATTGTGTTCCTAGATCAACTTCTTGGATAATGCCCTGATGTCGATAAGAAGCGACCTATCATACGAGGGCCTTAATGAATCCCACATAAATGACACGGAACGGAGAAAATGATTTTAATGGAGGTGAAAACGATCTGGTGATATAAGGTTTAGGGTGGCAGTCATGAAAGAATGGAGCGTAAATGTATTGCATCGGGTGAGACACAGTGAATTCTATGAGTGAATTCTCTTGAACACATCAGCGACACTGACATGATGGATTGGTAGCATTAACCCCAAATGTGGATGGTGTGATGTGACCATGGTGATGTGACCGTTGAATGAAACAACCCAACTCGACTTGGATGTGGAGTGAAAGTGTCATGTTCAAGAGCGACTTGCTACCAACAAAGTTTCTTCAAGTTTTCTTCCCAATTTTTCCCCAGTCATTGCTGACCAGTACCTCTTTATTTTTGTCAAGCTTGAGGAGGATAACATATGCTTGTTCTATAATTTTCCCTTCGGGCAAACCCATCGCTATGTTTTAATGAGCCTAGCGATAGTGAAACTCGTTCTTGTCTGTTATGGACAAGTTTTTTCGCTATTAGGTTTAACGAGTTTAACGACAAAGATAGCTCGGTCCTTTTCAATTTTAGAGAGTCTGAAAAGGGACGTAAAGGAAACTCCAAAAATCCTTTTTCGTCATCTAATCCCTTAGGTCCGAAAAAGTATAAAAAATACAGAAGGGATGAATTTTCAGTACCTTTAATGAGCTGAACGAAACAAGCGCTCGATCTTTTTGTGTAATAATCCCTCAGGTCCAAAAAGATTAAAATCTAAGGATGGATAGTACTTCCGGTCACTTTAAGGAGCTGGAGAGGCCAATGGCTCGGCAATCTTTTCATATTTTATGAGTCAGCTGAAAAGAGCTTAAAGGAGACTCGTTTTTTGAGGAACGAGTGATAAATTTGGGTAGCAGCTGATTCCAAGTAAGGTTTGGAATTTCCCAATCACGGCAGTGTTACAAGGATGGCTAATAGAATCACTCTCTGTAGCTGTTCCTCAAAAGGGGTAAACAATCAAGTGGAGGTGATGATGAGAACATGACAAAGGCTTCAAAGGCTGAAGTACTACATTCACGATGGTTATTTACTAGAAACTGGTTCATTTTTTAATGAGCTTAAACACTGGGAAAAATTTGCTCATTTCTTATGTTTATTTTTTAACGAGCATGAAGTCCACGTTAAAACTGCTCGATTAATCCAGTCATATAATAAGAATGTCTCATATATAAAAACAAAATTATTTCAACGCTTTGCCCCACATCCTTTCTTTATGCAAGTTAGGAAACGACCAATCCTACGAGTTTAAAGGGTTAGACGACCTACAAATTTAAAAAATAAATGGTCGCTCTTCGCTTGCATGCCCCCAGGTATAGAGACATAGAGTTTCAAGGTTACCCCACAATTTCACAGACAAAACATTTGTTTTTCCAAAAAGGCCTACCTCTTTCACGTTACGAAAGATTGTTCTATTTGTACCACAAACAAAACACTTCTTCGGCGATGTCTACCGAAATAGACAAAGTTGAATGGCGCAGATGCCTCCACTCACATAAATTTGACGAGGGAATCTTCTTCTAGTCCAACCCCCTTTTACAATTTCAGATGGGAGTGTCAGACTAGTCATATATCTCTCGCGGAAACCTACCCTATACCTAGAGTTTTCCTGCTGAAGCAGACCAGGGTGCATGCCCCCTGGGTTTCAGTCATGTCCTTCGAATTACTCGCGCTCATTAGGTGGAGGGACTGGGGATTGATGAGACATTCCTTGCGTGAAAATACGATTCAAGGATGGTATATGACTATTTGCTATGCGTGAACCAGGGAACGAAAGCTGGTATACGAGCTTGACCACTCTTCCTTCGTACGGAAAACACATTACTCTAAAGAGTGATGAGACAATGGCTCCCATGCAATAAATATAGTCTCGCCCAAGGAGTAGATTATAATCCAGGGGTCCTTGGACTACCATTACATTCATGTGAACAGTTTTCCCTCTCAATGTTATGGGCACATTGGGAAGGATCCCTAACGGTCGACTGGTTCCTTTGTCAAAGCCTGTTAAATTTCTCATCTCAGGAAAAAGCGATGTAGAACCAAGCACTTTCCAAGCAGTCAAGGAAAGGATACTGACAGAAGCCCCTTCATCTATGATGGTACCAGCCATAACCATTATATATATTTGAGCAATGATTCATAATGGTATACTAGCCGGTAAACGGGTTCTCCCTAGTATATTCCATTCAAAGGAAACAACGAGGTTGCTTGGAGGTGGGACCGAATAGACGGCCGGGTATGACTCTGACGAACTTCCTTCCTGCAGTAAAAGAATGGGTAAATTGCCCCCCTGTTCATCGAAGTCTGTGCTTACGAAAAGAATTTGGATGGTGTCATCCTTGTTCTCTTCAGTGACTGTATCATCTGAAGATGGAACCTTTGAAGGCAAGACCGGGTCAACTGCCACCTCGACCTTTTGACTTTCATCTGAAATGGATTCAAATGGTTTTTCTTCAGTCATTGATACTTTGGCCAACCACCTGGGCATGTCAGCCGGATTTTCAACTAGTGACGGACTCGGCAAGATTTTCTTATATACAGGAGGAAGTCGTAACGGTGAAACCGGACGATCATCCAAAACTCTTTTAGCCTCGTCTAAGAAGGGACAATGGTGTACGGCGTGATCACCTTCACATAGTTTACAAGGAAATTTGCTTTTCCTTTTTGTCCAGGGGCTTCACTTTCACTAGTTGATGGTGTATTTTCAACATGATCATCAGAGGTTGACAACACCAGGTTGTGCAAACAAGGAGACCAGTCCCTTGAGATCCGAGGGACGCAAGGACAATCTCTATGAAAGTGGTCTCCCTTGCAAATGACACATGGAAATTTAGGCCTGGTCAGTGCAGTGTGTGGATTTTTGCTAGAAGACGCTTGGTTACCCCTTTTCGCCTTCGGCTCCTTCTTCTTCTTCGCTTCTTCTTTTCCTTATTCATCTTAGGTACTTGATTTTTGGCTTTACCAGCCCCATCAAGGGAAGAGGAAGGAGGAGAGGATGAATTGGACGAAGTAGAGGGTTGGGGGGTAACTCTGGAATTTTCTACTTGCTGACTTGATTGTTCAGGAATCGCGGTGTTCTGAATGACAGAGGTTGAGAAAATCCATACGGGCAAACCGATTGTCAATGCTGGAAGTGACAATGTGTCCATATGGGGTGCACCAACATCTCCCCAAGAGGAGAAGGGACTAGGATTTCCTCCAAGGGGAACTCCTTGGTTGGTGGACTCCATTTTCCTCAACCTAAGACCAACATAGGAAAGGTGATGATTATTCCGTTTAAAATAAATTTTAGACGTTTTGACACAACTTGTTTTTTCAATTTTAAAGAGTTGAGAAAAAACAAAAGATGACTATAGTCGCCTTCGATTTTTAATGAGCCTGAAGTGACAAGTGCTCAGATGGACCTTTTCCGTTAAGGAGTCCGAAAAGGAACGAAAGGGTCTACTCTGGAAATCTAGGCAGAGGGATTACCAAACCAATCGCAAAACTGGAGAATAATTTTTACAGTACGGAAGTGAATCTTCCCGAATGCTGTGTTTAGTGCATTGCGATCGATAGGGCGACAAACACAGATTCCTATGGATTAAGTATTAAGCTTATTGTGGTCTCCCAAAATACACTCGACGGTACGTGGGAGCACAAGTCCGTATTGGCACTTATCGTCTCAAAGTGGAGGAATCACCCAACCAACAGTGAAAACAATAGTTGCTAGGCTTTACGATGCCGGAATACGTCTCTAGCCTAGACATCTAGATGTTGTGTGTTAGGTTCCAAAGCGTTGTTAGATTCATTAAATTTATTTTATAGTTGATCTTGCTTAAGAAATTTTCCTTTCAGTTTCACCGTGTGATGTAGATGTACAATTCCTAAAATGCAATCTAAGATGATAAACAGTCATTTTATCTTCTTTGTGCAATGAAAACCCTAGCTACTAAGGAAAGAGAAATGGTGTTCTTTTAGCAAAGAGAATGGATCACACACTATATGCATTGTCCTAAATCAAACCAATCAAATAGTCTAAGTGCAAATGCACATGCATGTATTTGTTTTCAACCTTCTTAATATGTAAATGCTAAAAAGAAAGCTAATGCGCAAATTTGAATTATTTTTCAAAGCGACAATTACTAACAATTTTCTTTTCAAAATCAAAATGAAGACAATGAAAACACTTTGCGATTTGGAAATGAAAACTTGATTTCGACACTAGAAAAACTACCAATTCAGATCAAATACAAGAGTAACAGGGTAATCGACTATCAAGAACAATCAGGTTCTCTTCTATGACTGAAAACGACACTTGCGACACTTTCAAACCAAGAAACGACAGTACAATTACGTTACTTCTTTGTAAAGGAGAACTGAAAATGACTCAAAAAATACATAAAAACATTTACAGTTCTTTGCACAATGGAGGTGGAATAACAGTGAGGAAAGGGGTTTCAAATGGAGGTGTACTAACTACAGGTAGCAAAACTCTTGAATAGATCTGAAAGAGTGAACACAGAAACCAAAATTTAGGAACAATGCCTAGTCTGATCAGCGCACCTATAACACAGCGAAACTGAAATGCAACGCACCTACAACACTCGGGAAGTGCGCTGAATTTGAGATTCACAGAACAGATAGTGCGATGGACCAGGGATGAGACTTTGATTGGGTTCCAGGTCATAGTTTGCAGTTCAGTTCAAGGATTTTGGGAGCAAGTGGTAATCAGTAAATCAATCATAGGGGTAGATCCAAGGAGGTTACTATAGCCACCACGAGGGCAATTAGAAAGCTTGTAAATCAATTGTTTAATTCATAAACAAAACCTAGAGATTTACTGAAGCAGCGTTGATCTACTTTGCACTTGCATAGCAAATGTAGTTCGAAGGCTAGCTGCCTTGACTTCAGGCTCCGTAAGTTTATAAAGTAAACAAATGTAGATAAACAATCAGTCTATTCGTTCCCCGGCGGAGTCGCCATTTTGTTACAGGGAAAAGTGTCTATGCAAAACTGCTAATCCCAGTAAGGTTGGTAGCTACCTTAGAAACAAACAAAGTAAGTCTAGTTTCGTTTTCCTTTATGAAAGATAGATGAGAGAAGAATAAAGGAGACCAACCTCTGTCTTGCGCTTGGTTCCTTGCTCGATTCTTCTCTCTTCTGATAGTCCTTTGCTACTTGCTTTCTTCTATACCCAGCTTCACTGAGTACTTGTAGAATCAAAGCAGCATAAGACTATACGAGAACACGGATCTATTATCATAAACAATCTAGGATAAGATGTAAATTGACCATACAAATGCATAAAACATAAATCACACAAGAGTATGGAGGAAAACTTGAATAGCTTTATTGATAATCAAGAAAGAGCCAAGAGAGTTACAACCAATCATTTTGACCCAGCATCATCCTCTTAGCAAGTGAGCCCTTCTTCACCTCATGAAAAGCTTAGATCACCCAACACTATGATGTTGCCTCAAGAAACCAACAACAATTCCTTACAAGATGCAAAATTCCAGCCCCCTGGATCTCTGGGATGAGGGATCCATATATAGATGTCTGCAAGGGAGGTGAGTCAGCTTTTGAGATTTGATTAGTCTCTTCCCTCTGATAGTTCTTTCTCCCACTTGGAGATTGATGATCTCTTACTCATCCCTGGTCAAATTCAGAGAGGCAAGTGTCACAGGAGAAGTTTCTGGAAGATTCCATGCTTCTCCACCTCGCGTATTGACACTGCCATTTGTCTCTTGTCACCAATCGCACCCCATAGAAGGGCTTTCTGAAATGCAATGCACCTACTCTGTGTATTTAGGTGAGATGCAATGCACTTTGCCTATGGAGCAGGTGAAATGGTCCCGTTTTGACCAGTTATGAGTAGTTTTTCATGGAGAACTTCTGGGAGAAGTTGTAATGAGTTGACCTTGTTCTTTTAGGGGTTGGAACAACACTTCTAGGGACTTAGAGAGACCTTAGTTTATGGACATTTATGCTTGGGGTTTCAGTGCCCAAAAATGTCTATAACAGCAGGCAATAGTACCATAGGAAGAAGAAACAACAACATCAGCGAGCAACAAACCGACATTAAGATTAGTGAGGGTGAGAAAAGATACAAGTTCATAGAAGATCCTCTCGTTGGAAAGTAGCTTTGGAAATAGAGGCAAAGAGGCAACATCTCGTAAGGAGAGTATATTAGAGGAAGGGAAAGAATAAAAGGTCAGAGGATTCAAAGAGGAAGTTGCAAGAAATAGAGAAGAAGTTGAAAGAAGAGTAGGAGCTAAGAAGGAGATAGAGGGAAGAGAAGAAAAAACATGAATAGGAACAAAGGAAAGGCATGATGATAGAACAAATTGTGCCTATATAGGTTGAGAAATCAGAGTAGCCAACATATGAAGAAGAGGTGAGCAGGTGTAGGTTCAGGAACTTGCTCAAAAGAGTGAGAAAATGGTTGAAGCAATGGGCATGGATTTGGAACAAGATCCACAGGACCAAGATATTGACCTTATTCCGATAACATCTGAGGTTTCCCCTCAGTCTCTGCCACCTCCAAAATCAAAACTAGTCTCAAGCGAGCAAGGAGAGGTTGTTCTCATTGATGATGATGTGGTGATGGATGTGTACAATATGTCATTTGATGAGTGACAACAAAGGATTTTACAAGCATGGAGAAAGAATCTACTAGATGATCGCGCATCACCTAAACATATAGAAGAAAGGGTGATTGTGTCAAATTTTAGAAGACATCAAACTTTCATGGTTGATGCCTCTAAGGCTTATGCAGAGGCCACGTGTTCAACTCTCAAGTTCTTGTTAGCAAAGAATGGTCGAATGGAAAAGGAATTGCGAGAGGCTAGGCAGAGAACAGAACAATCCACAAGATCCACTATGGTAGAGAAAGGAAAAGATATACCTATTGAAGTATCGACTCTTGAGACCACCATGCAGAAATTGTATGATATATTTGTCACCGTTCACAAGGCGGTTTTCCATCTATATGGTTTTTAGTAGTAGTGCATGAAGATTTCCGAAACTCTTAAAGACATCCACCCTGCTATTATGCATGTACAAGAATGGACAATGAGGTACAAGGGAACCCCGCTTTACTTGTAAAAGATAATGAAGCTGCAGGAAGAGCTTGACAAAGCACATATTCAGATGTTGATCTGGAACTATGAGCATCTCCCTCCATTCATCACTAGCATTGAAATTTCCTATGCATGGTTTTTCAAGAGTTTGGATGTCATAGTGAGGACACATAGGATCCCTTCAATCAGATCCCTCGCTCAAGCCATTAAGAAGAACCAAGTCCTGCTAGAGGTCAACAGGTACATGGAGCAGTTGATTTTGAGAGGCCACCAATGATGACTTGCAACTGAGTGCAAAAAACATGCAGAAGTACATTGGTGGTCCAACCACACTTGGGAAAATGCTACACATGCTTCAAGATGAGTTGGAGAAAGGTTCCAAAACCATATACTCAGAAGCCATGGAGGAAAGACTCCATTTCCAAAAATACGTCACCAAATAGTATTAGGGACAGAATAGCACAATACCAATCTTGGTATCAGTTCGTCATCGAATACCATCAAGAGGATGTCACTGAGCTGGTATTTTCCCAAGATTTTGGGTGATGGTATTTTTCTTGTTAGGCTAACTCAAACCTATTTTTTCCCACACTAGTGGAATGTTAACAATCACTATGTAATGTAAAGAGTTATTTGTAAAGGAGTCGAAGATTCATAAGGGTAGTCAAAGAGTCAAAGTAGAATTTCAAGGGCTACCCTACCCTTTTGTTATATATAGAACCTCATAACTCATAGAATAGTCTTTTGGGAGCCAAGATTTTGGCTAGGCATTGCTTAAAGAAGGCTTGGAGAGTATTGTGATGAACCTTGGCTTCTCCACAGCATAGAGCGAGTACACTTCTTTGGAGGAGCAGGTGGCGTTGACTGTAATGTTCCACTATTGGGGCTAGTAGATGTGAATGGTGTATGTATGGATGGAACTTTCACTTAATAATATAACTAAGCCATCACATTTCATGCATATGTTGTAATTGTAGTTGGACTATTCTAGTTTGTTTAGCAATGTCTGTTGTTTAACTGACGCATTTCTGTATGAACTATTTTGTATGCAATTGTATGAATCTTGTTAAAGGCATGTTATTGGATTAACCCATCACTTTTGATTGTGAACTATTCACTTCCATCTTGTGATGTCATTCCACTCATGTGTTCCTTTCAAGCTATGTACTATTACAGGCTTCTAAGGGACACACATCCTTTCCTCTTTTGCATGTTAGAACCTCATGCATCTCACTTGACTTGCTACAAGGTCACAAACTTTCTTCCACCCAAACCTATTACACTTATTTGTGCGCCTTGTCGTGTTCAAGGTGCTACTTTACTACCCACTGATCGGAATCCTACTCCAAATAGTCTAAGGTCTAGTCGGGACTGCTTACCATGGATATCCCCTTGACATGTTGGCAACTCTAGCACCGTCAATGCCTAGTTTAGGAGTGTACATTCCACAAGAAGAAGTAATATATAATAACGCATCCTCCTTATTTGATAGTCTAAGGTGTACATTTTTTAAATATTCTAAATATATGGCCTAGACTTTAGTGAAATTATCCTCTAACCTTATATCTTTTGTTTATTTCTATGCATGTGACCATAGGGTAGAGGCTTCTAGCTTATTTAAATGAGAAATCTTTGAGATCACATTATGCCAGAGCAAGTGAATGAGGAGTTGAGGGAGAATGTTACTTTTTCCAGTACCTAGCTAGGGGTTAGCTCCTATCCTCAGCCTATTCCCATTTCCAACACACCAAGTGAAATTTTAGCTTATAAGGTCAAAGGAGTTGAAAATCTCTTTGTAGATGATTGAAATCTTTGATCACAAGTTGTTTTGACTTCTAATCCATTCTTCAAGACAACAAGGAGAAATGTATTTTTGAATAGAAACCATGGTCTAGAGACTTTGTGTATTTCATTTTCTCTCCCCACACTTCACTACCATATATTTTGAGAAGATAAATATATTTTTGAAGCCCTACCCTATGAGGAGGTTTGGAACTGAAATGTGTTCCCACCTTACCCATGAGAGGGCCTATTTGTTTTTATTTCCATCCCATAAAAACTTGAAACAAATCCTTTTGGCCTTTTCTACAATGCACTTTGGAATCCAAGACAACGACGTCCAATAGACTAGTATTTCTTCTAGAAGGTTGATACTAAGACTGGTGTTCCTACCCTAGACAACCATCAATGGATTCAACATTTTATTCATTTTTCTAGTTTTTCTATGATCTGGTTCTAATCCTCCTTATTGTAACTATTTTTCTTGAGATGAAACCTAACATACTTTAGCCCTTCTTCTTCAAGATTTAATTTCATAGGGGAAATATTTCTGATATATTAGATTTAGGCTTACTTCTAGATTGTGAAAGGAAATGGTGGATTTCTTTTCCTTAAGTAGAATTCTAAAATATTTCCCAAAAACAAATAATAAATCAAGGAGAATATCAACATCTCTTCTTCAACCATTGCAAAAATAAGGACATCATCGACAAATAGAAAATGTGTGATAGCTAAGGCTTGTGCTATGATGATATGTTGGAAATCACCTTTGGCCTTAACCTTGATAAAAAAATCTACTAAGACCTTTTTCCACCAATAAGAAAAGTAGAGGGGAAAGAGGAAAACCTTAACATGCCCCTTTGGGCATGGAAAAAAGGAGAGGTTGATCCATTGATAAGTACAATGAAAGAAACCATATGAAGGAAACTCACAATCAATAAAATGAATTTTGTGTTATGAATATCGCATCGCAACTTATCACATGAATGAATGAATCGACCTTAAGGAAATTGCAATTGCGATATGCAGGATCATCACTGACTGTTAGATCGAGTGATTAGATCAACGGTGGAGGAGCTTTAATAAATATTGCATCACAATAGTCCAATTGTGAGTTATTTATCCTCGACTACAAGAGATTGGGATATGCAATTGCGATGTCCAATGTGATCGAAGATTTGATCACATCGCAAATATCCATGGGAGATAGACCTTAGCCCTTAACCAATGTGACATGCAATATGCAATGGAGCGAGCCGATAAATATTGTGAAGTGCGATATAGGAGCAAAATCCAGTTATGTTAATCGCATATCAGATGCAAAGGAGGAATGTGTTAGTGTCACCTGCAAAGCATTGCGATTGCGATAATGATAAAGGCATGCATTAGGCAACATGCAAAGGCGAGGAAAAGTGAAAAAAGTAAGTCTGCACATGTCTTATGTGGATTTCTATTATAAAAGGTTTATAATAGAAATAACATCGATATAAGGTTTTTATGGGTTAAGTCCAATTATAACCAAAGAGTGGGGTTGGTTATATGTGTGCAGGCTTAAGGTATATAAGGTTTATGAGGTGAATAGAGTCCCGATATATAGGATTAATGAGGGCGGACTGCGTTAGTTAATAAATCATTCTACAGAGATTTATTAAAGCAGCCCTAATCATTAAGGATTTAAGATTTGACTCAACAGAGAGTTAAAATTCCTTGACAAAACATATATGTGCATTTTACATGCATATTGTGGGTATATGCGGGGTTTCCTGCATCACTTTCTTTACATAAAGAGTCAGTAAACGCATTGTATGTGACAACATCAGAGTATATTTTTCTCCCAGACATTTCCAGAAAGAGCATCCTCACCTCATCCAACTTGTTTTCCTTACATAAAGCATCAATAAGCAAATTGTACATTACCACATTAGGGGATATTTTTTTCTCCGGCATTTCAGAGAAGATATTCATTGCCTCTCCAACTTTCCTTCCTTACATAAACCATAAATAACTTCATTGTATGTGACCACATCAAGGGATATGTTTTTCTCAAGCATTTAAGAGAAGATCTTCCTTGCCTCATCCAACTACGTTCTTTACATAAACCATCAATAAGTATATTGTATGTAATAACATTTGGATTGTACCCCTTTTCTATCATCAGATAAATAGTTTGTTGACCTCTTCTAGCTTAGTTTCTTTGCATAGCTGATCCATGAACGTGTTGAATGTGAATGTGTCAGGTTCACGGCCCTTTTGCAGCATAACAACTAATAGCCCGAATGCCTCGTGGGATTTCAAGCCTTGCAGAGGCCATCTATTAGGGTATTATATGTAATAGTACTAGGCGCTTGTTGTTTGATCCTCTGTTGGTTGAAAACCTTGATAGCGTCCTCGACTCTGAACTTCTTGCAATGCCCTTTGATTAGTGTAGTGAAGCTTACAACATTTGGAAGATATCCATGTTCTTCCATTCCTTTGAACACTTTCAATGCATAATCTAGTCTGCCTGTTTGACAGTGACAATTGATGATAATGTTCAAAGTTATGAGATCTAGAATAATGTTGGTTTCAATCACAATTTTGTAAATAGACAATGCATATTTATATTGATTTTGTCGAACTAGGCTACTTAAGAAGAGATTGTAGGTGATGAGAAAATGGATGGGTGTAGATTTATGTGATAGCAGGTGCTTGAAGGTATTGAGTGCCTCTTGAAGTCTTTTGATGTGACAAAGTGTTTTAATGCGTGCGTCTATAATGGCGCTCAAACTGTAGAAATAAAGTCGATGAATGGAGATGTTATTGTTGCATAGGGACAACAATTCTTTCCTCATGGTAGTGTGAGAACCATAGTTGGGTGAGCAGAGGAGAACCCAAAAACTTGAGATAATAGAAATTTTTTTGTGTAACAAGAGCTCCAAAGTCTAAAGCCTCC